>VXBL01007719.1:0-82213 GCA_013400195.1 Aramus guarauna
CCTATCTGCCTACAGAGGGCCTCTTCCGTGCAGCCTCCCTGGTCAGGTGGCCTGTAGCACAGCCCCACTAAGATGTTCCCCTGCCCCGGTGCTCCCTTTAAGCCTGACCTGTAGGCTCTCGGTCAGCTCCTCCTCCATCCCCAGATGGAGTTCCATGCACTCCAGCTGGTCACTGACATAGAGGGTGACACCTCCTCCTCGTCTACCCTGCCTGTCCTTCCTAAAGAGCTTGTACCCTTCCATGCCAACACTCCAGTCATAGGAGCTATCCCACCATGTCTCTGTAATGCCAATAAGGTCATAGCCTTGCAGGCGCACACACGTCTCCAGCTCCTCTTGTTTATTCCCCATGGAATTTTTGGCTTTTCCATGCGCTATGTGAGGAGGCAGAGGTCCCACTGTGGAAGGCAGCCAGAATGACAGCAAATAAATAAACGGAAGGGTGCAGGAAGAGCTGTGAAATGTTAGAGAATGAGTCCTTCCACACAGCCCAGCAATTATCAGATATCAGTGGTGCCATTCGAGATTCACATTGCAGAAGCTGCTATAGGTGCCATAATGAAAATGGAGTCTGCTTGAATTCCTGGACCCTGAGCAAGGCCCATGGCAACACTACGAACCCATTGTGGAGTCTGGAAACTCTGAACTGGGGCTGTTTTTGCTAAAAAGGTAATTATTTGGCTTGATGTATGATCAAACAGCAGTTTTCAAACAGCTTCTCAGTTCTGGCCCAGAAATCCATGAGCCTTCTGCCATGTGGAGGAAACCCAGAACACAGAAAATATTTTATGTAGTTGTTAGCACATGTTATTAAGAGAATGAAATGTTGTTGAACTAGATCCTACAGCCTTTATTTCAGCTATAATATGAAGACAGAGCAAAGGTGCTACGAGAAGCTTTCTGGCAAGTAAGTGGCGTCCCAATCTCAGACAAGATACTAACATATTAGGCCACCTTCCTGGCAGCAGATCAGTATATGAATTTGCTGGAAGAGATGATTGCAAAAAGGTTATAAAGAAGGTCTGGAGAGCAATAATTCTAAATAGCGCTTTGGTAATGATGTCATTTAGACAAAAAAGTAATGTTAAACATTGAGCAATGAACTCCTTTGGATCAAGAGCAACACAGGGCCACTAGCCAAGATGCAGAACTTCTACAGCAGGAGAATTTGCACAGTGTAATTAAGAACTTGTGGAAAGTCCAAAGCATGCAAGGTCATGATGGAAAAGCCATACTAGAATAATAGCGAGGAGCGGCAGGATAAATAACCCAATATTTTCTATGAGTGTGATGGCTTACTAGGAAATGGAGGGGAGGAAGGTATTATAACTCTAATCAAATAGTGTGTTTGCTCATGATGGGTCCATGTGTCTTGAAGGCAGAAAACCAAATCTTGGGCTAGCTGGAGCACTGGAACAGTGTGAATGATTGCTGTGATCCCAGACTGATCTTGAACTGCTCTCTTGGGGCTCAAAACAAATCCAGTTATAACCTGCATCCATCTCCTTTACTGAGGAAGTAGAAACACTGAAACAGAACAAGGGATATTATTCTTGTAGACTTGACAACTTGATGAACATCAGGAAAGATCAACAGTATCATTTAAAAACTGTGTTATTATAGGGTTTTTCTTTATAGGATGACTCATTATGGTGCTGCAAGTGGTCTGAATTGATGGATCACTCTCAGGCTAGGGTTATAGAGATTAGCTCTTTACTAGCAAGTACCTACAGTTTTAAACAAATTCCCACTGAATTCAGCTATGAACAGCTGAAGGCCTGGTCAGCTTTGCAGGAGGCTGCACATGCCTTGCTCCTTTTTTCCTTTTCATACCATTTGTTCCACATTCCGCTAGAGGCCACCACAAACCTCATCTGAGAAAAAAAAAAAAAGGGAGGGGGCACCTGCAGTACTAAATGGCAAAAGCTCCTGTTTTATAGGGAGATTTAGAAGTGGAACTTGGATCTCCCTAGAAACAACTTCTTTTCCCGCTGTTAGAAGTAACTCCCAGATGTGACTTGAAGCCAGCAAATGATCTCAGGCTGTGAGATCAGATTTTGCTGAGTATACAGGGTTAGACATGTTCGTTACTCTTTCCAGAAGATCTCCTATCCAAACCATGCATTGATATTTGATTTCCTTGGGAAATATTGGCCATCACGGTAGCCTTTACTGCGTTTGTGTATAGAAACTCAAAGTTTCAACATTGTCTCCTGCCTCGCCAGTAGAAAGTGCTTTTGTCATTGCTATTCACCTGAGGCGTGGGGTTCCTGGAATTGTGTGCGTTTTCCTGGAAGAAGTGTTGAAGGGTGTAATGGCTTGTGCAGAAAGCATTCAAAGACTGAAAAGATGTCAAGGAGAGACAAGGCAGCTGGAGTTTAGGGAGAGCTCTCGGATTCCACTCTCATGATAGGTATTTCTCTGGCCGTCGTTGTCTCAGGAACTGAATGTCACTTACACCCAAAGTGTTTTGGCTTGAATAAAGGTTAATGGAAGAAACTGACTGCTGTGCTAGCCAAAAGCAATTGGCCTTTATTGAAGGAAGCATTGCAAAAATACAGAGGATCAAACTTCTGGTTTCCATGTGGAATTAAAATTAGAGTAATTCCGTGACCATTGCAATTAGGTTAAATATGTATCCTTGCAACCTTTGGATGGGAAGAGCAGTTTAGATGAAGCAAGGACTTACTCTGAATCTTTACACAGACTGTGATACTGAAAAATATTGTGAAAAAAATTAGATTCGTTTTTGTGGCTGTTTTTCAGTTTTGGGTGGGGTCAGGAGAAGGAATTGCCAGAAATCTCCAGAGCCAGTTCATTCCTGTGAGATTTTGGTCTGATACTTTCTTGAAAACTCAGGAGGTTTGGATTAGTCTCCAGACTCCATCTTTCTGGAGAGCTTCCCACCACTTGTGAGCCTGTGTACATGACATTTTTCCATTTCTCTAGGGGTGAAAAAAAAACCAGCCCATAGTCTGGATGATGTTAAATTTTCCTCTGAGTTTATAAATGATGTACAAAGAAGCATGATTTTCAGATAAAGCCAGTAATCTGTAATGTCTCAAAGTTTATGAAAATAAAATGTGCATGTGAAAAGAGCTGTATGATAAGATGAACTGACAGTATGTGCGCCAAGAAAAGCTGGCATTTAGTAGCCAGTGGCTTCTTTGTTTCCACAATCCATGACGCTGGTGGAACAAGCAGTTTCACAAATGAAACTGTTTACTTTAAGGCTAATAGGCCTCTGGAATTGTTTCTTTTGACTTGCACCTGTCAATAACTTTCTGGTAGCCTGGACCAGGTCACACAAACATTCCCTTCAGCTTTGTGAAAGCTGCAACTTGAATAACGTTTTTGAGTTGTACAGCTGTGCTTTCAGGCCTGAGTGGGGAGATACTTTTGCATGAGAATAGCTGAGCATTTAACGTTGTTATCTAACCAAACGTGAGTGAGGGCTCGGCTGCCTGGCTCTGTGCTATTATTTCTGTTTGAAAATTCATCATCATATTGTACGAGATCTCTCTTTTGAGAGAGACAAAGTGCTCCTGCTTCTGAGGACGATACCTGTCCTTCCCCACCCCCAGAGCGTGGGCCCTGTGAACATCTTTGTCTATTCATTCCTCTGACAGCCATAATTATCTTTGACAGAAAGCCTATGGAACAGCTCAGGCAAACACTGGAAGGGGGACAGCAGCGTGGAGAATATACTGCCTTGTGATATAATGGGGTCAGTCTAGAAGATACCAGGCTTGTCATTCTCTACTCATCCTTGATGACCTGGCATCTTTTTGTGGTTTGGGATTTTGGGAACGATTAATGAAGGCATAAAAGGCAGTTTCCAAGAAGATCCATTTTTGTTTGCTCAAAATCTAACAAAAGTTATTAATCAGTTGAAGTGAGCTATAAGCAATGAAGAATGAGATGATGTTCTGCTCTACCACCATCATAAGAAGAAGAACATTTTTTGTGGAATACTAAGGCTCTGCTATAATAATAAACCCATTTTTGTTTTTCATATTCAAGATTCTCATTTTAAATATGGATAATGAGACCACTTGAGAGAATAGCCTTGACAATCTGCTGGTGCTTCCTATATTCCTCTATTCTTTGTGCTCTCCATGAATCTCCTAGTCATCCTGATTCCATGGCAATTGAAGAAAGCACCTACACTTGAAGAATTTTCATTGTAATTCATAAAGGCTTTTTTCCCCATTTCCCTTGTGTAAGAAAAAGTCGTATTTCTGCATGCAAGTGTTAAAGTACTCATATTAAAACTGAACTTAAGTGCGTAGTGTCTTCCTAAGATGACACAAAATGTATTCCATTTAGTGATCAACTTCTTTCCTCCCTTTCTGTGTCCCATCCAGTATTTTGAAGAGTTGAGTTGTGAGAAAGCAATGATCAGGCTTCTGACCTCATGCTTTCAGCATCCCCATAGCCAGTGAAGATGTGAGAGGGGATTAATGCAATGTGATCTATCCTTTCTTCCTCTTTATTCAAGATAACTCTAATTTTCAACACTGAAAAAGTTTGTCTCTTGCCACAACTGACTGCAAATTGCAGTTTTACAGAGTACCTCCACAGTGGCCTTTTGATCACTGGTGTCCTGAAAAGACCCAATTGCTTGGTGTTGGCTTTGCTTATTTCCAGCTGTTAAATCACACCAGATATCTTCCTTCTGGTTTTTGATGTGTGCTGTTTGGTGAGGTTTTTTTAATGTAAACGGTAGAGCTAATTGCTATGGAGAGGTTATGTGAAAAAGAGCAAATGGGGAAAAAAAAAAAAGGCCCCTGTTGCAGTCAGTAAGAGAGGAAATGTCAAGAGGACTATCATTAATCTTGAATCAACACTTAGTAAAAAGCTACAGCTTTTTGCTGCATGTATCCAGGAGACCTGAACAGGTTTGCTTAATATAACTTCTGGCATGGAAAATTTCTTGATGTTCCCTTGAGATGTCCACAGAAGGGACAGCTTTGTGGTCTGTCTGAACACAGTTATTAGAACTACTGGTCCAGCTTTTTGGGAAAGGTATCTTACCACTTCATACTTCTGAGGCAGAATAAACTCTGAAGTTCAAACTGTGGGTCTTTGGGATGTGACCGTAGAAAGCACACTTCTGTCTCCCATGAATGGATGCTAGCCATTCCTTGGCACTCTCTATAAAAAGCAAGGTTTTCTCTGCAGCCCCAAGCCAAATGTTTCCCTTTTTTTCTGCTGTCCTGCATTCTGTTACGTATTTGGCTGTGCTCTCTGTCCCAAAGGTGTCAATGTTCTGGTGGTATTAGGTATGAATAGATTGTCAAGTTCCTTGGGATCTTCCTTGCTGAAAGGCACGATGGAAACTTGATCTTTTTTTTGAAGCTGCATGGCAAAAGGCTAATGGCATGTGCCAGCTTGTGGCCAGAAGGCAGTAATTTGAGGACAGCAAATACTCATCTATGTAATACTTGTATATGTGATACAGAAATAGTATTATTCATACACAGTATGTGCATTTATGTATGGCTACCGGACTAATCATGTGCAGACAGCTCTAGCAACATATCAGAGTAGATTTCCAGGGTCCCTCAGGTTCAGTATTCTGCCTATGAAGGGGTCAATGCCAGATGTTTCTTTTGAGTTAATAAGTCTTGGTGCATGATCAAAACCAAGTCAATGCTCCCTAAGAGAGGTCCCTAGACTATTAAAAAGTGTACGTGCTGTCTGCCCACCTACATGTGTGATCTCAGAGCACTGAGCACTTCCAGTCCCTTCTGTAATGAGACAATTCCTGTTTACACTCTTACTGAAGACCCCTGGATTACACAATAAGAAGGTTTGACCACGGAGATGAATTATATACATCATTTAAGGGAAAAGAAAACCCAGTCTGCTTAGAAAAGCTTTTGTTTTTAAGGTTTGCCATCCCTAAGAGTTTTGGGAAGTGACTTAGTGCATACTGAGCAACGAGTGAAAGCAATCAGTAAAACTGTGTTATTGTCATTATGACTCTGGGAGGTGTCTTTTAGTAGCAGAAACCAAAAAGGGAGACCACGGCCAAAGCAGTTTTACTGAAAAAAACCTGCATACTCTAAGCATTAATGATACTCCCAACAATAATTCCCAGCAAGATGTGATGGCTTAACCATTGCATCAGTTTGCATCTCTCTTGGTCAAAACAGCCTTCAGTCTTCTCCTTTTTTCCAGTACAATTCAGTTAATTATTCCCAGTTCCCTCAATACATCTGAGCTCCTGCTGTCTCCTGGAGCAATAGTAGCTTATTGTTGCAAATGAGCTTAATCCAGTGTTAGAAGTCTTTATTGTCTCTAATAGAAAATGGCATGAATAGTAAAGGAAAAAATGTGAGATGTTTCCTGTAAGGTTTTAACAACCCTCCTGGGCGTATGATTACGACATATGCTGGGGAATAATTTTGAGCAGGGTGGTGGTGGGGAGAAGGAGCTCTGGCAGCATTTTACACCCTCATTTGTAAGCCTCATTACAGCGAGCTACTTGAAGGAAGGGAAGGATGGGAGACAGCTCTTCTTGATCTGAACATGCCACTGCTTTTCAGCCCCTTGGGCTTCTGAGTTGTCATAGTTTGGTTTTGGAAGGCTTAAATGAGAGACAGAGCAAAACTGAATGAAGATCGATAAGAAATTTGTGGGGCCTTTGATTGGTCTCATGCCCTCAGTCTTTTTAAAAAGCATTTTAGTTCCAGGTGTCTTAGTTCTCTTCAGACAGGATTATGCTGACATCATGTCTCAGGCATTTTGGAAGGGGTAGGATTATCAGTATGGGACCCAGGAGTGTGGAACATTTGACAGTGCTGTGACCTTTCTAGAGACAACAAATTAGATTATCAAAACTCAGCAAGGCATTGGGAAGTTCCACATTTTAAATGAAGGACAATGTTCAGGGTGATCTTGTAGGCCTGTCTCTGGATAGACCTTGGACCTATACTGCAGCTTTGTCACCAGTCCTGTCACTGGCTCTGTCTACTGCTGTTCCTGAGCAGACTCCCTGGATGGAGCTCCTAGTAACCAAGTAATTTAGTAACCGAGACTACCTGAAGGTTAGCTTCACTCATGCTTCCTGCTGCTCTCTGAGTATTGGAAGTTCAGTATCACATCTGTGATGAAACTGAACTGTGATGGTTTTACTGTCTACTTACACACTTTTTATTTGTTGCAGGGCGATACTTGTTTGATGGTTTCTTCTCTTGTAAAAGTACAGCTTTTCTTGCTGATGCTCCTCACAGTTCCTACGTCATTGTATGTCGCTTCCAGGAAGAGCAGCCACTTATAGTGGTGGTAAGGCTGCCCAGACAATATGTAGTATCACTTATTTTAGATGAATGTGCTTCCCCCCCCCCAAGTATCTTTCCCTGCCAATGTTTGTGAATGAAGATTCCCCTTCTTCAGAGAAGAAAGATGGTATAGTTATTACGGTGCTGGCATGAGTTTTGGGCTTCCAGGTTCAATTTACTTGCATGGTGTGACCTAGTGCAAGCTGCTTAGCTTCCGAGTGCTTCCATTCCATGTCTGTAGAGCAGGATTCTTCCTTCCTCAGAATAGTAATGTGGCAATAAAAAGTCAGGCCATTTATCTCTCTCGCGGTTGCTACAAATTGGTTATCTTCTTTGGAGTCTAGAGACATCAAAAAATAAAAAACCTTGTGCGACAGGAGCTTCTTCTGGTTCTTACTGGTAGCTTCCTAGGTCAGGTCCAGAGGTGCTGGGAATCTATGCTGATGATACACTTAGAAATTTTGACATTAGCACCATTTCCTCCCCTCCCAACATTCATTGAATTTAAAAAAACACACACACAAAAAAAAAGGAGGCAATAAAGGTGGCAATTTCTTGATATGGGTTTGATGGCTTACAAATGTCTCTGACTTATTAAATGTGCATTTGTTGTGTTGGCTATTCAACAGCAAAAATATTGGAAAACTCCTACTCAGGTCATACGGGTTCTGGTTGCTGTTTTTGGTTGGGGTTAGGAGCTGAGGATAAAACAAAGAGTTTGAATGTGTTCCTCAGCTCATTGGTCTCTTTTTTTGTGGGATTCCTCCCTCAGACAGTGGAAGGCATCTCTGCGCCTTTTTTCAGAAACTATTTTGCCGCTATTTTTATCAACTAACTTTATGGTGTTTGTGTTTTGTAGCATTCTAAAACAAAGAAAATGTTCAGGGTAAACACTGATGTTCCCTTGAAAGTCAGCCTTTTGTATGCAGAAAAGTCATCAAATTTCTAACAGTGTTGGAGGGGAAAGCGGACCCTTGGGGAATTCTAATCGTACTTCAGTGAAGGCCCCACTTTCTGTGGTGTAAGGCAGTAGCTGCCTCCCAGGAGATGTCTCTGTCACAGCGTGCCAATGCTGTGATACCGTGGTTGTGGCCCAGCGTTATGTTATTCTGCCTATTGCCACAGCGAGTTGTGTGACTTCTTTTTTTTAGCACGTGTAAATGGCTTTGCTGACATTAGTCAAATTCCCTTAGTAGAGTAGAAAACAAGATGAACGAATGATAAAGTTAGCATAGTGCGCAATGGAGCCATGTCCATTTATTATATTTTGCAGGCTTGATTCTCTGTCATTGCACTTTGCCATTGATTAAATGAAAAAAACACTAAAAGCACTTATAAAAGGTCTTCAGTGACCTTCAGTGCCTTGCTTTCCTGAGGAATTCAAAGTTAGAGACATAAACCAGACTGCAACAAGCCGTAACTCTTCAAACATGTAACAAACCACAACCTGTACTGAATTATTCCATCTTGCAATGAATGAGGTATACGGGGAGGGGATGAGGATGTTCTTACCTATTGACTGATGGATTTTGTGTATAGTATTTGCAACACTTCAGGTGTTTATGTTAAATAATTAATCTGTCTTCCATAAAGTATCAGTGCTATTCTTTACATCAATTAGTTAATACCTAAACTTTGTTACCTCAGGACTGCAAATAGCTCTAAGTACAGATCATTTAGGAATCCTGTTTGTTGAGATTGTGTTTTAGCAACGGATGAAATAAGTATTTGTACATAATCAAGCTGTAAAATCATGTTTTGCAGACTTGTGAAAGGCTTTTGTTTTGCCTGGAAGCACGTAGTAGAAAGGTAGGACAAGACTAAAGATTCTGCTGGCAGCTGGGCATCAAACTTCGGTGTCCAGTCCTTTTCACAGTGTGTATCTTTGGAATTTGCAAATTTTAGACAATAGCATTCAAAATAAGTACAAACTGGAAAAAACTGTGCTGTGAAATTCTAATGTACTGGGCTTCTTACTGATCTACTCATGAGTGAAACAAAATGAGTATTGCATAAACATGTCAGGTTGGTTCAACTTCAGTTGTAATCTAGCAGTTAACCACAATAGATAATGTATCTTCTGAGTCATAGTTTATGTATTGTGACAATTAACAAAATTCATGACTGATTAAGATTTACTTGAGACTTCAAGACTTTTATTTCTCCTAGAACTGTGTAACTGTTGACAGTCTGTGATGACTACTATAATTTTTCATCTCCACCTTTCTATATTGATTGTATAAAACTTGGAAGCTGCATACATTCCCAGGCTCTTTTACGAAAGTATGGAATTGAAACACAAGTTTTCAAATATATAGTGGTACTCCAAAGAAGGGACTAATCTGAAGGAATGGGCTTAAATAGCATCCCTCAGAAACATTTTCTAACAGTGGGAATGTAAAGCCTGGGGTGGTTGTGGAGTCTCCATCACTGGAAGCACTTAAGAACGGGGTAGAGAAGTCTTTGTGGAGTGCCACAGATACTATTGATCCTGTATTGGGACAAGATGTTTTCTGAAATCCTTACTGGTGATCTTTTATATAATTTGGTTTCTTACGACCATAAATGTATAAGAAACATTGTAAAACACTTAGCATACCATTTCAGAGAGTGTAGGTGTTTTTCACTTATTTTTAGAACTTGACCTTACAAGACTGAAAAATAACTTTTTCCTTCTGACTTTAGTCCTTCACTTGGCAAAGATTAGTTAAAAACAGAGAGATGGAAAATATTTAAACTTTAAACTACTATGAGCTTTTCTTTTTGTTGTTTGTTTGTGTGCTGATTTCATTTGTGATGTCAACTCCAGTCAGGGAAAAAGGTGTAACTAACCTGGCACTGCACAGAGTGCAAAAACACTTTTACACTGAAGCCCAAATAAACACTATCTACTGCTCACTTTCTCTTTTTTTTAATCAGTAATGTTTAAAAATGATATTGACAAATCTGGAAGATGTTTCTCCATCAGACAAGTTCAGACATATCAGCTATGTTTTAATTTGTCCTTTTGAAACAGACCCAGGCACCCAGAAATAACCAAGTCATGACACTTTCTGATCTGCTACTGTGTGTTTAAGCTGCGGTAGAGTAGTGATTTACAGGGATTTCTTGCCCTCAGATCTGAATATGGAAAGGTATAAAATGAGTCCAAGGAAAATAAAGGTAGGAATGACCTCACCCTGTGGAGACATCGTGTCTTGCTCAACCTAAGAAAGCTCTATAGAAACTAGCTATGTTTTAATTTGTACAGTGATTTTCTTACCGTAAATGAATAGAAATGATCCCAGGAACTGTCGCAGACTAAAGAGACGTGGTTTCAGGTTCTAGAAGAATGTAAAAACGTATTGATTGCTCCCTTAATATGCAGAAGATTTACTTGTTCAAATATTTAAAATTGGTGTAATGCAGATTTAATATGCTTTCGTTCATTTAATTTAGAACAAGTGAGCAATAATAAGCACTGTTCTGTCACCATGCTGTTCTATACCAGTTGTTGCTGAGGGAAATGAACATCATTTCTCATCAGTGAACATTCCTGACTTCACTGAGTTTGAGAACTTGCATCATCTAAGTACATACTCACAGTTTTCCTCTTGTGTTGTAACGCCTCAGCTAACTGCAAAGTTACTTAGAACTTTGTGCTCCTTGTGAGCCAGTTCAGTATAGTCTCCAGCCACTAATAAATTCATTATTAGTGACTCTCTTGCAGAGGAGAACAGATGGTGAGGTACTTGCAGATTGTCCACTTTGCATATTGTCCTCTTCCCTGTGAAGAAATCCAGGTTTGCTGCTGGTAGCCCTGAATGTTTTAAGTACTTTGGTGACTTGTCTATACAAGGTATTCTTCAGAAAAGAGGGGTTCACTCTTTTCCTTCTGTCCTTTGCAGTGACTCCAGGAGCCTGGGAGAGTTCTTCTTTTTAATGTCAATTATTTGAGTTTCTTCAGTCCATAGTAAAAACAAATAAAATTATCTAACTTGTCTATAATACAGTTTTGATGAGTTGATTTGGACGTTAAGTAATAGGCATATTAGAAAATATAATGAATGATACATATAACTTGATCACCAGTGTATAGTATTATAAAAGGGCATGTGATTCTGGGCAGCTGCAAGTGTTCAGAAAAATGCTGAACTCTGCAGAGAGGAAGCAGGACTCTTGATAGTCATCAACAGCTCTTCCTAGATACAAATACCGCTCCCGTGCTGGCTGACGGTCACATTGTTTTACAAGCCAATTTCACATGGTCTCAAAAATGGTTGCTTCCAGTCAGCCTACTGTTCTCAAATACTGGGGGGGTGGGGTGGTGGTGTTGATGCCTGAAAACTTAGAAACATAGAAGCTGGATGCTAGACGTTCAAGCAACTTTTTTATTAGGTGTCTGACTTTAAGGTGGGGTTTTTTATGTGGGTTTGGTTTTATGTACTGATATAATTGAGTAATACTTTACTTAGCAGAAAACATCATTACTGCTCATACATATTTTATTTGCCTTGTATTGAATAGTTTCTTTTTTCACTTCTTTTTTGTAGTACTAGGATTTTGATTGTCTCATCATTCTATACGGACATATATTTCTCCATATAAAGCAAATATGATGTCAGTTGTTTCCAAGGTGACCTCACAAGCGACCCTTGTCCATTCTTCATTCCATGTGAGTTACATTTCTTTCTTTCTGAAGTTTTATGACTTCTCCCCATTTGAAAACAACCCCAACAGATTCTTTCTGAATAGTTGGCAAGAACCTTCCTTTATTAATGACCTATCGGGCTTCTGTTGAAGTAATGTGCTTTTCCCTTAAAACTCTCCACTACCATAACAGGTACTAATGGGCTTCCTTGCTTGCCATCCAGCAGGGTCCTGGACTGAGCAGTCTGCGCAGTCTGAATGTCTCTCTCACCTCTTGACAACAGTACCTTCAAACATAAGCTGGACCGACATCAACTGTCACTGTTTCAGGTGAAAGACTTGGCCTCTGTGGGGTGGATGAGAGGGCATTTTTCATTCACTCCCTATTTGCTGCTATAAAATAAAAATTGTATATAATATTTCCCAGAACATCACTAGAAGAAACAGTATATTTTATCTATACTTTAATAATCACTTGCCATGGTTTTGATTTGTCCAGAAGGACCTAGATATGCTAAAACCTGAGAAACTCAGTTGTTCTGAGATCCAGCTAAACCACTTCTGCTTACCACAAGTATCAAACACTCAAAGCTGATTTACCTGTGGGTTGACAGCAAAAAGTCACGTGCTGTGTGTAACATGAGATGGCATGAGCACCAGACAAGCAGAATCATACAAATGCTGCCTAGGTAACACATGCAAATTAACTTTATTTTCAGTATAAATTTGCTTGGTGCAAGAAAGTGTAGAATCTGTCTGCTGCACCATTCCCGTAATATAAAGCTAATAATATTTATTTGCTTACTTTAGTGATCATGCATGCTCCCTAGCGCCTGCAAGACTGCACCCAATTACCTTTGAGAATTTTGCACAGCCACAGGGATGGGAAGTTTTTTCCTGAACATGGGAGGTCTGAGGTAAAAATGAGAAAAAAATCCTTTATGTAAATATCCAAGGATCCTGCTGCTATAACACTTTAAAGACTGACCTACTGTTTCCTGGGGCTTTCCTGTCTGTGTCCTCAAGGGTGTTGTATGATCAAGGTACTGACAGATTTCACAATCTAACAGGGAGAATGTGTGATCAAGAATTTCACTGGTCTTCAGACTAACCTTTTTTACAGGTCACAGTTTAACTTGCAATTTCCTTGATGTAGTAGCTTTAAGATTTTCTTTGGGCAGGTTTTCTTTGGCTGCTCTAGATGCGTTTCTCAATCCGCTCTGTGTCTTTTGATGGAAAGTGCTGGATTGAGACTGACTGATGGAAAATGCTGGATTTAGACTCATTCCTTCACAGACAAGAAACAGCGAAGTCTACCTTCCTTTCATGCTGTCACTTCTGCACTGCATCCTTCCTTTAGACAAGCCTGGGTGGGGGGTAACAAGAACATCAGCCTCTAAGGGTGGTACATTTGCCCGATCCCTCTCTGAAGTAGGATGTGATAGCTCCTCTTTGGAGTTGGAAGATGATTCAATAATTCTCCCCCAAGTGTGAGTGGTCAGACTGTCTTTTGGGAGTTTAAAGAGCCTTTTCTGAAACTCTAGTGAAGTCCAGATGTCTCATAGCTTTTGTGATCTTGTGAGCAGTTTTAGAAGGAAAATCTGTGAGGGATAGGGCTATGAATCATCCATCTATCCTGTGTCCATGAAGAAGAAATAAAAATCCCAATCCAAAAAGAATCCATTTAATTCTGGAATTTTCTGACCTATTTTGGTGCAAGCCGGTCTAAAAAAAAAATTAAACTACTCTCCTGATGAGTTTCTCATATTGTTTACTTTTGTAACGTTCTCTGTGGACTAGCAGCCAGAAATGACGTCCACCCCTCGTCCAGCATCAGAGAATAAGAACTTCAGAGGAAGGAATGCAACTTCATAAATAGCAAACCACAGACACTAATGGGGAGCAGAGGCAAACCTGCAGGTTAAAAATTTGTTGCAAGAGAAGCCCATACATCCACACTGACTGGAGATTCAAAGATGAGTTCAGCTCTAGCATTTGTTTTTCTCCTCTGCCTCTCTTGTCCTTTTTCATCATGTCAGCAAAGAAGAGCAGGTAAGTCATTTTAATTATCTTTATATTTTCTGGACTTGTATGCTTTCTAGACTCCTATGAAAATTCTGTTTTGCAGAAGGGAATGAGGAAGAAAATAACATTTCAAGTGCATCTACTGAAGCCTAAAAGCAATGTTTAGGAATTTTGTAGTTTCATAGGAAACTTGAAGCTTAACTGTGTAAATGTTCAGTCTTAGATTTTTTCCCCAGTTTCCCTCCTGAGTAGTGAAGTCATTCTAGGGCAACTGGAAATTTTGTTGTGTTTTGTAATGACCTGCAAAAGACATTTTACATTAATCTCCATTTTGCATGTGATTTCAGTTAAAAAAATCAGATCATACAGCAAGTCCTATAGCCGGATCCTTAGATATTCTCTCTGCTTGTGTAGAGCTCAGGGAAGCCTTGAATTCTAGGGATGTAGCCATGCTAAGTTAATTACAAAACTTCCACTGTTAGGGGAATGCTTAACTCCACGAGGATCTGTGAGATCCAGCAGACTCAGACTGTGTCCCAGAGATTCAGGTGTGTGCTTGTGGAGACAGAACGAGTTCATGGAGAAGGATGCATAGTAATGGAAATGTCTGCAAGTGCAGATTTCCTTTGGAAATAGCTCCTGAGTGGTTGAATCATTATTGTGAATTTGAATATTAAAAAACAAACCTAAACTTTTATTTCAAATTGCATCTTGCTACTGGGGATGCAAAATTCTTCCCAGGAATAACGGAAGCTGCCTGAAGCCTTCATGCAGAGCTTATTCAAAACCTCTGTTTGAAGTTAGAAATTATATGTAAGCTTGTTTCAATAAAATAAGAAACATCACTTTAATTCAGTCTTTCTGTCTTAGAATGACACATTTGTGGTACTTTCAATTGAGTTCCCAAACCAAAATGTAGTGGAGAGGTTACAAATATTCATAAAGTCCTCTTGGTTCTGTGCAGGGAAGACCCTTGGGGCTTTCAGGCTCATTTGTCACATGAGAATGCTGAAGTTGTTGTACTGTCAGTAGCACTGGCAAATTCTTCATTCTCAAGGAGGCAGACCCCTAACTCCAGCTGATTTTCCTCTGAACACACAGTGCTGTTCGTAGAAGATACTGCTACTTCTCTCTTCAGAAAGGTTTGCTTACACTGTAAGCAAGATGTGACTTCTGTTAGAGGATCGATTAATCTAGAAAAAACTGGAGAAATGATGTTGTACTTTCTCATGGCAGACAGGAGAATACCAGAGTTGAACTTTGTGTCCAATTGTTTTTGAATGGTTCAGGTTTT
The DNA here is from genome assembly GCA_013400195.1 of Aramus guarauna. Taxonomy (NCBI): domain Eukaryota; kingdom Metazoa; phylum Chordata; class Aves; order Gruiformes; family Aramidae; genus Aramus; species Aramus guarauna. Next base: position 15,238 of record VXBL01007719.1, read on the forward strand.
CTTAAAACTTACATAATTCTAGAAACAATGAGCTACTTACATGCATTCTTCTTGAGCGAAGCTGGAGTATAGACTAGATTTTAGCATGTCTCAAAGGACTAGGCAAGTCTAGAATCTAGCAGATGGGAGGGAAAAGTCACGTTAATATGCCCTAGATGACCTTATAGGATGATTTATATCCTCTGTTCAGCATAGTTTAAACAGGATTTTGCCATGTTGCATGGCTGAGCGGATGTATCCTTTGTGCCCCAAAGCCACTACACGGCAATTTAAAATTGCCGCTACGCAAAAAGAACCCGTCTCCAGCAAGAAAAAAGTCTGTACCTTGAGAACAGGCGAGGCAACGGCTGATGTGCCAGTTCTCCACGTTCAGTGCTTGGCAGCACGTTTGGGATAGACTCAGCAAAGAGCCTTACTTTAGCGGTGCCCTTCATAGCAGCTTCCACAGTACTGAATTATTAATTTGCTTCTTTTGGCAGCAAAGCCTTCCTATGTGTGAACTGCAGAGACCATGCCAGATTAACAGCTACCACAACTGCCAGACTGCCAGGCCAATTTGTTTGCTGAGGGCTAACTGTTACCTACCTGACAGGCATGGCTAATTATCACTGTCTGCCCTGCCTGGGGCAAATTCTACCCCATGTGCAAGTCTCTGTTACTTCCAGCAAACTTCTAGTTAGGAACTGGGAAAGACTGGTGTGGAGGAATCTGTATCTTTAATATTAAGCTGAAGTTAATACTATCAGTTGGGTTTGTACTACTAATGGCTCTTCTGTGTTTCTCCCAACCACTTTGGGTTTTTTAGGAGGTGAAGTTGGGCCAGAAATGCTGGAAGAGATGAGAGAAACTAACCGTGTGCTAATGGAAGTTCGAGATTTGTTGAAACAGCAGGTAAGTGAGAAAGGCACCTAATTCCTTATATGCTGCACAAGAGAGATCTCTGAATCCTCTGCCTTATGTGCTGAGTTCTGGAATTGGGGGAGACTTCTTTTGCATTAGGTGAAATGAGCAATAGAATTATTGCTCTGGAAGCCAGATCAAGTGGTGGTCTCACAATTAGATGTGTAATTCTGAGATAAAGTGGATTCATTTGAATTCCAAATTTTGCTGCTTAGAACTGTTTTTGCTGAAAAACAGCATACATGGAGAACAAGGTCTTAAAAGACACGCACACACAGTGGATATATATTTAACTGGAAAAACAAGTCACTTTTTCCTTGGTTTTGTGGGCTCATGAAATCAGTAGAGAGTCCAAACTTGGAAGATGGAAGAGACCTTTCAGCCATCTATTAGGGTCCTGGAACGGGAAATCATATGGAGTCTAAACAAGCTCTGTATTCACTCTTTCCCCTTGTTTTAATCCTAAGCCTTTCTGGCTCCAGTTATTTCTTAGGGAATTTGGAACTTCTTGGGTGCTTAGATCTTGTCCCATTTTAACGAGGAGATGGTGGTTTGTCTGGTCAACTCGCTTTTAAGTATAGAAAAAGGTTCCATTCTCCCTTTATCCACTCTGGGCGCTGAGGGCAGCAGCTTCTGCCTGCCAGATAATTGGAATGGCAGACAGGTCTCTGTGCCAGTGCAGACTGGGCGGCTTCTAATCTGCAAAAACATCTGTTGCATTGAGTTACTCTCACATTTCAGGCTGCTGCATAAATACCCAGTGTTTACTAGGAATCAGGTCAGACATGGTTCCTGGCAGCCTGGAGCAATGATTTCCAGTGTTCCCTAACAGCTTAGCACTGCTTCTCTATACAGGTTTTCTATTCTTTCTCTCGCTCTTGCCACCTACTTTTTTTTTTTTTATCCATGGCCTTTTTCTCAACAGCACTTTCAAGATAATTCTTCCTCAGAAGACAAGCTCGTATATACCACTGGAGAGCCAAGGTGGCAGTTCATAATTTCTTCATCTGTGCAAAGATTTTCTAAAACTTAGTTTTCCTTGACTCAGCATCTTGGGATGTTGGCAATAAGGATGGCAAAAGACATAACAAAAAAAGGCCAGATCTACTCTCCTGAGCCAAAGACTGAAGGATTCTTGGCCGAAAGAAACCACTGATATTCAGTAGCAGTGCTCCGAATTCTCTGCTCTGCTCTCTGTCACCCACCTCTAATGGGAGATGTTCTGAGGATTTGGGTTAGATCTAGCTCTGCATTAACTATTCAAAATACACGACCCCAGGCTGTGTTGGAGGGAAGAGAGAATCCAACATAGCATGAAAGCTTGCTGTTATACCTGGGAGCTGGCAGAGAGACATGAGTAGAAGCTTTTGTCAAAGTACAAAGTGAAATGACTCAACGGTGGAAACATAAAGTCCACAGGGTGTGGAAGGGTGGTCCTGAGCATCAGTTGTAGATAGCCCTTTGCAGGAAAGAGGTTTGCTAGGATTGCTATCTAAGATGCTAGAGAGTCATATAAATGTTAGCTTGAGACTGACATGCCTACTTGTGCCTGTCCCATATTCCTTCTTCAGCAAAGGGACAGCATCTTTGCACTGCCAATGCTACAGATTACTTCTTTACTGAAGCAAGCTTGGAGGAACAGGAGCCTAGAGGAGATCAGAGGGAGTCTGGAGGGAGGAGTTTTCGTGAATAGATTCTAAATATCCTCATGGCAAGGGCATTAGGGCCAAAAAATGGCATAAGCAATGTCAGAGATCATTCATATATCTGCAAAAATGGCTCACAGGGGATCTTCCTCATGACTTCCCTTATGCCTGGACTGCAGATAAAGCAGATCTTTCTAGGACTGCTAGTTCAGCATCTTCTAGAGTAGAAGACCCAAATAAAGTAGATACCTCTTCATGGCACTTGTTCCTGTGTATTCAAGTGTTTCCTGCATCTGTGATAGCCTGTAGAAACACTACTGCAGGGAGTGACTTACAGCAGGGAATTCAGGCCACCTCAGCTTCCAGAAAGTCTGCCACATAGACATCGGGGTAAGAGTTAATTTGTTTGTAAGTAGCTATGCAGTCTCAGACACCCTGTTTTCTGGCAGTGGGGATATTAGTTTGCGTGGGAGCACAACTCAGCCTTTGGCTAAATGGTGGTTCTTGTTTTCTTCTAGATTAAGGAGATAACATTCCTGAAGAATACAGTCATGGAGTGTGATGCCTGTGGTGAGTTACTGAGTCCTATGTTCAAGTGCCTCCTCCAAGTCCTTCATGCCTTTGTGTCCAAAGAAGTAGTAAAATGCCATCTGTGACCATCTCCCCAAAGGAAATAGCTTGTTTCACAATTATTCTGAGTGTCACAAGGTAATAATATTAGTGATGCTTTTTTTTCCTCCACAACATTCTGCATGCATGGACCAGTGTGAATAGCTGTTCATGTTGTTACCCCTTTCCTCAGCGTGGGGTGCAGAAGTAGCCTTAAAACCCTCATCTTTCCTTCCAGCGAAACCCCAGCATTCACTTACTTTCACTATTTCTGAAATAAGCTTTGTTAATGGTTTCGTGACATACCACGCTGTACTTCTCAGGGTAGCTGCATTCTAGTGCGGAAAGCTGCCCAACCACGTCTCCTAATAACCCAGCACATGGCTGATGTTAGAATTGCCTGGGAATGCACACTGGGTATCCTGTGGGATATAGTTGGCTACTCCTGAGCTGCAAGTGGAAGAGAACATCACCCCCAAGAGGCATTGCTCTGCTATTCCTTCCATCCTACTGCTGCCACCATCCAAGCAAAGAGATTGTTTATAGAGGATTCAGGAAATAGGGTCATAAATTTTCCCGTATAAATCTTGCCCTCTGCTCCCCAGTAAATGTTTTTTTCTAGACTGGAACTTACTTCCAGTATATCTGGCTTTCAGAAAGCATGGTTCTTGGAGATGCTTTATTATTTGCCAGTACACTCAAAGGGTGGAGCAATAACCATTTCTGCATTTGGAGAGATTGTACTTCTGCTGGAAAAGAGATTAGCCAAAGCTTTTGGGACCTGCAGTACAGAAATGCATTCATCCACAGCAATTGTTTAATAATTTGCTCATAAAACTGTCCTGAACTTTCTCTCTGTTACTTGATTTCTGCCTTCCCCACTTGCAATTCTGCTTTATATGTGTTCTTCTCCTGTGCTCCTTACTGTAGAATTTCAGCATCTTTTAGTCATGCACTGAAAAATGTGACTCACAGTAGTCGTGTGCTTCTCATTATTTCTTAGAAAGAGAAGCATGAAGAGAGGAGACCATGAAGGTTTTGCTGCTGGTGGTGGTAGAGTGTTGGTTTTGTTTTGTTTTCAGGTTTTTTTATGTTGGGCATTTAAGCAGGAGAAAGCAGGAGCAAAAAGTGTCCTTGCCACTTAGATTAGTGGGTGTGGGAGAGTTGTGACAAGTCTAGTGTTTGGGAAGGGTTATTCACAGTCTTGAATTGGCCTTCAGTGAAGTTCTGCATCCCATACAGATTAATTTTGCACGTTCTCTTGTGCTGTGTGTCACATCACGAGGATAAGGACAAAAACCTGGCATTTGGCCTAAAACTTTAAGGGAAGCTGGTGTGCAGCGATGTGGGCACAGGCTTGATGGGCGCAGAGTACTTCTGAATAGTACTGCAGTAGCATTTTATATGGGTTAGAATTTCTTACACGTCACACATTTCATGCTTAGATAGACCATATTGCTGTATTCCAGCCTAGAAATGATGAATGACCAAAGAACAGGTTGATTTCTCATCTGCCATGCCAGTACAAAGTGAGGTTTCCTGGCCCTGTGGAGCTAACAGGTAGCACATTTTGCATAACGTCATGGCATGAGAGCCTTACTGAGCCTCATGTGAGTGTATTCCCGCTGCAGACCAAGCTGGCCTGTTTAACATGCCTGCGTTCTACAGCAGAGGTTTTGGCTGACAGCCCTTTACAGTGCTTCCCAAATTTAAGCCTGTGCTGTGTGAGGTGTCTGAGTCCGTACCGTCAGTGAGGTGTAGTTGTAGAGGAACCAGGGAGAGAACTGATCTCTGTGGAACTCCAAAAGCAAGAGCATTACACCAACAAGGAGGGCAGCATGACAAGAGTTATGGACTGGGAGCTAAGACTTGTGGGGTTTCTTATGGGTTTGGGTTTTTTTTGTCTGTTCTGACTCAGAGATCTGTCAAGCAGCTGCTTCTGGCTTAATTTTTCTCCATTTGCAAAATAGAGCTACAACTGCTCAACCCTCAGAAAGGATGCAAGGAAACCAAAGCACACTGCTGTCTTCTGACAGGACGGGACTGCCTGATGATAGTCTGTGGCAGTGACAGCTCTGTTCTTAATGTTCCTCTTGTCCTCTAGGCATGCACACCGAGGCGACAGGCCCTGTCATCACCGTGACACAGTTTAACAGATGCCTCCCAAACTCCTGCTTCCCTGGTGTGGCCTGCACTGAGACTGGCGCTGGCTTCCGCTGTGGACCCTGTCCCCCAGGCTATTCAGGCAATGGGTCCCATTGCACAGATATCAATGAGGTAAAAACCAAGTAGGACAGGCTGGAAGTTACAAAACTCGCTCTCTTTTCTTGGACTGTCGCAGGTTTGTCTTGTGGTTGTAAAGAAAAGTCTTGCAATTTCCCTAGGAGCTGAAGTTCAACAGAAACATAATTTCAGTGGAAGAAGTCTGTATCTCACCCTCCCTTAAGCTCTGCTGCATGTTAGTTTTATATCCAGTCTAGCTTGGCACGTCTTTCTAAAAGATACACAGGCTCTAACAAAATAAATCTTTGGATTTGTACCACACAGGAAGGTGGGTTTGGAGGATGAGAACAGTCCCTTCTGGTCTTACAATCTTTTGAGCTAATGGCTGATGAGTTGTTAGAGATAAGATTTATTACGTGTGGAACAGAATCAAATGCTATCCAAATAGTCCTTTATACAATAAATCTTACCGCACTACTCGTATTGCTTTACTTCTGCCTTTAAATCAAACCTTGCTAGGCAGATACTGTTTAATTTGGGTTTTTTTAGAACGTGTGGCATTCCATCACGTTTACTGTGTGTAGGCAAAGCTTTACTCAGCCATTAATGTTGCGTGTCCATAAGACTCCTTAGTTCTGTGGTTCCCAAACTATAGTCCTGTGCTTGCTGATTAGTCCACTGAGCACCTGTAAGTGGTTTGCAAAGCTGTATCACCTCGATAGTGTTTCGGTTTAAAACCCTGCTCAAGTTGAAAGGGTCAATGACACATTTTAAGATTGATGATAATTTATTAGCCACCAAAATGTGGGAACCACTGTATTAATGTAATGCATCTGCCAGTACAGAGCATAAGAATTCAGAGAAAATAATAAAGTGTTAGAGAAAACAAAGCAAGCATTAATAGCAACTTTGGAAAGACAATTGCTTCCCAGGGTAGTAAACAAACAACTGTTCCTGTCTTTCAAAACCAGCGTAAGAAATTATCCAGTTCTCTGGATTCAGAGACTGCCAGGAAGGAAAGTGTGAAGTGAAGCCAGCTCTTTGCCTGGGCAATTGATGTCACCTAAGAAGAATTAGTCCTGAAAGTTGATTTGTTTTACTTGTCTGCACATATTGGGACTTGGGAGAACAACTGAGATGGGGAAGCTGCATTTTCCACTTGCAAGGGAAGCCAGGAACTTCTATGCATTTTTGGTTTATTCTTTAAAAATAAAAGTACAATAGCTGGATCTCACCCAGCAAGGCCTACTTTGAGAACTGCCTTCACAGCTGGCCTTGAGCGAGCAAGCCTGCCTCACAGTTCTGCACAACCTCTTTCTTGTTCACAGTGCAATGCAAACCCCTGCTTCCCAAAGGTCCAGTGCATTAACACCGTCCCTGGCTTCCGCTGTGATCCCTGCCCTCCTGGCTTCACTGGGCAAATGGTCGAAGGGGTTGGACTAGCTTATGCCAGGGCCAACAAACAGGTAAGGCCCAGAAACTTTTCTGTCTCCTTCAGATTAACTCTTTCCCCTCAGTAATTGTAATTCAAAGTAATTCAAAGGTCTTGGAACCCTCAAAGAAATGGGACGGAAATACAAGATGACTGCATTGTATTGGTGGGAAGACTGATGCAGTGAGAGGAGAGATTTGCCAAGGATGTCCTAGCACATCAACAGCTCAGCAACCTCCACTCCAAAACCTTACCTCTGCTGAATTTATGCTGGACAGAATGTTATGTCTCCGACACCTTTGTGGCTGTGAAGCCACCCTCGGGAATCCTTCATACTAGGACACAGAAGAGTTGATGCAGCTACTGCCCACCCCCCCGCTTCCCTGACAGCTATAGACAGATTAAAGTTTAAAAAAAACCCCACACCACCTAGGCCTAGTATGGTTTATAAGAATATATTGCCAAAAGCAGGAATGGCATGTGGTTTGTGTTATTTAGAGAGCTGCTAGGTGGTCACAGGACACAGTCTTTGACCTTCTTGCTCCATCGACTGTCTTCTATCCTTTTACAGTAAGGAGATACTCTGACAGCTCAGCTCAGAGCTAAGCTATTTTGCCAGGCTGAAAGCTCTGGTGACACTCCAGAGGGTGAACAGCTTGCCTGGGGTCAGGAGTGTTGCTGGGATCTGGCTCAAGCTTGTCTGAAGGAAAACTTTTGAGCTGTGGGTCCTAGTAAGGTGTGTCAGGGGTTTTGCTTCTGCATCTAGCAATGCCCTAATTCTGTAAACTGATGCGGTATCTGCTTAAGAGTGAAGTTAATGTCTATTTTGTTCTTCCTGGGCAGGTTTGTACTGACATCAATGAATGCGAAACAGGTGCTGCCAGAAACTGTGTCCCAAACTCCATCTGCATCAATACACGGGTAAATATTACTGGAAAGCCTCATGTGGATCTCTTTTCCCCAGGCTCTGGGGCCTCTGTTAGCCATGGCAGTCCAGCTGCTGAGGAAGGTTACAGCAGAAGTTTGCCAGGACTCAGGTTGTAGTTAATCCCCTATTGCTTTTTCTTGCAGGGATCCTACAAGTGCGGGGCTTGTAAACCTGGCTTTGTTGGGGATCAAGTCAGTGGCTGCAAGAGCCAGACAGTGAGACGCTGCCCTAATGGTGAAATTAGTCCATGCCACGAGAAAGCACAGTGCATCGTGGAGCGCGACGGGTCCATCTCCTGCGTGGTAAGCTCCAAACTTCCCTGCGACTGGGGTCTGCCTGCTCACTCTGGTTTCCCTTGCACTGTGCTTGCTCTCCTGGGTCTGCCACTGCCCTCTCCTGGAGAGCATGCCTTCCAGACACAGACCTGCTCTCCATTAACACCTGAGCTACAGCAGCATCTCTTTCAGTGCTCTCTGGAGAAGTGGGCTGCTCCTGGCACCTCAGATCCACTGTTAGTTGGTTGGGGTTTTTTTGCCTGAAGCGCTACAAATTTGTCAGTTGTGGACCATTACATGCAGCTGAGTGGGGAAAAGCACTGTTCAGCAACCAGCTGGAGCCAAAAAGTTTTGCTGCTGTTATCTGTCTTTAAAATGCCAGGAACAAGCAGAGAGCTTGTGTCTGAGCTATTTAAAATACTATTTACAGCACAACTGTTTGTCCAGACAATATTTTTCCTGTAGAGTGTTGTGTACTTGGGTTTGCAATGTAAAGCCTTCAGTTTTGGAGGCATATGGCCATCAGGGGACTCACCGGCAGCCTCATTTTGTTTATCATCTGCTGTCTTCCAGTGCCTCGTGGGGTGGGCAGGGAATGGCTATGTCTGTGGGAAGGACACGGACATTGATGGAGTCCCTGATGAGAAGCAACGCTGCTCAGACAAAAAATGCCGCAAGGTAAGATGCAGTTGTCTCATGTTTAGCTGGAAACAGTACAGCAGAGAAATGCCTAACCAGAACTGGGCAATCCTGATTTGAGGGCAGGCCTTGGGTGCTGGTGAGACCCTGGCCAACCTTCAGAACTCAGACTAAATGACACGCAGAGCTTGCTAACAGGCCCTTTGTTGTTTTCCTTTCAGGATAACTGCATGACTGTCCCCAACTCTGGCCAGGAGGATGCAGACAGAGATGGAATTGGAGATGCTTGTGACGATGATGCTGACGGAGATGGGATATTAAATTCTGAGGTTTGAATTCTAATGCTCAAGCCCTGCCATACCTAAATGCACCCAGAGGTCCTGCTAGGCAACTGCCTACACCTTTAGTGTGAATTTAGAGAACCTGTGGGTCACAGCATGCAATATTTCCTTTTAATCTGGATGGTCTGAAGGACTCTAAAAACAAGCAGACAGGAGAGAACATTATGACACAGAAGAGACTTTACAAGTCACGGTCCCCTGAGAGTTAGGGAGTCTCTCTCTCTCTCTCTCACACTTCGTCAAGCGCTGTTTAGAGATACTTTCAGGTGCTACTGGTATTCCCTGAACTGGCAGTGACTAGGTGTAACAGAGGAAGCCAAGACTGGCTGCAGACAGGCTGCTGGGCTTCTCAGACCAGCTGGCCACACACCTCAGAATTTTTGCTTTATTTGCGTGCTCAGCGCCAAACATTTCCCCTCAGCCAGTCCCTCTCTCCCACAGGACAACTGCATGTACACACGCAATGCAGACCAGCGCAATGCAGACAAGGATAACTTTGGTGATGCCTGTGACAACTGTCGCCAAGTGAAGAACAATGATCAACGGGACATTGATGGCGATGGGAAGGGTGATGAGTGTGATGATGACATGGATGGAGATGGTAAGAGCATCCTCAGAGAGGTGCATGTACGCTGAGCTAAGAACCAGAAAGCTCTTCAGCACGCAGGTAGAGATCTTCATGGCAGGTAACAGCCTTCAAAGGCTTGAGCTCTACAGGAGTAGAACTGATGTCTGATGAGCTGAAGCACAGCTCAGTGCTTAAGATGCAAAGATGAGCAGTCAAGCCAGCATCCTTCACAGTTCAGCTCTTACAGGTTTAAAGATCTATCTTCAGGATAATGGTAAGAATTTTTATTAACACTCTTGCTATGCACAATCACACCAAACCTGTGTCAGATTTAAGACAGGCAAACTGATCTCAGGCCAGACAAGGACACTACTTTGTGCTGCAGTTTAAACTCATGAAGAAGTATGGGAATATCCAAGTTGTTAGCAGCTACTGGCTCAAGGCAGTATGTGTCAGGGCTGTCTTCTGGGGAAAAAAACCTGGCTGGCTTTAGAAACAGTCTGTGTGCTAATGGTGCCGTATATGCACAAAGCCCGCTTTCAAAAGCCAGAAATCGCAACTGCTGCTGGCCTGAGACATGCTTATTTACAGAGTATTTCCAGTGCATCTAGTGCTGTTTGGGTCTGGCTGCATCCTGCCAAGTAGCTCCCTGCTGGCATGATTTGCTGGTGTAGTAGGCAAATACAGAGAAGTGGGAAGTGAAGTCATACAGGTTGCCGATTAGATTGTTCCTGTCCCGTCTCAGAGCTTGAAAAGGCACTGTCTAAATCTTCCGTGTCAAGTAGCCAAGATTAACCTTGACTTATTTTATAATTGTATAGACGTCTACTTTAGAGGAAAAGGACTCTGTCATGGTTTAAGGAACCGCAGACAGCTTCATCTTCATCCTCTTGGCCACTCACTCCTGCACAGATATGATGTCAGTTTGGAGCCATGGTCTTCAGTTCTTTAGCTTTCTGTAAGGAATGTGGTTAAGGACATTTCCTCTCAGGTTCATGGGCAATAGCTGATGATGCAGTCTGGAGTATGTTTTAAGATCAGTTGCTGCTGATCTCTTCCATCCTCTATAGCGGCTAGGATGTAACTTAAAAGTGTGCAAAATGTACACAAAAATTGAAATTGTTGCTTTACTACATGAATTCAGCTGTCCTAGATTTTTTGCCATCTCTTACATCCAAAAGAGATCTTGCTGCATAGACCTTAAGAGCCCTGTCGCCTTGATAGGTCCACTTTGTATCTTTTACAGGGATCAAAAACCAAATGGACAACTGTAAGAGAGTTCCTAACCCTGATCAGAAAGATGGCGATGGTGATGGAGTAGGAGATGTGTGTGACAGCTGCCCAACAATCAGTAACCCAGACCAGGTAAGTGAGCACTCCCAATTTCTAGTCCCAGTTCATGTTTCTTATTCAAGACAGTACTCGTGTCACCTGCCTAAGGTGCAAAAACCTGGTAACTCACCAACACTCCTGCTTGCAAATTTTAGCTGCCATCCTGCCCTACAAAAGTATAGCCCCTCGAGATCAAACGTCCCAGGGTACAGAAGAGTAAGTCAGAGAGGAGGCGTTGCACTCTGGACTTCTCTCTTCCCACCTTCTTCATCTGTGTTTAGAAATAGTGCTACTTGCAAGACAACTTGCAAATACTGCAGAAGGAACTTCCCCACCGTTGTCAGCTCTGGTTTCAATCAGAATGGCCACAGCTCTGAGACTAACACCTCCCATTGTTCTCTTTATTGCCTAATTCTCCTGTTGACCTACGCAAAGTTTAAATGTTACTGCTTTATTTTACTAGAAAGACACCGATCATGATCTAGTGGGAGATGTCTGTGACACCAACCAGGACAGGTGAGAGCTTGCTGCAAAAATTGTGCTTAGGTTGCATGAAATCTTGGGGATGGAGGGGGAAAAAGGCAAGCATTGGCACCTCCCTGACAACCTGGCTTCACCTTACCCAATAAAAAGACAGATATTAAGGGAGGTGGAATTTTCTTCAGACCTCAAAAAAACTTGTCAGTGGAAGCATGGCCCAAAGGCTAGCAGATGGATGTACGCTCGCTGGCAGCAGGCTTGCTCGTCATTAGCTACCAGTCATAGATTTGTTCATACACTACCGCTGGAATATTTCTGATCTACTGTTGGCGTAACTAATAGCTTAAGACTTTACAAAGCTAAAATCACCAACTTCTGCTGTTCTTGTCAAGGATCCCAGCTCCTAGAAAGGTGTTGCGTGCATATTTTAAAAGCACAGGTCAGTGGATAATCTTTACCTGCAATTTTCTCCATCAGTGATGGGGATGGCCACCAAGATACACGGGATAACTGCCCATCAGTGCCCAACAGCTCCCAGGTGGACACAGACAACGATGGGCTGGGAGATGAATGTGATGACGACGATGATGATGATGGGATTCCAGATGAGAAACCTCCAGGCCCTGACAACTGTCGGCTTGTCCCTAACCCTGGCCAAGAAGACTCAGACAGTAAGGGAAATGGCATACCAGTGCTCTGAACACCTCTTCACTTTGCATAGATGTAGCTGCCTTAAATGGTGCTAGCCAAAAGCTGGGCAAGTAAACCTCAGGTGCAAGGGGTAGGAGATATCGATGAAAGCTTGTTACTCCTTTTCTCCCTTCACACTCTCAGGTGATGGTGTGGGAAACCTTTGTGAAGATGACTTTGACAGAGACATGGTGATTGACAGAATTGATGTGTGCCCAGAGAACGCAGAAGTGACACTAACAGACTTCAGGGCTTTCCAGACGGTTGTATTGGACCCTGAGGGTGACGCACAGATTGACCCCAACTGGATTGTCCTCAACCAGGTAGGACACTGCTCCAGGACGGGCTAGTGAGTCAGGGGGAAGGGGCCTGTACCAAACTAGATGGAGTTTTCATTAAAAGACTTTGCAGGCTTAATGGTACTGTTCAACACTGTCCTAATCCTGGAGTCTTGCCCCAGTGTACCTCTCCCCTGATCGCTTAACAACAGTAAAGTTAGTGCATTTGGAACTAATTTACTAATGAGGCAACATTCATCTTTCTCAGGGCATGGAAATTGTCCAGACCATGAACAGCGACCCTGGCCTGGCTGTAGGTGAGCCACTTATTTTTGTGCTATTGGAACATCACCACTCATTAACCGCGTACTTCTCAGTGCAGCTTTTACAAGTATTTCAGACACTACTTAATGATTCCATCCACCTCTTGGGAAAATATTTTCTGTAGTGGGCAGTGTCTTCAGATTTGGCTTAGCAAAATCAACCTACCCCACATGAATCCAGAAAGAAATAAATCTACATTTTGTCTCAAAATACCGATAATTGTTTTCCTACCCATTACAGGTTACACTGCATTCAACGGAGTGGACTTTGAGGGCACATTCCACGTCAACACTGTCACAGATGATGATTATGCTGGCTTCATATTTGGCTACCAGGACAGTTCTAGCTTTTACGTGGTCATGTGGAAGCAGATGGAACAGACATATTGGCAGGCAAACCCCTTCCGAGCAGTAGCAGAACCAGGAATTCAACTGAAGGTAAAACTGCCGTTGAAAAAAGAGTTCAGTTGTGGATTTTTGCCTTTTTCTTAGCTGTGCTGCTGGGAGACATACTGTGGGGCAAGCAGCTCCACTCAATCAACCCTTTATCCACACATTTTACCAGTCTCTTCTCTTGTCATAGGCAGTGAAGTCTAAAACAGGCCCAGGTGAGTATCTCCGGAATTCTCTCTGGCACACCGGAGACACCACGGACCAGGTCAAACTGCTGTGGAAAGACCCTCGCAATTCCGGCTGGAAGGACAAGACATCTTACCGCTGGTTCCTGCAGCATCGGCCTCAAGTCGGGTACATCAGGTGAGGGGGTTACAATTTCCTTCGCATGGCTGAGTGGGAATTGAACACATAAAAGCAGCATCTCTGTGGTAAAGAGGAGGGAGAGCGTCCGACACGGGAACAGTTTCTACAAGGGTGTATCAGCCTCACGTTCTTGTCCTACACACGCTTATTCTCTCCTAGAGCTCGCTTCTACGAAGGCCCTGAAGTAGTAGCAGACACTGGAGTCGTCCTTGATACAACTATGCGAGGAGGACGCCTGGGAGTCTTCTGCTTCTCCCAAGAGAACATTATTTGGTCAAACCTGCGTTATCGCTGCAATGGTGAGTTAGTTTTGAAAGTCAAATACAGACATTTTTGCCATTTTGCTTTCAAGATGTTAATTTGTTCATGGCTGGCCTACACGTACAGCTGTAATAGGATGTCATGCAGTAGCTTATTCTATTTTTTATTTTGGGTTCTACTTCTAATCTGTATTTGCTTTAATCTCATCCTCCTCAGACACTATTCCAGAAGACTATGAAACATTTAGATTTCAGCAAGACTAATCTCCGCTTCAAACGTCTGTTCAGCCAAACTTGCTTTAAAAACCCGTGCTCAGCTGCCCCACTATTGCTCTGGTATAAAGAACTGTAAGTAACGTACCACTGCACTCCGCACAGCACCGACTCTCAATGCATTATCTGGCATCTTTTCTACAACAGCAACTTTCTTTAAATGCTCTTGGAACGGCAGAGGTGTAGACAGCGAGCGTGAACAGAAGCCTGTGCTGCTGTAAACACTAGTTCTCTCTACACTAGATGGAAAAGGATGTGCCGAGAAGCTGCCTGCAGTAGCTGGAATTGTTTGAGTAAGTTTAGCATGGATGAGTCCCAGGAATCTTTTCCCTACTCAAAGGCTCTCAAGTGTGAATGTTGTTCTCCTTTTCAAGACCTACTGCAAAGCAAACCCAACACTAGTCTGAAAAGGACCCAGAGAGCAGCCGACGTACAAGTTCCTCACAAAACATTTAAAAAAAAAAAAAAAAAGGCACTTTAACGAGAGTATCTTAGTTCTGGAATTTTGGATAATAAATACTTGGAATGTTGGATAAATAAATACTAGACTTCTCTGTGGTCTTGTGCATGTTGCTTTTTCCTCTTCTGAAACTTTTCCACTACAAATGTGTAACAGAGAAACCCTCAAAAGCTGAAAGCAATAGCACTGTTTGAGAGCCTTCAGCTGAATTCCTAATTTTGTTAGCGGTACAAATGCACAGGGCCACTTTTTCATTCAAGAACCTTCCTCTAATAGTTAGACTGTCCTACCTGGTTCCTTTCAGAATGATAAATGAAGGCTTTGAGCTTGATTTGTCTTACGACACCACACCAGGACCCCCACGGACAGTCGGGGAACTGGGAAGACTGAAGCTGGTAGTATCATGGGTGCTCACCTGAGCTGGGAACAGCGGCCACTCACAAACGGCCTCCGTAGTCAGTAATCTGGAAAGTCTGAACCCCCGCACCCCTGTAATACCCAGTCTTTTCCAGGTAAACGATAACCTAGCAGCATGCCAGTCTGCCTAAAGAGGCAATAAAAACCAGATTTTGCAAGATGCTTCAGGTAAGCAGTTCACGTTAATTATACTGAAACTCGCTTGTGGTTTCAGGAGACTTGCTCATGGTTTCATCAGAAAGGCAGTTTCTGGTGAATCCTGAGCAGCGCAGCTTTGCAAGCTGGTTTGGAGTTCCACTCTAGAATGAAGCCGTACGCTTCAGACCGTACACTGGATGTGCTGCTTCTGTTCACCGTTACCAAACAAGCAAGGTGTGAACACAGCTTCCCCTCTCCTCTTGGAAAGCTGAATGGCAAACGCTGCACTTTACCAAGCACGGGTCTCCACAGCTACACGCATTTGAATTTCACATTCCAGAGGCAACAGCATAAGCAGAGCTCTGCCAAGAGAACACTAGTTTTGCTAACGGGCATGTTTAGAGATGGTTCGTTTGCTGATCACAGCACTTAGAGAACATCTCGATTCGCCATTCTGTCCTTCCCCAACAGATGAGGTAGTCCCGCGTACAACAGCTACACAAAATGGTTTTACGTGCTGAAGGGACGTTATATAGCTTCTAAGAAACTGATTCCAGAGCAGATGCGGCTGCAGACAGAGCATTCCCAAGCTGAGAGCAGAAACGAACCACCTTTTGCTTACACTGGTCACCAAAAAGTCAGGGGCACTCCCTCGGCCTTGCTGCGGACCCACTTAGCTACCCTTCCCCCAAAATATTCCAGCAGAAGGACAGCTTTCCCTCCAGCACCCCGTCCCTCAGGTCAGAATACCAATTGCAGATGAACCTTTCCCATAGACAAGCATAAAACTATCAGAAAAAAATGAATGCCACTCAAAAGAGCCATGAAGCAACTGCTCAAGCCGAGGGGGTTGGTCCTCCTGTCCCAGCTGCCTTCGTAGCGTAAAACGTTTTTCCTCCCTGGCTCCACTTACCTCGACGACCAACCTAATGCAAGATTTACTGTGCTGAAAGCTCCACCCGGTTGTTGAAGCACGCACGTATGACAACCTCATCAGGCAAGTCCGGACATTTACACACTCATTTTCTCTTTCAAAACTCCAACAACTCAGACAGACCGACTCTCCTTACCCCGAAAGCTCCAGAGCTCTGCCACGGACCAGAACCAGGACGGAGGCTCTGGCTGGAGAAAAGCAGAGCCAAGTCACCACACCGTCACCAGGAGACCTCAGAGCTCGGGGGCTGCTTCAGGAGATGGTTTACATTTCAAGACTCAGCACAATGCTTTGCATTTGAGATCAGTCTGCAGTTTCCTCCTGAAGAGTAAGAGTTCAGTTTTCATAGCTGTAAGAAGCCAGCTAACCAAAATAATTTGATTTAGTTTTTTTTTTTTTTTAATAAACACGAGCACTGAAAACACCAATATCTCAACACAGAAAACCCTTAGTCAAAAAGCAAACAGACGAAACTAAGAAAAAGCTAAGCAGCCAGAGACAAAAACATTTGAACTTTTATTACATTTCATTTACAAATAATGCAAAGATACAAAGACAAAAGCCTTCACACAAAAAAGAAAAGATTGAAAAGAATGTACATTGAGTTGAGCTGCTTTTTCACATCATTTCTCAGATTGCAAACACTTAAAGCCAACTTCAGTTTTCCACTTTACCTATAGAAAAACACAATAAATAAAACTTTTATGTCGCAGGGACAACTTTTCCAGAGTTCCTGTGCCACCAACACTGTAGCTGAATATAGGATTGCATATATCAGTGAAATAATCCACAAATTAGTTTAATAGAAAAAGTTTAGCTTGTAAAGAACAGTGTATTATACTGTCTCTGAAAATGCATAAATCTGACATTTTTCCCCAAGCTCAATGAACTACATAAAGTTGTTTTTAGCTGCCAGTCTGTGAGAGAAGCTGCCAAAAGCAGCTGTATTTAGTTTTATTAAAATCAAACTTTCCCTTCGTGACTACTAATACTAATAACTTCCACCACTTCTACAAGGAATCCTTCCACAGGTGGGGGCTCCATTAGGGTCAGAAGAAAAAGTATCTAAAAGTTCTAATTCCTCCCCAAACTCAAATATCTACTGTCTTATTAGTTAACAGCTGACTGAAACACAACATTTTAATTACTACGCTGTATAATGCTGACTGAAGACCGGCGGACGCACATGTGGTACATTTATACACACAGTTACCTTCCGACTGTGTCAATGCTCATGCCATGAATATTCAGGATCCAGTAAGAACGTTTTGTTTAAGCAAGCCCTATACCCCCCAACATTTTGCCCCCTAAATACTATAACTTTTATATTCATCATCTACCCTGCAAGAACAGAACCTTTACCTATTTATCATCTACCTTTAATTCTTAGAAATTCGCAACCTAAGCCGAGTTTCACCTTTTCCTTTCAAACAGAGACTCGGGACATGAGACATTAGCACGGGTACTGGAGAACCGCTCACTTTTCTGTCTGGACAAACAGCCAGAGCAGATTTTGTTGAACTAAAAAACGGCCCTTCGCGTGGTAAAATTCAACTCGGTCTCTATGAGCAAGTTTAAGCCTGTAGAATTTCTGAAGGAAATGCTGACAACTCCACTACTCCAGTTGCAGGAACCAGTTCTTAAATTAGATTTATAAATGGAGACCTTTCATCCCTTTTTTTTCCTAAACCATGGTATAAAAAAGCTGGATTGAATAATCCATAGAAACGAACTTCACGTTTCACTGCACAGATACAGCAGCTCCGAGGCCGAGTGAGACGCGGCACAAGCAGAAGTCTCTCCCACGAGCCCACAGCACGCGCAGCGCTTTCCCGGGACGTCACCGCGTACTTTGCTCTTTAGAGGAACCCAGACAACCGCCGCTGCATCCAAAGCCCTGCCCTGCTTTCACAGATTTACTCAGGATTCACTACAAACATGAACCTCTTACCACCAGCTGAGGCCTCACCCAAGGCTTCCCTTCACCATTACTCAGTTCTGACAATTTAAACTTACTGAGGGAAAAACTATTGCACACCGAAGGAAAGAACCGAAAGGCAGGTGAATCTGCGCAGGTCTCGCACTAATCCTTAAAGATTTAGCAAAATGTGCATCTGGGAGACACTAACGCTCCTGAGGGAGAATACACGTTTCCCTGTCACTCTGCATTTTCCTAGTTAAAAATCT
This sequence comes from Aramus guarauna, assembly GCA_013400195.1. Lineage (NCBI taxonomy): Eukaryota > Metazoa > Chordata > Aves > Gruiformes > Aramidae > Aramus > Aramus guarauna. The sequence goes on from VXBL01007719.1 coordinate 33,330, forward strand.
CAACCGCAATTAAAAACCTCTCAGCTTACTTGCAGCACAGGGCGCCCTTCGACAGATGTTAAAGCTTTCTCTGCAGGAGGTTGTACCCATATTCACTACAGAAAACTGGAATGAATCAGAGCTTATAGCCTGGCAAATTTACATCCCATCTCTGTGCTGCCACGCAGCAGTTCCACCAGAGAACCTGAGACCAGCAGCCTCAACGCACCGTGACACGGATCGATCCCAGCAGCACCTCCCAAAGGAAGCGGTAAACACCGGCTCTGGAGACGTTTAACGTACGTGAGCAGTTCTGCTCTTGCAGAAGGTTCGGCCCTCTGCAAATGCCAAAACCAAGATCTATTTATCGAAGGATTCTCTCATGTCTAAGGCAGGCCAGGAGATGAAATCAAGGTACATTGGCGTTGTTTAACTGAGTGCGTGTTCCTCGGCCTCTCGAGGTTTTGAAAACATTGAGCAGAAGAGTCAAATACCATCAGACAGCAACTGCCGTCTGCCAGCGCGTTCAACACCCACCGGTTCCCAGCGCAGCGAGGCCCGCTTCATTCTGACTCAGCCACCGCACAAAACAAAGAAAAATACTATAAGCCAAGAACTCGATCCAACATAGATCAAACCCCAACAATCTGCAGACCAACCGAGGCCATGCTAACGCAAAGACGCCTGGTCACTCTAAGCCAGGGCAGGGCTGCCTGAGCTCCCAGTCTTAACCCAGATTAAGTTCCCTCCTTGCGAAGTTTCTACCACACCGTGACCAGCACGCTAGTCCAAAGGTAGCTCAGGTCTTACTAAGCCTGCAAGTCAAGCAAACCTCAAGCTCAGGTTTACACTAACACAGGAAAAGCACCGTCCCTATTGAAAATGGAGCTGTTGAAGAGGAGGAATCCTTACAGCAGCTCGGGAAACGCCATCCCTTCTGCAGACAGACAGAACGGTCGGTTTGCAGCACAGCCAGTGGAAACGGGTCATCAAGGTCCCCGCTAAGCAGACCGACCGCTCAAGCTATTTTGAGTTTCAAGCTCAATAAAAGGAGACCAGAGCCAGTGACAAACATCAGCACGTCCTCACTCCAAACCAAACCTCTTCACCGTGTGCCCGTGGATCCCCGTTTCCTAAAAACCGAAGGGACGAGGTTGGCAAGAAAATGCAATTTATCCCTAATCCTGTGCAGTCCTGTATGCAGCTCCTGCAAATCCTGTGAGTAGTTTTTCTGCTAGTAGGCTTATCACTCTTCCCTGAACAAACCAACAGCCACCGGCTACTGACAGCCAAACCGCTCCTGGGAATCTGCTATCAAGGTCCACTAGCCCTACGGTGACAGCGAATGTCAAGAACCGTCAGCGGTTTTCCCTTTGTCTCTTTAAAAAACAAACAAACAAAAAGTTTCTGCCATGTGGGTTTTCTGCCCTGAATTATGTTGCCTTGAAGCTGAACCAAAATACTAAATTGAAACACAATCAACAAAACGGGACCTTTGCACGCACCAGAAAACACCATGAGATCACTGTGATTCTCCAGCAATTAGAAAACGTACGTCAGAAAATTCAACATGTAGCATTTGCTTTATTCTCCTGTAGCTACTTAATAGCCAAATTTAAAGTAAAAAGAACAAAGATAAACCAAAACAAGTGTTTAGGCATTTCCCTGCTCACTGCTGAGTTACGACACGTGCGACCTTAAAGCAGCGGCAGGTTGAGCTGGTGCCGAGGAAGCAGCCGGGGTCGGAATCCAGGCAGGGAGGAAAAGCAGCCGCCCCACTGCCGATGCGACGGCACCGTCCTGCCCAGGACCCACCACCACCCGCTTCTCCCCACCGACACGCGGCAACCACGGCACCCGCCGCCAGCGTGGCCCCATCACTGTGCCGCTGTTCCCAGACAAAAAACAGGGAGGCAAAACAGGTTCACTCTGATGGAAACCTGAGGGGGGGGGGATCTGCCCCTACTCTGAGCACCAAACCGCAGGCGGGAACTCAAACGACCAGGGACAACCAGAATCACGGCGCCGGGGACATTCCCCCAGCCAGGGCCTCGGCGGCCGCGCGGCACCTGAACCAGAGAAAAGGGGCGCGGGCGCCTGTTCTTGCCCTTTTCTCTGTGGCCTCGTTACCTCCAGAAACCCGCAGCGCTCGGACTGAAGCTTCCTACATCCAAAGCAGAAAACCTGCCGCAGGGAAGAGCGGCGGGGTCTCCACGATGCGCCTGCGCTGCCGTGCGGGCACCGCCAGGATCCGAACCACAGACGAGTTTGGGGTAAGGTCGCATGAGAAGAAATTTTCACGGCCGGTCCAAAAGACGGCGACCACGTCGAGTTTAACAGAAATCGGGACACACAAGGGTCAGACAAGGCTCCTCACACTCACAATTACCAACGTCAGATCGCCGCGTACGGCTCAACCCGCTCTCAGACGAGCTCCTCCCTACTCGTAGGGAACGTATTAATTACACAGCCCTGCCTTCTTTCTGCACAGATCCCCTACGCTACGGATTTGTTTCCCTTCGTGCTTTCTACTGCAGAGTTTTCCCCAGCCGCCTCTGCAGCAGCCACGGGTCAATTTACTGAAAAAAACAGTAAACGTCTTTTACCCCTTTAGGCCTTTATTTTGATAAAATTGGTCAAGCCCACATAAGGCAATATACACCACAGGTAAAACCACCCCCCTCCCCCCCACGAAATAATAAAATAAATAACACAAATGAAGATAGTACGTAATGTAGTGTTTTGTTTTGCAGTATAGAAATTCCACACAATGATTCTGTTTAAAAAGGTAAAAATGATTTATAATACACAGTTATAATGTCATCATGGTGCCCGCATAGAAAACTGACATGCAATCCATGCCTACACTGCGCAGTATAAATAATATGCAACTAAAAATACAAAGAACAGGAACACTACAAACTGTTTCTTTTTTTTTTTTTTTTTAAGCTTTTTTGTTTTTTAAAAAGAACAGACACACGTAACAAACGCTACCTGCGCTTTCACATTGCCATCACAGTGACGGGGGTTCCGTTTTTCAGAGGAATAAACGCCTTTTTTTTTTTTTTCTTTTTTTCTTTTTTTTTTTTTCCCCGAAAGCACAGCATACATTGGAACCTACGGGACGATGAGGGGGCTTTCCTCTTCCTGCTTGTACAGAGGGGGTTTCCAGGGTGAGTACCATGCTCGTTAAGGGACAGATCTCAAGCCTTAATTATTAATTCTACAGAAATCCAAGCTTTTACAAACAAGCACAGTCAAGACCTTATTTTTGAGGGAAGTTTAAGCGATTCCGTCAGTTATCGGACACTGCTTTTACGCAAACTCAAAGGGCAGCTCTTTCTTTTCATCCGTAAGCGTTCTTGTCGCACCGTTTGCACTGGGGTTTCTCAGGCACACTTGTTAAAAAAAAAACAACCCAATTAAACTTAAAATAAGGTAGTAAAATGTACAAATAATTAACAATTTCTTAAATTCATTTGCAGCCTCTTTCTGGAAACCTGTTCCCCCCCCCTTTGTTTAAGAAAAAAATAAATAAATAAAAAGGAAAAAAAATACCCCAAAGGTTCTCTGTACAGGGAAAGTTTTGCACAGTTACAGACCGCTGGCAAAGTGTTCGCTGCCATGCAGAAGCAGGTTCGGTGCTGCCGCGGGTCAGCCACGCATGCGGCAGAGGGACCGGCACTCGGCCCGTGCGGGTTCGTGTGACCGAGGATGCAGCAGACTATGTACAACGACAAGAGCCTCCCCCCGCCCGCCCGCCTGCGCTGCAACGAACAGCGGAGTTCTGGTTTGCTTTTGGAAAGTCACAGTATTTTACAGACCGAAGGTTTATTCCTATTATTTCCCCATTGTATTGGCAAATGCAACAGTCTCGCTTGGGAACTTGGTTTTTAGAGAGATATATTTATAAAAACACATGTAGGGAGGGGTAGGGTTCACCCAGCAGGTATGTTCGGACAGTAACCCTTTGAGACACCAGACAGTTTCAACATCATTTAACTGAAAAAGTTATAAATAATAATACTTCGAGTTGGGGTTGGTTTTTTTAGTGATCCTTTTTTCTTCCTGCTGCTCTTCCCACCCTCGTCCATCCCTGGACGGGAAGGGCCAGCCGCTCCAGACAGCTCTCGCCCTTACATGCACAATTTAAAATGAAAACGCTACTAGATTTTCAAATTAAATCAGATTACTTGTTCCAGAACCACTGGGGAATCACTCCACGCTTACATCTGACAACTTAACAGATTGGTTTTGCTTTAAAATCAGCCCTATGCACACACACGTTACAAAAAACATAAATTTTAAGGGGAGAGGGGGGAAAAAAAANAAAACATAAATTTTAAGGGGGGGGGGGAAGTCCCTCTCACTGTGCAGCTCCTACATGATGCTGTCAAGAAACCGGCCTCCCGGGAAGCAAAATGCAAGAGCTGTTGAAATAACCGCTCTGGTTCTCAAAGGGTCGGTACTAAAAGCAGCTTTTGCCTGCCCGCTACCGGGGCTTACGAGATGAAGCACATCTTGTCATCCAGAGCTGTCATCTGCTTCCCACGATGACTTCATCTGCCTCCTTCCCACTCCCAAAGCACCCTTCTCCATTTGCCCCGCACGAAAGGAACAAAACCTGGATTTCTCTCAACTAGATGGTCCCTAATTTTGACAGTTGCATCCAGACGTGTTATTTCTTAATTTAAGGCCATTTTAAATGTCTACTTACAAGTCTAATAAACAAGATCTCTTATATACACGTGTAGTTTAAAAAAAATTAGAAGGTAGCATTTAGCAACAGCTTCCTGTAAAAGTCTCCAGTGAGGAATCTCATCTCCTACTTGGATGCTTCATTCGGAAGTGACTCTGGTTTTAAAAAAATAGATCACAAACAAGAATATACACACATGAGAGTCGCTGAACAAGAGCGCGATACGGGCAGAAATCCCATCAAGGAACTACGTGAACTGCAAGAAGCACGTTCGACTCACACTGTACCCGTGGCTGTTTCAAAGCAAAGGATCCGAGTCACCCGTGCCCAAATTACTCCCGTTCTTTTAGGGTATCCTCCTGTTTGAAGCTACCTTTGTGTTTTGTTTTTTTTTTCTTTTCCTCCTTAAATTGAAAAAGCATTGGCAATCTGAAATAAGCAGACACCAGGAGTTAACACGTACTACCGGGCTTAAATCCTGACACGCAAAAAAAAGATGCAGGATAACCTTTCAGTTGCGTGGGAAGGAACAAAAAAAGACACACGCAAGCTAAGAGATTTTTAAAAAAAAAAAAAAACCCAACATTTTTTAGTGCAAATGGTCAACAAATGGCACAAATGTGAGCAAACGCACCCAGGTTAGAGATCCCAACAACGATTCTGCTCAGCAGTGTTTGCACGAGTTCCCAGGACGGCGTCCCACCGATTTCTGGAAGCACACAGAAACCTAGTATAACTCATTAAGAGCAGGCCAGCTCCTCTGCTGACCTTCATCACCGGTTGCTGAAAACAGCACAGAAAAAAAAAAAAAAAATCTTTTTTGAGGGGAACAGGACAGGAAGAAGTGCTGAAGGTTGGATTTGGGTTTGGTTTTGGTTGAAAGTCATGACAGCTGAGAAAGAACAGACACGTTTTTAGAGAAAAAAGAAATCCACCTGATGCAGACCAAGTCGAAAGAGCAGACGTGGAACTACCATGCCAGAGGGGGAGGATCAACAAGACACAACTCATCTTGAAATGAAAACTCAACTGGCTCTTTTATTGAGGCTGTATTGAACAAAAAATAGGTGTGGATGTTCAGCCCCTACTGCATGGAAATGCTTTCCTCTAGCAGGTAGTGGTTCAGCTCACGTTCGGGCTGTTAGGCGCAACGTTGCTTCTAATTTGTTAATAAGACTCAACCGTTAATTTGTAACTCCTACTGAAGAGAAGGGTTAGGTCCTTCTAGGTTCTGTTACTGGGCAGACTATAGTGTAACGAAGGCAGCGGTTCAACGTTAAGCCCGTTGGGCTCTTGATTGATCTTTAAACGCCTTTTTAAATTTGGGAGGAGTCCCAAGTGCAGAGACCTGGGAATCATCATCAATCCAGTCATGGCATGTAGGTGACGTCACCCATTTGGAGTCAACGGGCAGTCTGTGGTTTGGGGTTGGGTTGGTTTTTAATTTGCCATTGATAAAGTGTCATTCACCGGTCCCTTATACTGCAGCGCAGAATATTAACAAGGACTAACAGAAATAGTCTATTAGAAATTTAACAGAATCTCAACCTTTTTGAGGGTACAGTGCTATTCACTGGAGCAAGCTATTTTTTTCCCCAGGGTGAAAGAAGGAATATCTAAGTTCCTGCCACCCTATTTTGACTATATAAAAGGAAAACATCTAGACTTGCCTTAGGCTTCCTTACTTCCGCTCAACATCTGTTTAAAATTCCAGTTAGTTAAAAATACCTATATATATAATATATATATTTCTGGAATAAAAACACAAAAAAGATGTACTGTACAAGTATTATGTAGAGTGCTTCAATTGGCTGTATGTAGTTTAGCTACTTTCCTAATATCCAAATACTTAAATAAAAAACAACCAAAAAAGATCATAAATAATGGTAACAGAATAAGTAATGAATAAGAATAAAAAATAAAAAATAGTCATCATGATTTGAGCCAGGCATTGCTATAGAAATGCCCTTCCTGTTGCCCAGGAATCTCTCACAAAGGAAAATTAGACACATGCTCTGCAGGTTAGTCTCCTATATTCTTTTAGCTGCTTTAAAATGTTCCGATCCTTCCTCCATGCTAATCAAGTAATGAATTATAGTACTTTTTTGTGTGCTCAGAAATGCTATATATATGTATACATATATTTATAAATATATATATTACATATATATTAAAAAAAAAAAGCTTTGAAAATAGTGTTTACAGTTGCCTTTTTTGACTAGCTGGCTACAAAAGGCCATTGGGCTGCCAGGCTGCTTTTTCCGCTTTGCCAAGTAGGCGAGTTTGCTCGGGGCAGGTGAAGAGGCAGTGGGCGCAGGACGACAGTCAAGGAACCAAAACCTGAAAACAAACACGGCAGATCCATAAAGGAAGAAGCGTTTTACTCTACAAAGCAGCTGTCACAAAGCAGAGTCAAATGGCCGAAGCTCCCCCAGCCCCTCCCAGGGGGTGGCAACGCAGATTTGCTTTCGAATCAGTGGGGGGGGGGAAAGGGGGAGCCCTGGTCGGGGCTTTCCCCCTCCCCGTCTCAAACAGCAGCCAACAATTTGGTACGTTAGAAAGAATCTCTTTACCCTCAGCTCTCAACTTGCCTCGCCTGCCCCAAACCGCCCCCTTCCTAGTGCAAAGGATAAATCGACAACTTAACGCTGGAGCTTTGGTGGGGGGGAAGAGGGGGCTCTGGAGAGGAAAAGGCTGATGGAAACTCCTTACTCATTAATGGCAATGAGTGGAAAAAGGGGTGAAATACGGCGCGACAGGGAGTAGGGGTCTGCAGCGCTGCAAGCTTAGAACGACAAGCTTTACTCATTGTACACGTTGTACAGGACGGAGCTACCGCTCTCAGCAGCTCCTGTTCTGACACGACTGACCCATCAGACTCTCCAGTTCGGCTGGGCGCCAGGAACAAGCGTCATTCCCACGCTCCTGGTGTCCAACGCTTCACAGCCGGTCCATCCTGAACGTGTCCTCTGTAGCGGGGTCAGTGAGGACCATGTCTGGGTCGTTCAGCATGTGCAGTCCATCCAAGGTTAAAGGGTCAATTTTGAGTTCATCCAGAGGGAACTGGGAATCCGTGTCAAAGCTGACGTCTCCCACTCCTGCCAAAGAGCTGGTCAGTTCTTTTGATAAGCTGGGAGGAGATTCTCCTGTCACTGCAGGGAAGAGGAAGAGAAAGATGTCGGTAGGACTGAGCAGATACATATTCTCCAGGCAGATGGGTCAGAAAACTGCTTGCAAAAATTCTGGAGTAATTTATGGAGCTAAATTCAGATGGGAAACATCTATCCTCATCTCCAGCTGGATGAGTTGCACGTCTGTCAGAGCACCTCAAAGCCTAACACAAACCAAAATCCACATATACACATTTGTGGGGTCACTTCGGTCTCTCTTCTCCCCCTTCAGTTTACAAGCAACCACCTTAATCTACATGACTCTAATCAGCAAGTCCTCGGCTGAAACACAGACTGAACCACAGTTTTCTCAGTGGCCTGTGCAGAAATTGTTTCCAAACATCCAACTGTGACCAGATTCGCTACCGTATGTGACACTAAAAAATCCTTTGCTGGCAAGCTGGACCAGAGCGGCAGAGGAAGAAGTTGGGCTTTCACCGCTCCTCCCTCGCTGAGAGCCAGTAAATTCAGAGGCAGGGAAAGCGTGTAAGACAACTAGTGCTGCTGGTGCCGATCTACCCGTTTGCTGGGATTAAGGAGAGCCGTCAAGCTCCCCGGCACTGGGGGAACACGAACATCTACACAAGGTGAGACAAAACCTTCAAAGGCAACAACACCCTTTTCCTTCCTTGGCTCACTTCTAACATCGCACCACGAAGCAGAAACACCGACACCGGGATGGTTTTCCTTGTGATTTTCTTACCTGTAAGAATGATGTTGGGGATGTTTCCATGGCTGGAGTAATTCAGCTGCTGCGAGTCCTGCAAGCTGCCATGACTGCCGGTAAGTCCCATCATGGCTGCCTGGGAGTAGTTAAGGGTGGAACAAGGGCTGTACAGGCTGTTGGAACTAATGGCGTTTTCTATCATATTAAACTGTTCAAGCTGAAGACCAAGGCACAAAGGAATTATTACTTCTAACCATCAGGAAATACAGCAAAACAACTTACAAAGCTCAAGGATGGGGAGTAATGTAGAGAGAGACAGGCAAACAAATTCATCTTTAGGTTCCGTTGATCAAAATGTGGTTTATTCTCACTTAACTTTCCAGAATAGTTTAATGCCAAATTCAGAGTGGGGGGGAATGAGGAGAGAGGGGATGCAAAAAGAAAATTGTTGCTTTTGATATTCAGAACAAAAGAAAAGGCAGCTTTAAAACAAAGTAAAAAAACCCCATAATCCATGCTGCTAACTCAGGTATCTGCCCACTGAGCATTGCCTCTCAGAACTGGTCGTGGTTTTTCCTGCTACCAGAGCAGATTTCATGGTGGAGGGAGTCCGTGCTCCGGTTGGCGAAACTAAGGGATGCACGGATGGGTCTGCTGGCTACATTTGGTACCATGTGCTAGCTGTTCACCAAATTCAGGAGTCAGTATTATTACCACCTACAAGCAAATCCTTCTGAAATGCAACCATGGCCAGAGATGTGGGGGGTTTTTTTTAAATTTATTTTCATTATTTTTAACCCAGTAAACTTGGCAGAACACCTTTAAAACCATCTGCTACAACAGCTAAGAGGGAGGAAGGGGAAAGAAGAGTGGAGGGGGAAGAAAAAAAAAAAAAACAAAAACAAACAGAAGAAAAGAAATCCCCGAGTATTGCAAACTCAAAATAACAGAAGTCAAACTATACGGACAAAATGGGATCTCACATAAAATAATCAGAAGTTGAGCTATATTTATTTTAAGCTGAAAGTGGCCGAAATATAGCTGAAAATCTGAGATGAATTTGCTCACCTGATGGGATAGGGCATTAGCCTGCCTAGCTGTCATCTGCTGATCATAATAGGAGTCACCAAATACACTCCCCAGAATGGAAGAATGCTGAAAACAAAACAGAGTCTTTATGGTGCAAAAATCTCACAAACAGACGTACCCACGGCGTGCGAGTGACTCGAGCCTTCTGACCAATTCTTCTCAAAGTTAGTTAGCAGCACCCTTTATTACGAACCACCACTAACCATCAGCAAATTCGTAAAACGTTCAGTAATTCCCTCCGACACGCGAATCCTTCCGTGTTACGCTGCCTTTCAGTAAGCACAAAAATACAGTCAAGTAAACCAAACAAACTTCCTCACGGAGGACGTAGAACACATAAAACTTCTGATTTATGCATACAGACGAGTGCGCTAGGTAACACGAGAAATAAAAAAATCACTCTGCGACTGCAGCTTTTTTGTGAACTACTATTATTTTTTTTTTCTGTGAAAGACAAACCCCACACTGAATTGAACTGCGTGTTAAAACAAAATGCAACGCAAAGCTGATGGCATCACCAGCGTGCAGGCGGTGACTAGCTCACCCTCCCTGCAACCTCGTGTTCACAGAACAGCCAGGTTCACTGAGACAACAAGGTGCCAAAATAAAACTGACATTTTAAAGTCATTTCACTTTAGCTACAGATGAGAAAAGTTAATGAGAAAGGCCGGTAAAGCATTTTATAAGCAGTTCAAAGGCAAGAATCTCAGGAAAAATTCCTCAGCCTTGCAATTTGACTGTCCCTTCTAGCACGACAAGCGTTTGTCAGTTATTCCCCATCACTTATGAATTGTTCTAAAAGCGACCAAGATTTTGAGGTCAATGTTTTAATACTATTCAGTTCTGTCCCCAAGAATTGTCAGATATAAAAGAAATCACACAGAGATCACTTCTGATTTAAAACTGTCACAAATTCTGATACTCCAGCTGAAAAAAAAACCCCAAAACCTACTGACAAAGAGAGCATCTATAGAAGATGGTGTCTCTGAAAGATAATTTGCATGGAGAGTTTGATTCGAACTTGGAAAAAAACTTCAGTGCCTTGCACAGCATTTTCCAGCTGTTTTATCTACGCGTTTAAAGAGGAAGGCTACAAGTTTTCTCCTTAGAAACCTAATCGGCACGTGAAATTAAGCAAAAGCCCAGGAAATATCAGAACACCACAGGTAAAAGCACTGACTGCAGCCAAAGATTAAGGTACTCCAAAACCACAGGATGATGTCCGCAACAGTGGACATTAAAGTTTCAGCAAACATCACGATCTAAACAGTCTCCCTCCTACATCAGGAGCGTATCTCAGCACAGCTTCTTTGCAGGCTGCATGCAAGGAAAAGAATGGAAATCTTGCATTAAAAAAACCCCACAACATCTGAATTGCCCACAACCTCCATGAGAGGGGACTATCAGGACAGAAGCAACGATAAATTCTTTTTAAAGCAAACAAAAACCTTTGCACCTTGAGCCAGAATCCTTGGCTGTCACATTATATGGACGTTCTTGGATAAAAGTGGCATTGAGGGAGGAATTCACAGCCTGAGAACAAGACTCCGTGGGGAAAGGTTGCCGAAAACTCAACACACGCTGCGGGTGCTGCTCAACTCCTCGCCAAGCAGATCCCGTCCGATCCAAGAACTGCTCCGAGCACCACCGCAAAGCTCTTCCCAACCCGCTGCATGCGACGGCACGGGTATGAATTGAATGCGCTTGGAGGAGAGAGAAATTTGCCACGGAACAGCGCTGCTGGGTTTTGTCAGGGCCCTGGGAACACAAGGACCTCCTTGGTGCTGCGCTTAAAGCATAACACTGGCAGCGTCAGACACCTGCCTCCAGACCTTTGTCAGAGAAGATCGCAACGGTAACTTCTCAGTAAGAAATGGTTTAACTAAACAAAGCCAGCTCATCCTCAAGACTGATTAAATAGAGCCTGAGCCAGGAATAGGGTTTTATGGACAAAAATAACATTTTGATTCCCTTTCCTGGGCATTTATGATCTGTCACAGCAAGGAGCACAGAACAATAACGACATCTTTGCAGCTTGATGCCCTCCTTAGAAGCAGATAAAAATAGAAAATTATTGTAATTGGAACCAGTCTTCCAATTTATCATCCGGTCCTCAAAACTACAGTGGCTGCTCCCTCCCTCTCACATGAGACAGGGCTACGAGGAAGTTATCAAACATCACAAGCAAGAGCCACGTTATACCTGGTAAGAACAAAAGCAAACCACTACTTAAATTTAAAAAAAAAAACAAAAACAAAACCCCACACTTTTCTATAAACCACTGGTATCTTACTTGCTGCCCAGTCACACTTTGCTCAACTACTCAAACTTCACATTTTTCAGCCTGCTACTTTTTGGTTTAACGGAGTCAGGACACAGAGCTAACCCAAACAAGCAGATCAGGACCAGCCAAGCTTAACTCCATCCTGGGAAAACTGTTCTCATCTTAAGCGGCAGGCCTGGCTTCAGAACCGTGTGATGCTTTATAAAAATTTCTAATGACAAATTTGCACTTCAGGGTGTCACATCCTCGACGTGAATCAAAGACAGTTTGGACTGGCACTAGAAATACAACTGCATTCCAGAGCTCCAAAGAGGATCAAGATATTTTTTTTCCTTTAACTTCCCACATTTCATTTTTACAGGGGCTTTTCAGAAGTAGGACTAAACGTAAAATCCTTGCGTTCCACTCTGCATTGTTCCCATCCTAAACAGTTTGGGCAAGATGAAAAATAATAAACAGGAGACCAAAATCTATTTGTGCAAGTCTACCTTAGTAACTCCTAACAAAACCTACAAGCCCGTATTTATTCCTCAGCTCTGAAGTATACCAGTTATTGCATCTGTAAGCACTGAAACTCCCAAAGGAAATCAACTGGAAATGTCATTACTTCAACACTTCAGTCCTAAAATAATTTATCGACAACTCTGTGAAAAAACATCTTGCTAACACCATCTCCTCCAGAAACACTAGATAAGGTCTGTTTTGTCAACAGTACATCTTCTTGGGTTAATGATGTGGTGACTGCAAGGAAAAAAAAAACAAAACAAAACCAAACCCAAGCCACAAAACCCCTGGCTTAAATTATTAATCTAAAAATACATACCATATTATCCAGTACACAGCCATTCTACTAAAAAAGCAGATTTCTATCTAATTGGAGCAGTATGCTAGGTGTTAGAGGAGAAAAGCGAAGTAGTAATAAACAAGCCATTGTCAATGAAAAGCCATGCAAACACAAAGCCGAGAACTACGAGCAGAGCTTTTCAATTCGTGTTTGAACAGGAAGACCTTCATATAACAAACACCACAGCTAAAACACAAGAGCAAATAGATTTGGAGATGTGGAAAGATGAAAAATAACTTCTGGTGAATGAACCGTTACGTGATAAAAATCAAACCACAGATTGCTATTTTTAGGGCATGTCACTCATCGTACTGATATGCTGCAGAACAATTTAACCTAAAATTAATCAGAGAAACAGGAGCAAGTGGGGGACGCCCACCCGGTCGCACCTTCATCCCACTCTTGTCAGGCAGTGCCAGGCTGGTCCACAAAGGGCACGTTCTGCTGTTGGAACCTGCCTGCCTTGACTCTCGGCAGATTACCTACAGCCTAACGGATCCTGCTGTTTGGGAGCTGCCCCCATAATCGCAACCAACCCAAATTTTTCTTCCAAACTGGTTTTTCTTCCCCCATTGCTTCTCTCCACGCTTAATATTTGCGACCACCACCACAGATTGCTCGCTTGCCACTACCAGCTTTTTGGTTCATCGATGGAGGCAGGAAAGCTGTCTCATTTTTGATTTAGCAAAACATAAAGGATTATGTGGGTATTTTTAAGAGGCTAATACTGAAGTAAGCAATATTAATAAACTCTCTTCCTTTCACGCAGAGTTATGGTGTCCCACTTGAAAACAGCAAAACTCGAGCAAGAGTTTACAGGATAAAACAGGCCCAGTAGGAAAAATTATAGTCGAGTGCTTGCTGCACTCCAGTACTTTGGACTGACCAGTGGCAACATAGGTGTGGACAAAACCAGGAAAGAGTTACCTGAGAAGTCAAGGGGGAAAGAAAACGAACACGAAAAATCAAAATCAGATGCACTGCCCAAATGAGAATCGGGCCTGAGATTTGCAGCAAGACTGGCAACAGCTTTGCTCTACATGACAGCCTGGAGGGCTAAGTGTTTGTTTTCTTCGAGCCACACACAGAACACAGCAGAACTGGCAGAAGCAGGCAGAAGAGAGAGAAGTTAAGAAGCCATTAAGCAAGGGTTAAGAAAATCCAGACAGTCCTGACACTCGGATCTAGTACTGAGCTTACCAGTGACCTGTCTCTGGCTAATGGCAAGGAGAGACGAAGCTTCTGCTTTGGAACCATGAAGGGGCAGCACTTATTTAGAAAGGATCCTCCTTACAGCCTTAAACGTTAAATGATGAAACAGAAAATGTATTTTCAGACTCCGTTGTGATGCTCTGTAAGAATTTCCTGCACCTCGTTTCTACAGGTGGGATTTAGGAAAAGGGCAGCCACGTGGAGCTGGTTTAGCAGCATCAGATTATTTCCGTACTGAAAACGCCCTCACTGCCCTACATTGGGGGCAACCCCAAAGACTGCCTTGGTTTTAACTGTCTTGCTGCTGGCAGATAAAAATCCCCCTTCAGAGGATTACACACGCCCCCAGCTACGACGTGCGTATAGGATGTGGCTGTACGAGTACATATACACACACAGGAAGAAAAACCAGCTAGCATGCAAGAAAGCGTGTTTACTAACCCATTACTTGCAAGCCACAAGATACAATTGCTAATTTTAAGATCATTTTCCCCAGTCTTTTGTTTCTTTCCCGTGTAAAAAGAAGGCCCTGATGTAAATGCATTTGGCCACGTAAGGGATATTTAGTGCCCCAGGAGTTACCCTGCTGCAGGAGGCACTTGAGTTTCCCTCTCCCCTGCCCTCCCAGCCTCATCCGCCAGCTCCTACACGATATTGCTAATCGAAAGGGGTCTGCCTGGAGGTTCTGTCCACAGTACACCCCCATGAGTATTAATAGCGTTCAAATAGCAGCTTTGATCAATAAAAAGGCAATTCACCAGCTATTGAAAAACTCTGGAACTGAATGAAACTGCAAACAAGATGAGACATCAGTAATGCATGAGGCACATACAATTACAGTGAGACAACTATGGGTCAGTAATGGAGAGACTCAACTAAAAACAAACACAAGAAGCAAGGCCTGTGGAAGCACAGAGTCCCTTACTTGAGGGGAGCTGCCAGGAGAGAAGCCTTGATTGGAGACAGGAGAGGTGGGAGACTGGTTGGCTGGGGACCCAGCATTACTGCGGTACTGCTGGAGTGAAGCCTACAGAACAACACAGAATTAAAGACCATGGGATTGATGGAAGGTTGGAAAGTTATAAACTTCTAGCGTATGCAGCTCAAGGAAGCTGGGAGAAACCGTCCTCTTCAGCAATTCTTGGCTACGTACGAAGACACGATTACTGTGAACAACGCCGCAAAAAGGAGAGAGTTAAGATATCAGCGTGGTATGGTCTCATCTGACTGAACGGCTGAGAGCAGCGCAGTGCTGTTGTATAAGCAAAACTCTTGAAATATTTTCTCCCTGTTCTCAGTTATGCTCAATTAGAGAAAAAAAAAAAAAAAAATCTGGTCAGCCAATGATTTAGGGAAAAGAATTCTTGAAAGCTGGGAATAACTAAAAAATAATGTAATTTATTCCTGAATTCAACTGCCATACCCACACATTCTTAACCTGTGTTTACATTGCTCTGGAAATCCTTCTTGTATTACTCTGCCTAGTCTTAAACAGCCTGGGTGTGTTACCGAGGCAGAAGTGTATAACCACGCAGACTGAAATCTTTCTCAAAGCTGCATTTCACCCCAGGGTGTGGAACAGACCACGTCTGAGAATTCACACTGCGCTTTGCAGGCTTGTATCAGTAACATTTACGTTGTTCTCAGTCGCCTTGAGAACGTGTCTTCAAAGATTTACCTTTTTTTGGTCAGAAAGAACCCTGGATTTGAACAAATTAATAATCTTAGTGGCATTTAAATAGACTGTTGCACTAATTAACGTTAGTAGTAAGTATAGCTCTTCTCATTATACTTCCTTTGGAAATTAACAGATGATTGAGGAAAACCTGTAATCCAGTAGTTCTAAGAAAAGGAGTAATTTAATCTTTAAGCTTTGCAGTGTGGCAGAACGCTGTCTGACACCCAATTCTGCAAATGTCCAGAAAGTACTGCCTAATAGTTGTCAGTGAGACTGTAACACAGCCTGAATGGCTTTTTGATAAACTAGCTTTAAATTTATGTTTATTTAGGAATTATTTCAGTTGCTTTAAAAGATAAGCACAGCACCCTAAAAGTTAAGGTCATAAAGAAGTTTAGGATGAGGAAAGCAACACAGAAAGCAAAGAATGAAAATCAGAATCATCTGTACTGGTAGCTACGTGAGCATTAGAATCAAAAAACCTGGGACACATTTGGAGTGGGTCGGTATCCTTTCCACTGCTGGATTTGTCCTTCCCTCTTCCCCTTCCAACCCTGAAAGGGAAGCAGCTTCTTTCAAGCAGCACTTAGCACCATTAAAAATTTCATCCACAAATTAAATCCACAATCAAGTGCTGCTAGATCAATAGACAATGATTTCTTCTCATTCTCAAACCAGTTACTATCACTACACCACTGCCAGGAGGACACAACAGGTCGGACAACCAAGATCCTGCAGAGAACGCACTGTGACATTCTTCCCTCGCTAGCCTCTAACCCTCATCTTGCTCTGCATTTTGGGGTTTTGTATGCAGAGAGAGACCCAACATTTTATAACAGACCACGTTAAAACAAGCAAGAAAAGAAATCTGTCCATAAATCATTCCTATATGTACCTATACACTCCATTTCTCCTGGACATCTGAATGCAGGCACAAATCCCATATTTGAAGATAATAATGCATGCTTTACAACTCCTTAAAATGAAAGGCTTCTAAATATAGAAAGCACAGAAAATACCTGGTTCTCTCCAACTTTTGGAAAATGCTTGTTAGCAGGTTTCTTTACCAAAGTTCTGTTAACTCCTCCAGTGTACAGCACACTTAGTAACACACAATGTGCTGGGGGTGCATTACATTTAATCCTGAAAATGTATCAATGCAACAGCAGCAGCAAGGTATGAAATAAAGGCTGATATATTTAAGCTAGTCTAATCAAACACAGGAGCCACAAGGGACACTGTTTTATGAAAACAGGGCCACCCTAAGCACACGTTAAAACCAAATTTTCCTCTATAAAACATTTAAACGTGGATTCAGTCAAACCCATTCTACTTCAGACTCTGCCTAAAAGAATACTTATTCCAAGGGCTGTCCAGCTCAAACTCTTGACACTAAGCTGCACGCTACCAGGTTTTCCGAACGAAAGCCCATTTTCGGCAGTGCCCAAGCTTACCGAGTTGATGTCTATTCCCATTGACGGTTGGGTTTGGCTTCCCGGAGGGGACTGTGGGATGGTAGAAGGTACCGTGACGGAGAGTGGGGGGAGTTGTGTTCCTCGCTGTAAACCAGAGGTCTGCATTAAAGGAGTATTCTGAGGCAGGGTACTTGCCACCTGGGTCTGCTGCTGTTGCTGGGAAGTTGTCTGGGTAAAAAATGGGTATGGGGGAAGCTGCTGCTCCAGAGACAATGCGTCCATAGCCACGGCCTTAAAAAGAAGAATCAAAATCATCCATGCTGGCATGTAATTCCCCTTAATTTTCAAGCACATCAAGTTTCACACCAAGTGAACTGTAGTAAGTCAATCTCATCCTGCATTTTAAAAATGTTACCTAGAGGTTCAGAAACAGTCAGGAACATGTTTCGAAGGACTTAGTATCACCTCCAGTGTACAAGACACACTCTAAAAGCCCAGTTGAATGTCCAGGACAGAAATTGATAACCTAGTCAGTCACAGAGTCACCACACCTATGAAATCAATTAAAAAAGCTAACTGAGCTTCTCTCATGAATTACAGAAATGTCTTTCCAATTTCACAACTAACTTTAGGACAATACCATTACAGAAGAGTGTCCTAATAGATGTTTTTTCCCCCACGGTCTGGAAAAGCAGAAGTAACATCTGTGTCCTCTACAAACCTCTCCCTTTTTAAGGCTCTGAATTAATGCACACATTTAAAGAAGAAAATTACAGAACAAGAGAGATGAAGGTACAGCCAGCTTCTCCCTGGGTAAAACAATTAATCTGTGACTGAAAATGTTTAATTCTCTCCAAGTAAGTTCCTACCTGAGTAATCGGTGACAAAGGGGAAAGCGTAGGAGACATCTGCTGTGACTGTGGTCGTCTTGAGTCTGCACTCAACGAGAGAGGACTGACGGCTGGCTGACGGTGCTGCTGGGAAGGGGCTGGCGTCGTTGTCATTCCTGCCAGGAAGAAACAAACGAGCTTAAATGGGAACACAGCAATGGTTTATTGATACTTGTATGGAGGTAATTACCTAAATGATGAAAAATGAATGGCATTAAGTGGACAACCACTTAAGGCAAAGTGCTAAATGCGCCTTGGCCAACCAGGCTGAAACTCACTAGCTAATTTGCAATTAATTTTGTCAGGCTGAAGAGCATCAGGATGAGAGGAAGATCCCCATGGTTTATCCTGGACCAAAACCAGTCACAGCTGTTCAGGTTTGGGCACAGATACTGAACTGAAATGGAAACAGGCAGAGCAGCTTCAGCAGTTTACAGAAACCATAGGTATCGTTCTCACACACCTCCCAGGCTGCACGCGTCGAAGCCAGGAGAAGCACGTTTTGCTCTATTTGCAAGGGCTCAAACTTCAGGAAGAAGATAACAGATCATATAACAAGACTAATCAGAGGGCACTTGCGGTATTATAAAAGCAAACACCTATTTGATGGAAAATGCAGAAGAAAAACTGGTTACACAGGAAGTTCTCCACTTTTAATGGCATACCAGTGCAGAAGGCAGGAAATATTCTTCACACTCTGAAGAGCCACAACCTAGCAGGGGGTAGGGATAAACGATTCAAGTATTGTAATTTTGTTCAAATTCAAGACAAAAATCTGGAAATTCTGAAGCCTCCCCTATTTTCTGCCTCACCTTAGAGGAACCAAGACATCCTGAAAAGTGATTTCAGGACAATCTAGCTAGCGAGCTGTTCTTCTAGAGCTGCCAGAAAGGAGGAATTCACAAGCGCCTGAGAGCTCCTAGGCACTTGGCAAACGTTCAAGGCTTCCAGGCAGGCTGCCAGGGAGCCAGGAAGTCCGGGCTGCCAAGGAGCCAGCAGGCAAACTGGCTCAAACTGCGCGGATTCTGAAGACTGCCTTGGCTTCCCCTGCGATGTTTTCAAAATCAACACTGTCTCACGGAACATGTCAGTGAACCGACCAACTCAAATGCACAAATGCGTGGTCTGAAATTGCTGGTAGGTCTTTATAACCCGACAGGTGTTTACTTCCCCACCTTTTCTTGGGGCTACCGAGGGCATGCCTGTGCAACGCGCGGAAATCCTGCAAAAAGTTCAAAAGCCTTTACTTTTTCTGCTAAAGAGCTAGAAGACGAAGAGACGCAAGGAAGGTTTAGAAAAATCAGTTACAAAAAGCACCAAACACTGACTATGCCAATGATTAAACTATGGGATAGTCTCCAAAAAGAAGCAGGAAAATCATCAGTGAGTATATCTTTTTAATTTGTTACGTCTTTGATAGATCAGGAAGTGTTTTCAAAGCAATTATATACTTAGTGGTTTGGTTTTATACCGTTTACTTTGCTAATTATGGATATGGCAAAAAAATTTAGCCACCAGATCTGGCCTAAATCCATGCAAGTAGTTTGTTTCTTCCTATACACACAATAGCTCTCTTCACACAGACTCACCGAGTTCTACTCGAATCTCTGAAAACTTTGTACAGTCTCTTTTGAGACCAGAAAAATGGTTAAAGGATGCTGAAAGCTACTGACCTGCTCCGCACTCAAATGGTTAAACCATCTTCTTGCTTCACTCTTAACTATAACTGCTTAGACATAACACTACATTACCCTGATTATAATTATTTCCTCTTCCCAACATATGAGAGGATTTTTAAGTGGGTAAGGGAATCCTGCCTAACACAGGAAATACACTTGTATTTTTGGATACGGTGCCTTATTTCTATTCTAGGAATCAACTGACTGCAATTGTCACTGACATTAAAATAAACAAACACAACCGTTACACAACTGTTCACAACTGTTCGAGTGTGACCCAGTCAAATCATTTAAAAAATAACAATCACCAGTTTAGGCAATTTGCCTATAAAGTTAAATTTGAGCCTGAAATTATCAGGTGATCAGTACACTGTAAGTTACCAGGGTGGCAAATAATGTTTGTTTGTGGTTTGTTGTTTTGTTGTTTTGGTTGTTTTTTTTAAATAAAATTATTGGTATTACCAAAGTCCAAAACCCCCAACAAACACAGCTCAGACTCACCACGCTGAACAGCTCAAACACCAACAGCACTTGAGAAGATCTTGCAACAAAAACTGCACTGCTAGGAAGGCAACGATTTCAACACAAAGGACCATAGTGAGAGCTGTTAGAAATTAAGTTGTGCACTTGATACTATCTCCCAAAGCCCTGCTATATTATGTAGCCTGAATATTCAGGGTATTTTCAAAACTTAAGCAGTCAAGCTTAGAAAAACTAGCACACCTTGTAAAGGCTCCACATCATTCTTGATTGCTCTAAAGAGAAAATTTGCTTCAGATGAAGCAAGCAATGCTCCTTCTCCAAAAGGATCCTCACACTGAATACAAAGACATTCTAAACAAAAGGTCTACTTAAGATATTTCTGTAACACAAGTGCTGGTGGGGTTAAGTACAATGAATTACAAGGCTTTGGATCCTGTCTCTCCTGTAGTCTTATAGAGAAAATTAAAAAACAAACAAAAAAACCCCAAAAAAGCAGATTTGGGCACCAAGAACATGAGAAAAATGAAAGACAATTTGTAGGTCGTATAACTAAATACAGCTTTCTCTCTTTTTCGTACAGAAATGGCTTGATAAAACTTGTTTGTAAAGAAATGTCAATCAATGGTGAAGTGCAGTTACCTCTCAGACAAAGCAGTAATATTCAGCAATGCAACTTCCATAATTTTAAGACAAGCGAGATGGACAACCTGTAAAAACCCCTCAGAGTGCTGGTCTTACCCTGACTGGCAGTGCTGATGCCCAAGTGAGTCAGATTGGCAGCAAGATTCCCGGTACTATTGGAGCTACTCAGGGCTGGGAATGTGGATTCCTCAGGATCTAACGGTGTTGGGAGAGGGGAAGGGAAATGGATGTTTGTCAGGTCTGGCAGGGAGCCACCCGTGTTATGCGTAGCAGGAATCAGTGTTGTAGTGTTTTCCTGGTCAGCTGATGGAAAGATGCTAAATAAGGGAGAAGGGAGGGGGGAAAGAAAAAAAAAAAAAAAAAGACAAATCTCAATTTAAATTTGAGCTTGGACAGATGTTTATAAAATCTTTTTAAATAAGGAAGGTGCCATATACAGAACTATATATTGTATTTCTGATAAACCAGAGATGTAATAGCCAACGGGTCACTCATACAGGTTCTGGCTTATCTTGTATCTATTGCAGCGTTATACTGTCTAAACTGAAAACTCAAAAGCAAGAAGACATTCAATATATACCATTCATTCTTACAGATCGCAATGCTCTTTAAAAAAAAAAAAAATTGCTCAAAACTTACTTGATTCCTGGAACTTCACATGATTTAGGTCTTGATGACCCAGTCTAAAATAGAAGGATGACATTTTTAAAGGCAAAGATACTGCCGGAGATTAATGCTTAGGATATATTTCAATTATTAAGTTTTATTTAATTTAATACATTTCTACAGAAGAGCTATTCTTCTACACGAGACCTCTGTGAAGCTCTAAGAAGATATTTGTCACTTTTGTTGCTTTACTGGCCCAACGAGGCTCAAATTTGAAGAGTTTCTCCTGATATTATCAAACATGTGCATGCACACACACATATCAAGTGCCTTTCTGACCTAATCTTTAGTGATTTGTTACTAAATATAGCATTTAAGCTCTAATCTCTGCAAGGAGTTTGTTTTGGTTGACAATATTTAGAGCATTAGTTTGCCTAAATATGTTTAAAAAATTAAATCTCTATACTTTGAAATGTGAGATTCCTACCTTTTTAGTGTCCCAGCCTTGTTTAGAGAGGGTTTTGTCTGCCTCTGAGGTGGTTTCCTCCATTCCAGGGACAGTCAGTAATAAAACTGAAAAACGAGAACAGAAGAATCATATCATAATATTAAGCTTCTTGGTAAGAATTTTCAGATTGGAAGTTTAGCCATTTGAAAACTCTTAAGTAACCTGTTATCAATGGATATGAAACAGTGGCACTCCAGTGTTACGAGATCAAAATATAAAAAAAAACAACCAAAAAACAAACAAAAAAAAAACACCAGAAGAGAATAAAATTGTATTTAATTAGCAAGGAGACATTATCAACTCCCAAAAAACCCCAAAACCCCAAATAGTACTTCAAAAATTTTGGTCTCCAATGTAGCCTTAGATCTAAAAGAAAGAGTGTATCTTGGGAACTAGTGTTTCCTATCTTTTGCATTTTGCAAAAGTGATGTACGCTTGTTACATCCAACGGGTTGGCCAACAGGACGATTCCAGGGGGAAAAAAATCCCGACCATCTCCCCTGGGACAGAGAAACGTTGTAAAGCTGTTACTTCTCCATATTCCAAGCACATTTATTTGTTCAAAGCAATTAACTGTTTCATTGTGCTAATAGCAAGGTGACAAAGAAAGAGCAAATGAAAGCCTAGTCAGAGAGATGTATCAACAGAAGCCTTTCATACTGATAACTATAAATCCGTATTTATACAATACTGTTTAAATGATCGTTATTTAATGCTTTACAGCACTGGAAGTATATGGAAGAGCTGCAGAACAGTGCATATGCATTTGAGTGTTGAATGTTCACCTCTGTCCGGGTGGTTAGGGATGACATTTCTCCACCACAGATTTAAGAGTTTTTTGTGTATTTCTTGAACTGACAGCAGGAACAAGGGCCAGCAGAGGGCACCCGAATTGTTACTGCCGGAGGGTTGTGCTGCCTCCGCTTGTAACCAGAAATGTTATCAGACCACTGTTTGTAAGCATTGCCTCTGAGGGTATATTCACTATAAATAAAATCTAGGTGAAGTTGCAAGATGATATTCTATCACTGACCATGAAAAGCCTGTGATCTCTACACTTGTCTGGAAGTTACTACAAACTGCAAACCTCTAGTACCGCTGAGAGCAGTCTAACCATCAGAGTCCCACAAGCCCAGATTACTTTTCCCCGTAGGGCAAGGTCTTCAAATAACAGAATACGAGGTTCAGGAACATGCTCTACCACAGATTTCCGTACCCAGAAAACATGGTCCTTTGTTCCAATTCCCATGTAACTGAGTCTAGAAAGTGTTATGCATACGTGTATTTATAGAAGTAGATGAACACCAATACTCGTGCCTATAATCTGAAGTACAACACTTTGAATGTTACAAATATTTTTACTGGTTTTCTCTGTTACCTCTTTTCTGCTGCATGTCCTGTGACCCTCCTGAAAAGGATTCTTGTTGAGCTGGAGTCATAGTACTCTGGTGCAAGGCAGAATCAGAATTTGTCCTGAAAGGAAGGCCAAAAATAAATGCTTTTATTGTCAGTTTCTCTAAATAAAAGAATGCTTAATCTCACATAAATGTAACCAACTCAGTAAAACCTGAATACTCTGCATTAAAACCCCAAAATCTATATATGGCATATACCAGGCACAACTTCCTTGTGAAACAATCAATTCGCAGAACAAATTAGTTGAAGTTTGAACAGCAATTGTTTCAATAATGGGATTGAGAGGAATACAGGATAAATTGGTTGCCGTAGTTAGAAAATAATTTGATATACTTTGTTAGGATTATGCATGATCAAATAATGCAATTTTTAAGTTGAAAGATGCTTATACATACTTCTGTTCTACTAGTCTTTGAAAAGAAAGCATCCCTGCTTTATAGGGAGGGAAAATGACTGGCGTCTTTTATAACTCAACAATTTTGGGGTATGCCTTGGAACACATGGCAACATTTACCCTTAAAACGATCCCATTAGCTGACACACTAAGTTTAAAAGCAGGTCATCTAAAAGAATAAGTATAATGGAAGAAAAAAAAACGCATCTGTAAATTCAGGAAGTCATGGCACTTCAGATGCCCAGCTGCTGGGGGAACAATAAAGGCCTTTGTAGTATCAGGGAACACAGTCCAGCTACTAAGACACGCGTACGATTGTGCTACTAACCTTCTCCAGCTTGTGTCTGAGGGAGGTGACAGGTACACAGTGCCATACGGGCAGCTGTCCACGTGATTCCATCAGTTAAGGGGAAGAACACCACTTTCTCACTGAAGTAGGAGGCCTACATAAAAACTTTTCCTAAGGAATAATTCAAATTACCCTGTCAGAACCATTAAGCTCACGTAAGAAAGCCAAGCAGACCCCCTACAGGGAACATTAAAAGGACACTCAAAACAAAATATTATCGGGATTGTTGTAATGTTTGAGCAACAGGACAACCATCCTCCTTTTCCCTTTCAAGCATCTAACTCCTCAAGAAGCCGTCATCCCTCCATGCCCCCACTCACGCAGCCCCTTTAGCACCATCGAGCCAGTCTGATTGCGGCACATTTTAAGCCAGTCAGAAATAATAAGCTAATTCATTTTCACAAATGGCAAGAAGAAATAGCGCTCGGCAAATGCTAAACTGATGAATCAACTTGTAATAAAATGCGCAATGAACTGCAAAGAATTATTCTGGTTCGGATTTACTCAGTTCTGAAGGGAAACTCAGTTTCATCAAGACTGCTTTGCCTTTTCCATCAAAGGATCTCAGTCCCTCCTGGCTTCACGTGTATCATTATCCCCACTTAGAGCTGAGGAAACAGAGAAAGGTAGACGCTTGCTTTACCGAATAGTAGGTATTTATAGACTAGATCGCAGTTCAGAAAAGGCAGATGACATTGCACGGAGATGGGAAGCAACTCCGCAGGCAGGTGAGGAGGGGAGGAAGAAGGGAACTGTAATAACTGGAAACTGCGATCTTGTTGAAAAGGTTCACTGGCAGCTCGTAAACCAAAGGATATTTGTCTTCCATGTTTATCCACAGAGAGAGGGCGTCGATGGGGGGAGCCGAGACGGTTTCTGTCACGATACACTCTGTCCACCAGACCGTGATGCCGAGTTGTCCTGCTTGTGTCCAATCCCGACGACTGGAAAGGAGTCTGAGAGACACACGTGAAGTTACAAGCAGAAAAACACACGCACGAGCACCCAGAACCTACTCATATTGGATGCAAGGCTGTCTTATTCTAAAGAATAAAACTCAAAAAAGATATGGACAAGTGTAACCATGTAAATGTTTCCTCCAACATTTTCACTGTAGCCATGGAAAGCAATTACCAAGGCTATCTCTTCCAGACAGAGATTAGAGACAAGTGGAGGCAGACCATGCTAGATCTGCCCTCTCATAAATCAGCACCGCTCTCCAACCTTCGTATCTCTGAAATACCACAAGTGAGTGTGGCAGGGAGCCTACTGACAACTGCTGTTTACATTCCCTCGGTGTAGCATGCAGCATGCATCCCGAAGGAACATGCTGACAACCAGAGCTTAAACTACAAGGGCAGGAGATGCAGGAAGAAGATGCACAGTGAGCCTAACGTTCACCGGAACGCGCCACGTTCTCTCAAAACTTCCTTTCACCCCTCCTTTCAGCATAATTGTGTTAAGGGGACACTGATAGAATTAAAAGAAAAAGAAAAGCAGTTTCCTTCCTCCTCTGTCTAGAAAAAGTAACAGCATCCAATATTTTTAAAGTGATTTTCATTTCGTTCAGGTTGCGCAGTGAACCTAGGTGGGTTGATTCTACTTTGAATCTTATCGGCGCTGCTATCTTGAGAGCGTTTACTTGTCAGCAACTAATTTCAGAGAACAAGGATGGCATAGAAAAGACAGGGAAGATAAATTCCCAGGCGAAACTGGAAAACTTCCACATTTCCAAAAGCCCTTTTCAGTGTATACCTGCGGCGGGGGGGGAGAAGCACCTCTACTCATACTTCAACAGCAATATATGGGTCTCGGGGGGGGAAAAAAAAGCTACGGAGTCTCCTCACTGCTTGCCAATGCGAACAGCTTTGCTGAGTCCCTCAACACCATCTGTTTGGAAATCCAAAATTTCCTCCTCCATTCAGGTGCTGCACGTGGCAAATGCACTGTCCTGTCTGCCAAGCCATGAAACCATCTGGCTTCCACATTAATCTTTTTTCCTTTTCTTTTTTTTTTGTTTTAAAGTGTCCAGCGTTGGCTCTTTAAGCGATTATTTCTAAAAAGTTTTACATTTATTTTTAAATGTTTTGTTTGTAATACCTCTATAAAAAGAGTCTTTCTACTATTTTAAACTCTTTTGTATCTAGCAAATATTAGTCTCCTCTCCCTCTATGCGCACACCACCTGTGTTAATACAAATGGATGCAAAGTGGCTGTGGTGTTTATTTTCTCATTTCAGGGCCAACACTTTATATGCAGCAGAATATTGCTTAGGTCAACACGGGAATAGCAAGAGAGCACAGTGACTTTTTACTGTACTCTCAGCCATTAAGAACACGGTGGTTTTCTTCAGTTCCTTAGCAAGCATGACTTGCACAAAGACTTGGAAACCTCAAGTCAGAGCATCTCAATTTTAAGTAATTCAAATTAAAATAGGTTGGTTTAATCTCTGCTGCAAACACTAAACAACAACCTAGTTCTACACAGAACTGGGAACATTCATAATTCTAAAACAACACAAAAAAGGTCTCAAACTCTTCTTTGTACTGTTGCTACATCAATTCTACCCCAAGAGGCAGCAGAATTTGCAAATACACGTGTGCTTGGAAGGTCAACAGGAGAAGCAATTTCCTATGTCAGCTGTCTCAACCACAACGTACTAAAAAAGAAGCCTGTCTGAAGCACACAGAACGCAGACCTCACCTGGAATTTAAAAGGAAGCCAATGCATATTAGTTAAATACAAAAATAGTTACATTTTCCCTTTTTTTGGCATGACTTCCATATGAAAACACAACAAAAATCTAATTTGAGTGCAACAGTGGCACAAGCAAACATGGGCCACATCCCGGCACAGGGCTACAATTTACAGAACAAGGAATTTTTGGGCAATGCTGTTCTCTGGCTTTCCAGGAACAAAGATCCCAAGTGAATCCCTAATTTGCTTAGGGAAATCAGAAAAGAACCCAAACACCTGAGAAAACAGGTATGACCTCCAACGGGTCTGGCTTCTCTCAGCAACCATCCCATGACACTTAGTCTGAACCAAACACCAGGCAATATGCCTTCATTAAAATCCCCATCCCTGCAGGGCACGTGGTGTTTAATAATAGTAAACTGGGATTAAAAGAAAAGAAAAAAAAAAAAAAAACCCAGATCTGAGCATCAGTTTTATTTGGAAAATGAAGAACTACAACTGCTTCGCTTCCCTGAGAAACATTCAAGGATTTGAGATAAGAACCAAAACTCCACAAAACATTAAAAACTCCCTAAATACTCACAGACAGGAAGGAAAAAGCTCAGCACTCTACAGCAACAGTGTCCCTTTAAGATTTATCAAGACATTGGCTTAAGAAATAAAAACGAGCAAGGCGGATGAGGGGGAAAGTGAGGAGTGGGACCTACTGACAGTTTACATTTCAGTGCCTCCTGGTGACAAGCAGCATTTGGGTCATCATTCTGCCTTTCCCGATGGAGTTTAACATGCAGGCTAAGTGCACATGCTCAGAGATTGCTTAAATCACAGGCCAAGACAGTGCCAAATAAACCACCATCTGCATCAAATTAATCCCCCATAAATCATAAGTAATCACATGACAGACCACAGCAAGTCCAGGGAGTCTGTACAGGAATTATTATGCATGTTCCAAACTGGGATGCATGGCAAAACCTGTATTTATGTGACAGACCATAACTCCTGTGGAGCTGGGACAGTGAATCAAATAAATACTGTGCATACCAGAAAAAGTGTAACATGTGCTAAAATACGTATCTACCTGGGCAAACAGTACACCAGTCCTAAATACGTATTTGCACAAACCTAAATACTTGTTTACCAAAGAGACAGGAACTGCTCCAAAGGCTTCTGCCAGAGCTCCGTTGTGCTGCAAATGCAAAGAACCAAGATTCTCAGACACTAATGCTCTCACCGGAGACAACCAGACAGGCTTCACCTCATCGGCACATTGTACAAGTATCTTTCGGCAATTTCATCGTTATCTTAGCTTAAAACTGAAAAACCTGGAAAGCATTCATCACTGATACAAATACACAGGTTTATTTTATTGCTTGTCACCACTTGTTATCTGTAACAGTATCAACTTTGGATTCTTGTGTGTGCGTGTAAAAAAAAAAAACAAACATAAAAACTTGAAGTTTAAGGACAATTTGTTTCCGTATCCTCCTCCAGTCATTCACAAATTTTTGCATACTCACTTTCAAGCACTCCGCTAGTTTCAGGACTAAAAAAGTCTTTGTACTAACCATCAGTACTGGCCATCAAGCACAAAAATACTGAAATACTACTGCTTAAAAAGAACAGGAACTATGAACCTCCTCAATCTTGAAGAGACCAGACACTTGTAGAGTAATACTAAGGGCTTCATAACATTACAAACCTCTGCACTGTATTCCCTAAAGGCAACCAAATTAAAACAGACATTTGCTGCTCCTCTCGCACAAGATTCAAGCTGTTAACCTCCACAAATTCAGCTGTCTACGTGTATTACAAAATGCATAGTTAGAGGACGTCATCAATAGTTTCTCTGTATTTATTAAGCCAACCTTCATCGGAAAACCACAAACTGCAAAATTTAATTCTTACCACATCCTCGTGAGAGAAAATATAAATGTTTCTGCTCAAAAAAGGAAAACTAATGCAGAAATTTTAATTATTTTGAGCACCCTAAATCAACTAACTATAGAAATCAGGAGTCCCAGAAGTATCCATCACTTAGTCCTCTCCCCTATACAACATTTTCTGTCCAAACATGCTTACTAACAGCAAAACAGCCATATAAACCCCCAACATTCTGTTTGTAGTGCATTACCCCTGGAGTCACAACTGCAGGGGAAAAAGGCAGCCAGAGCATCCCTGCATTTACTCTTCAGCCAGCCCAAAGCAAAGTGACTCTTCCAATACCGGCCTGTGTCCCATTCCGCCTTCTCCTCTCCTAAATCCCATGTGTTACTCCCGTGGAACAGGCACGCTGCCGTGGGGCACCTTCTTCCACACCCCCACCTCCCAGCACTTTCCACATCCCCTTGCATTATTTGCTTCCACTTTTGCTTTGAGTCTACAGTATCGTCGCAGAAGATTTCATGAAGAATTTGGTACTGAACAAAAAAACCCCACCACCACCACGAATATTCACTGACAAAGAAATTGCATCACCTCTGCATATTCTTGACACAAAATTAGCACATCCAGGGACTAATATCTAACACTAGATATATACAATACAAAAATATCCACACCTCCCATACATGACTATGTTCCATTCCAAAAGAGCAAAAGTTTTTAAAGCAGGGTGATGTGCTGAGACCACAGTGCTACATCCTGAACCAGCAGCTATTTCATGGTCTCCTGTGAAATCAAAAATAGCATACAGGCACAGCATTACTCAACAAAAAGAAGGAAACATCCTATGAAACTCACCTGGAAGGGCAGATCCATGGCACTGTTTCCAATCTGATTCACATTTGGCAGTGACCCACCGTAGTACTGGCCACGACTCTGTCCCAGCTGCAAATATTGGGTTTTCTGCAGCTGTAACTAGAAGAAAAGGATGAGGAGAGTGTAAGGGCAACTCATTTTTTAACTGTTTTAACTGACTCAACTTGACACTCACCGTGTCCGTTATGACTGAGAATGGATACCATCTATAAACAGAATGAATTCAACTTCTGTGAGAGCATGGCAACCTTCTGTGGCAAACTGCCACATTAGGTCTTGTGTGATAGCGTAAAGCAAGGGAGGAAAAGTCAACTTCATAGTTCAATTTCCAACAAATAACCACCACGAGGGTCTTATGTCACCTGCTATTCTGAAAACTAGGATGTAAACCCTCCTGTCAGCCTGATCATGACTCTAATATCAAAATTAGCCAGCTGTTCATGTGTGTGATATACACATTAAAGAAGTCATCTTCCTTTAGTATATCGAGTATACCTTTTATCCATTCACCCTTTGAGCTATCTAGGTAACAGAGATGATGTAGCTTCGCACCATTAGAAAAGTGTTCTTGTTTCTTGCACCAAGAAAAGCTCTGTAGGAAGGGCAGACACAGGTTTTCAAAGAAAATCCAACCAACCAAAGGAAAAAAAACCAGCAAAGAATTCCTTACTGAACTCGGCTATACATGAAAATAAATGTGACAGTCTGCAAAGTTTCAATAAATGCCAGATATCACTCTACAGTTCTGAATGACACCTCTACACTGAAATATCCCAGTATGCTTTCCCATAGTTGTATACATTTCTGGTGTACAAAAAAGTGTGCAAGAAAGTAATTTCTTTTCTACTCAAATGTCAACTTACTTTCACTGTCACTTCTTTCAGAAGACTAAACTGTCTCAACAGCTGATTAATAAGAGCTACGACTTTTGATTAATCTTTTGTCAGTGACCTTTCTCAATTTTTTATGTAGTAGTACCAATATTTAAGATAATTTCTCATTCAATTCTGTAATGTTCCCACTCAACACATCGAGATTTAATACCACGCTGCCACCAAAGTCCTATTTTAGATTGATAAAGCAGAATTTGCAATCATCTGAACACAACAATCCTGCTCCCAGGGATGCATCTTCCAAGGACTCGAGAAACTACAATTAAAGTAGCGAAGAAATGAGCTTACATAAGTTCCCTCTCCTCCCACTGTGGAGGAGTACATATTTTATAATGTATGTTGTTCCTCACTAGATGTCAACTGGCTGTTTTTGCACTCTGAAATGCAAGAACATTCCTAGATTGGTAGCAAAGAATTGTTTAAAGACGAAATGTTCAGATCTTGGACTAGATGCAGGTTGGTTGCTAAGGTACTGTAGTGTGTACATCAACAAATCTGGTTTAGTCTCATTCAAATAGATCTGAAAGCCTTCGCCTTGCAATGCCAGAAGTCTGAAGAGCAAAGTTTGGAAAAGTACTAGAAAACACGGCATCCCCAAAACTGGATGTTTACATGGTTTTTTGTTGTTTTGTTTTGTTTTTTTTCCTTTACACTTTCTGCAAGAAAAGGAAATGGCAGGATGGAAAGAAGCAGCCCTGCCTCTACAGCTTTAGCACAAAGGCCCTGAGGTTGAGTGAAGATGTTTCTAGCAAGGCGAAGGAAGAGCCAGCACCGTCCGTGGTGACAAGGTGATGTACGCAGAGTCCTCTGATAAAACGGTAATAGCACGAGGAGGGATGCTGAGCAGTGTTGACAGTGGAGATCCCGCGCTGCACACTGATAGCACCAAGACAGGACAGAGAGAAAAGGGACCAGTCTGCTTCAAGTGTCTATCATGCCGACACTTAGGCATATATATATATATTCAAATAGTCCCTGAATTGAGGAGGAGAAAATGGGATCGCCCCAAGGAAAACAGTGCATGCGTTCTTCCGACTTTAAAACTATCCCTCGGAAAGCAGCTCAAATACCCTTTATTCACAGAACCTCCCCTAGAAGCCCCCAATTTCCAAATACGCAGACAGCCAAAATCTTTCTGCTTTAGCTGAGAGACCGAATTAATCCCAAACTTCCGAGACAGCGCCTAGAGATGAAACCTCTGTGGAACGGGCACTCTCAAAAGCCTCAACTGTTCAGACAGGATCCCAGTCACAAAGCGGCTGATGGGTTTTTTTTTTTCTAACCAAAGGGCAGATAAATCCCCTCAGCCTGACGACTTGTAAAATATCCATAGCATGTCGTACCAACCGGTTCAACAAGATCCCACCTAAAAAACAGGAAAGCCCCCCCCCAGCTTTTCTTTTGCGATCTTTTGCCATGCAGTTACAACCCCGTGCTCCCTAAGCAATACACGAAATGAGAGAAACGCTCGGCATTGGTATCACTAATGAGTCACAGCCCCTTTAACTCAGAGCTGCAGATCGCTAAAAGCACAATATCAGAACTCGCTGTGCTTTTTGCCTGGCCCGTACATATGTTTTCGTTTTTAAAAAAAGGCTTGCTTGGGATTTGTGCCAAACGTTGAAGTAACTATTTCAACAGGTGTTGGTTTCTTTTAAAGAACCTACTACAAGGCACCCAGCGATGGGGGGAGGGGGGATATGTTGCTTTATGTTTTTTTTAATGTTTTGGCCTCCCCCAGTACATACCTACCTCAAAGCATAATGTAACCGGGAGGTCACCACCGTTTGTCTTTCCCCTGCAGTTAAACGTGGAAATGAGGAAACACAGGAGAGTGAGGACTAAAGCGCTTCTCAAAAACGAGCTTGTGAAACGGCTTTGCTGTATCATTGATTTTAGTAACACTACCTTCGATAAACACTTTTGGAGATCTGTGCCAAAAATAAGAGAACCGATTGCTTGTTATCGCTGTCGTCTATCGTTACACCAGTGTGCAGCTCTCTATTTGTTCCTCTCTCCCGCCTCCCAACGACGCGCGGCCCCCAGACGACGCCGTTTATCGGAGACCATCAACAACTGCCACTCGCAATCTGCGAGGACCGCGCGTAAGCAGAGCAGGCCGGTTTGCCGAGCGCCTCAAACGTCCAGCTTTTTACCTGGTGAGACAGCAATTTTAAGTTCTGCACGGTTAGACCTTGCCGTCATTCCGACGGGAGATCTCAAGTGTTTCGAAGCTGAGGATCAGCCAAAAAAACCCCTGAAAGTTTCTCTGTTGTGCTTTGAGAGAACTCAGGAGTCTCCGGGCTTACTAAGGGGACCTGTGCACAAAGAAGAGCAGTGCTGAAAATGAAAAGAGACACGGGTTGCAACTAAAGAACACTTCCTCCTTTTTCTGTACAACTACCTTGTGAAGTGAATTAAGTATACTGGGGATTAGGTTTGAAGAAGGGGATTGCGGGGTTTTATTTTAAAAGTAAGGGGGGGAAAAAAAAGTCTTTTCTTAATAGAAAAATTCAGATTACTCTCAAAATGTTAACGAGTCTCATGACAACTCTAGATTTATCCCTGGGGTTACATTCAATTAGTGGCAACTTGCTTTCTGTACGAATTTAGGTAGTGAAGTACAGTAATGAATTACGTAGTGTTCACCAGATACATTAATTTATTGAACCATGAGAACTCAGTGACTGTACATTACAGCTTTTCCATTTATGCATTATGTGGCCAAGATAAGAGTTCCTTGACAGTTGAAAATATTGCTAAATATTCCAGTTCTTTCCTGAGAAAGCTTTTGGTAAGGAAAAAGCTTTTGCTTGTTAAACCATTTTATTTCTGCTTGCCATTCTTGTTCAGAAGTAGTGTTTCCCAAACGACAGACCCTAACTAAATCTGTAATTTTCCCCTCCACCAGCATTTCTCTCATGCTACTAAAGAAGAAGAAAAAAAAGTTAAAAACCAATTTAATTGTTAAAAATCAAACACTTCTAAATAAGCAGTTTTCTAGAATAGCTGAAAATGTTCCCCAAATAAAATGTTGATACACCGTTGGTTCACCAGATTTGAAGTGAAGTTAAAAGCAATAAATTTCTGCAAAGCTGCAAGAGTAACAATCTGTGAGGCAGGAGCAGCATCTCTACAGCAAACAGGAAAGGAATCATTACCTTTCCACACGCAGTAATTAGGAATTTGCAAGCAATTACATTCTTAACTCAGCCAGCAGTTAAGTAACATGACATGACCTTACTCTGGTTAATGGAGCTGGACACACACAACTTTGGTAAGAAATCAAAAATATTAGATTTAACATAATTATTGACTTGCTAACAACGGAACATTCTTCCAGATACTAGTTTTTATGTGAATCCCTTTATATGAACTACATAATTTCTTCCATTTAAATTGGGTTAAAATGTGCTGGACATACAGCTGTGTTTGTAGGGAGAGATGCAAGTTATACAATTAAAAAAAAAAAAAAAAAAAAAAAAAGAAAAAAAAGAAACCCCTCCCTAAAAGCATATCGAGTTTTCCTACAGACTTTCTAAGTGTCCAACATATGCAGATGTGAATCAAAGGAAGCATTTATTAAAATTCAACACTTCAACTTTTCTAAATTCTTCTCCATAAACTCTGGGCAAATTACAAACTTATGGACAGAACTCAAAACTCAACTGTAATCAAACGGCAAAACTGATACTGGAATGAAGTCAATCAAAATCCACTATAACCATTTCTTCTAAAATGCCCTTTTTAATACATAAAAATTTGATTCCCACAAGTGTAATAAAAGGGTGGAGGGACCTTTTGATAAAAAAACCCCTAAGATATCTGATGAATACAGGAAGTAAGATTTCATGATAACTGCTCTTTTGCTGGTTTGCAGTTTCCATACCAAGCTTTCCTATAAATTTTAGGTTTTCACTTTAGAAACCTTTCTCTTTAGCATGTTGAAGCTAATAAGCAGCAAAACAAGTGCAGATTAAAATTAGAAATGTCTTATGAAAGCTTAATTGGAAATTAAATTCTGTTTAAAGGATTAACTGGAAGTTTTAGAGACTGCATTATAGGTAAATCCTGTTGCTCAAATCAGTTCAAAGTTTCCCAGTTGGATACGTCTGAAATTTCTCAGGAAGGCTTTCTCCTCAAGCGACCAGAGGCTGGACTTGCCACAGAACGTAGACTTGCCTGGAGTTTTTGAATGGACTGGGATTGATTTGGCATCCTCAATAACAAGTCACTGCTCTTTTCTGATCTCTCCCCAGGAACGAACTCATGGCCCAGCTCTGGGTAGAAATGTCTGTCTCAGTGAAAAGGCACTTTTAGCACCATTTCTGGCCTCTCTGCAGAAGAGCCAAAGCAAGGCAGTAGAGATCACGTGCCCCTTCATCCTCAGAACTGGACTTTTCAAGCTACGCAGGTAGAGCAGCGAGAGAGGAACGTTCCAGGTCAAGTGTGCACGCTCTGCCTCTCCTGCGAGCAAGCAGAAGGCTGAGACTCCTGAACAACTAATCTGGCTTCTGTCTCCAGCGTGAAATTAAACACAAAGTCAAACAAACCCTCAAGACAAGTCAGTGAAGTGTTTTCTTCAAAGGCAGATTTCTTCCCATTCACAATCCTCATGTTGATAAGAAAAGCAAATACACTCTTAAAAAAGAAAGATAAGTTAACATCAATTTAATGATTCACAGTTATTGCGTTTAGACGTAGTGGCAATATAGCTGCTAGCTAAAAATCACTTAATTACCCATCTAACTATTAAATTTTAAAAGTTCTTTATGTTTGTGTCCAAGTTGCCAAAAACTATCCAATAATTAACTAACTGCTCTGACCACCAAAAGAGTTCGGCTCCTTCCTTCACCTCAAACTAACCCTTTTCTGTTAATATGCTCAAGTTTGTATTACAATTGGAATTTTAAAAACTCTGCACTTGCTACCCAACCAATTTCTAAAATTAATATACATCAAAATAGTTGCTCATTTACTAAAACTACTGTCCATGAAAGCTGTCTAGAATTTATTTAATTAAATGTGGAAGGATTCACAAATCAATAAAAGAGAATCCAGGTAAGCCAAGGAAAAGAAAATTTAAATGTTGGCCACAATTTCATTAATTATAGCAGGTATTCAGCTGCCAGTTCCTCTCTACATCAACAGACCCAGACTCAATCTCATTAAAGCCAAGAGCCTAAAATTAATATCAATAATGAGAAGACACAGAAAGTTATTAGCAGAAAAAAGTTTCACGAGCCACGGAGGATGTAGTTTTACAATCCAACCAAGCAGATGATGCCATGGAGAACATGATCCCAGTGCTCTGGTTGCCTTGTCTTTCCCAGGAAAGCTGTCTAACCTTGTCCCTCTCCTTGCCTATGACCTGAAGGAAATCTGGTTAGAGAAGCTGAACCAGCAGAAAAACTTTGTGGGTTGGCTTGGTTTCTCTTAACTTGCTCACCCCACAACCAGATGAATTTTTGATAGTAGAAGGGAAACAAGAGAGAGCAGTGGAAGCCAACAAAAGGACGAGTTCTTCAGTATTTGGACTAACTCAGCTGTACGGTCCAATCTCACATTGTATTTCAGGGCTGCCTGCTGAAGCTGATGTCTGAGCAAACCTCACCTTTGCTCTCGCAGAAGCCGGAAGGGATGAAAAGAATGAGTCGAGCGGACGAGAGAATGGGGCCTGGCGTTACAGCAACCCGTCATTTCTGTCTTCCTTCTGCCACCAACGTTCCCCAGGACACTAGATGAGCAATTTGTCAGAGGCAATTGCTAGTTCTCAGGTTACTCAACATAAAATACGAAGCGTCTGTCAAAATGACCAACTGGGGTCTCAAGTACCCCTTCTCCTAGAGTCAACTGGACCTGTGCTATGAGCGTATAAAGCACTTTAAAAACTGAAGACCTGCTGTTGGGTTTCCCCCACCCCCCTGACTACCAAGTATATCAAATTGGACATTCAAAGCATCAGTTTCTTCTATTTTACTGCTTGCATCTTAGTTACCCTCCTATAAAATGAGAGTAATCACACCAGGAGACTATCGTAAAGATGAAGTTGGTTTTGAACTACTCAGACTCCTTAACTGCGTAAGGCGTGGAGCACTTCCCTGGGGGTTTAATTATCCTACCAGCAAACTGAAATTTGACGGGTGCACTCTGAGGCCCAGTGCTACGCAGTGAACAACGCGGATAAATCAAGATATTTAACAGTCTCCCAGTAAGCCACCAGCACCTATTTTTGTGCCCAAAGAGGCAGGGGTCTCAGTCTCACTAGGGGAGAGGGGAATATATGATAAATTAATTATTACTGCTCACACAGGAGATTATGAAAGATTGGAAAGACTTTTTGGAATGCTTGACTTTTTAATCTATATAATGCTTTTATAGTTGGAGTACAACTGATAAGTTAATACTGACTGTTTTTATAGTGCTATCAAGTTTTTGACAATTTATTGCAAATAATTAAAAAGACTTCCATTATTTAGACGTTACAGATTAAAATCCACCTACGCATTTTATCTAATAGCTGAATAGGTGGCTAAGGAAGAGATGGATGTCTATTTGCAATTTTAGCCCTTTACTTTTGTTTTCCAAGTAATTAAAAATTAGATGATCAAATCTAATAACATCAATACTTTCCCTTTCACCTGAGCATGCACCCACAGAAGCGTGTATATGATAGATGTGTCTTTTCAATCCAAACTATGTCCTGATGGTCAGGGGAAATAAATGTTGTGATGTAGATCCACTTCTTTTAAGTTGTCTTTCAGAGTACCTAATGCTTGCTCTGTCTAATATAAAGAAAAAGGTGCAGTATCAGAAAACTAGAGTTCAGGTTCTTTTATCAAAAGACACCAATTCTCTAGAAAAAGGGCTTGACCACAGAGCTAGATTAAAAAACACCTAGAATTACACAGAAGTATACAGTCTATCAGCCCCTTAAAGATAACGCACACTGTAGATATAAAAAGGGAACACTGAAAACTGTGTTCCTCTAAAAATCAGAACACATTTAAACGTGCCTGCTGTAAAGCGACACTGCTCTTTTATTTCTGAATAATCAACCATTCATGGCAACAACGAAAAGTGAACACGACGCAGAGTAACGCTAGAATAGAAAAAGCGTAGCTAGCTTCTTCACAACTCTTCCTGGCTAATGGAGACAGACTACACAGACTAATTTATCAAAGAAAACGCAAAGAGAATCCCTTGCATTCCTCTCTCATTTGGGCTGTCACAATCAGGAAGAAACACCATCAAGCCAGATTTCTAAAGTAACTTATTTCCTGCAGTTTCAAGTACTGATCCAACAGCAGCGATGGATCCAAATGCACAGCTGTTCCTCCCAGGAAGACTGGTAAAGGAAATGAAGTCTGAAGTTTAGAGGAAAGGTATAATCCGCAGTGATAGCAGCTGCTCCGTCTGGGTCACTTGGGATTTAAAATATTCCATCATCAGCTTTGTAACAAAATGTTTTGCAATGGTGTGGGTTTTGGGGTTTTTTTGGGGTTTTTTTTTGTTTGTTTTGTTTTGGGTTTTTTTTGTTTTTTTGGTGTTTTTTTTTAATGAAAATAAACTCATACTAAAATAAAAGTGAAGAGTTTAACACTGGCTACAAACAGACAAGTGCGGACAACCCAAGCAAAAGTTTCCCTTGTTGCTTCTGCCAATCATAGTTGGCCTTCTAACGCTGTTAGCATCCTAGCGCAATAGATATTGCAGAGAACAGTACCACCAAGCCAAAACAGGAAGCCAAATGTCTACTACAAACTAAGTGAAAATTACCACGAAAAAATCCAGACATATGGTATGAACTGGATTTGAACCCATGCTTTTAGAACTGCTACATCATTGTTTACTCTTCCATCCCCATAAATGTCAATTAAGTCACTGTCAAGTATTTGTTCCATTATCACATCAACATGTCAGGACACAAACAGAAAAACTCTGTGGGACAGCCAAACACAGTCATTAAGAATAAAAATTCAAGAAAAGAAAAAAAAATGTAGTTTTCCTGCCCCCCTTTTTTTTTTTTTTTAAGGGAAGGAATCTGTTGTAATATATTGGAATTTAGCAGCTACAAAAGAGCAACAGCTTTGTTTCTGCCACACTGAAACACTTCCCAACCAACTTCACTCATAGCAGAGCTGCAAACACAAGGCCAGCACTGCACTTGATTTTTTACCAGTGGATAACGCCACCAAACACGCCACCAAACGGGGGGAACACGGATCAAGGGGTTTCCCAATGCACTAAAACACCCAAATTTTCCCAAAGACTTCAGAAATAGACAACAAAATGGGAAGCGACATATTGAAGGACCAGAACCAAAGGCCACAGCACGTGAGCATCCCAGCTCACATTAACTCAGTGCGAGGGTCTGCACGGAGGGAAGGGGAAGCAGAATCCTCCCCCTCTGTCTCACGGAGCCAGAGCTTGAAAGGAAAGAGGAGCTCTCCCCACATGCCATGACAAAATAAACTGGGAATCAGAAGAAGGAGTTTTCATCATTAGAGTAATGCTAAGCAGAGCGAAGGGGAGAACAACATAGCTAACTTCAGATTTTATAAACCTGATTAAGCTTAAAGGTTACCTGACAGCATTACATGTAGGCTGCAATTCCAGTTGCTCACCAGTAAAACTGTGAGGTCTCAAAGGGTGCACATCTGCTGGAACACCCGCGTGGGTCCCTCGCAGCTGCCTAAAAGCATCTACAAAATTAAGGCAGTCGTGAATGATTCTGTGCTTTGAAAAGGAGAAAGGGGATGATGGAATCAGTTCTTATCTCTAGTCTTCATAACAATGCTAGTCCTTTGAGGAAGGTATTCCTATTAGTTTATTTTTGGGACTATCTAAAACCATTTAATTTTTGCAGCTAGCACGTCCATAAAGCAAAGAACTACAATCGCCTTCTCTCCCTTTCAGGAGGTGCAGCCGTTACCGTAAGTTCTTCCTCACTGAAAAGCAATCTTGGTCACCTGGCTGTTTCGTGTAGCAAAGAGCAGAGAACAGGAGAAAAAGCAAATCGAAAAGATTAGACGCAGCCCTAGCCGACGCAGCTGAGGTGCAAAGCCTCACTACTATAAACCAACTTAAAATAAACTTCTCCCAACTGGTAACTGTAATGCTGCTTTGCTAAAAGCATTATAGTCCAGTCAAATAAATTTCATTCATAAGAGCTGAGATATATATTGATCAGCACAGCTTAAACAGGAATCATCTGAATCCTGGCCAACTAGCGATCACTGCACTTTTAGCACTCCAAGAGAGCCAATTATTACTCATGAGTTCATGATGTTTTCTTCACCTTCCTGTTGAAGAGATTATTTAGGACCTCAAATCACTTAACTGGATTGTTTTGTCCTGTTATGAGTCATCTACAAATTCCAAGGCACCATTAGATTCTCCTTCAGGAGCTGCAACCAACTCCCCAGATTGCCTCAGCTATAAAATTCTGAGGAAACAGGGTTATAAAAATTACACACATACTCAGACCTCTGCCCCCAGATGTCTTCTAGAATTCATGTGAAAGTGAAAAGATCTCACCCCCTAACGTACACTTACTATTTATAAACCACCCCAAATCTGCATTGCACTCTGGAACAAAACTCTTTTTGCTTGTGCACCCAAAGAGAACAAACCCGAACGTTTAACTTTTGTGGAGAAAGGGGGAGGGCAGAGGGAAGAAGGTAGTAGTTTTTCATGCTACAATTTTTTATTATTCTTATTTATT
This sequence comes from Aramus guarauna, assembly GCA_013400195.1. Taxonomy (NCBI): domain Eukaryota; kingdom Metazoa; phylum Chordata; class Aves; order Gruiformes; family Aramidae; genus Aramus; species Aramus guarauna. Next base: position 73,408 of record VXBL01007719.1, read on the forward strand.
TCTCTTTTACACCAGCAGAACTTTGCATAGTGGCACTTCTTTAGGCATTAGCTGCATTTACCTTTCTCCAAAAAGCGAACGAACGTGAACTGTTTGATATTTTGGGGTTTGAGGGCAAAGAATCGGTAAGAACACACCTTGCAGAATTTGAATAAAGTAATAATAATAAATAATTAACAATAAAATATAATACACAGGCTGTCACTCTGTGTTTAAAAACAGTTTGCTATTTCTGGTGAACAAAGGTTTACTGTTTAAAACTTAACAGTCACAACTGAGTAGCAAGTAAAAACAGGATACAGCACAACTAGAGACTTAAAATAGTGACTATTCTTCAGAGTTCTGCTCTATCACTGGGCAGAGCGCCAAGCTAAGCTACAATATGAACCAAACCTGATTTGCACTGCTTTTAAAGACAAACCAGCTCCCGTGTCAGTTCTGCAAATGCCACCCTTCTTTTCTGGAAGGGCTTTAAAAAGAGAAAGGCATTTATGTTGCTGATAATTCCATATCATACATCAGCGAGGACTCGTACTTGAAGCTCATGGATTATTTGATAGCAAAAAGAATTCTTTGCCTCTCTGATATATTTAAATCTAGCGTGACGCTCTCAAAATCTCTTTATTTTCATGATCATTATTAGCTAACAGCGTACTTTTAAGAAAACGCTCATCCTGAGCAGCCCAATGTATCTGTTTGCTGGTTGATGGACGACACTTCAGAGAACAACAGAGAATGAGTGTCCAGGCTAAAAAAATCATCCCTAAACCATCCCCATTCCTCCTATTGAAATGTCTCAGAAAAGATGAAATAAAAGCAGAGATGCCCTCATTAAGCATGACAAAAATAGCTTTTATGTTCCATTTTTTATTTTTAGCTAAAGAATGAAAATTCAGTTATGTAACCCTACAAGTTTCGTAAATTAGGAGACAAGCAGGGCACGTTCGCGCTCTTTGGGGTTGATCCGTGATCAGGAGAGCACCTAACGCTGTGCCGACAGTAGCCACAAGCACAGCTGGTTCAGTTAAAAACACATTGGTACAGAATGAACGTGTGATTTAGCTGCTGCCGAGGCAGAGAAAGCCATTTCACAATGACCTTCAGTGCATGATACCATTTAACACTTCACTGGTCCCCAAAACCACCATGGCCTTTGCAGCATGTTCTTCTCTCCAACAGTTCCTCCCACTGCAGCTCAACCTTAAGCCCTCCTACTACAGCTCAAGAAACCATTTGATGCTCTTAAGATGAGGCATCAGACAATTCTCTAGGTATTAATAATATCTGCCATCAAACTTCTTCGAATGCAAAAGACTCGTCCAACATAATCGTTTCACTGCACAAGAGAAAAAAATCTAATATACAAAGAGAAGGTCAGTAAGACATTTGAATCTGAGTAGGCTGGTGGAAACTTGTGCAATATTTCAGGTAGTATTTTTGCTCTTCCTTCACTAGAAGAGAAATGCCACAGAGGTGGCGAGGGGGAACAGGGTCTCGTGGAATTGTGATTAAGACTGCAACAAGGACAAGCTTTGTCCATTGCTTGTACAGGAGAAACCCAGTAACGCCACTCCAGTAACCGGTGGCTGCTGAATGGATGCTGTGAATACGGTCTGCATAAGACTGCAAGGAAAGAAGGTGAAAAGTCAGTATATTAAACAATCCCTGCCTTCCCTCTGGCCACTGAGGTTGGTTTTTTTCCCCTTAATGCAGCTTATGGGTGTTGAAACACCACTTAAGGACTCTAGAGATAGAGAAATCTTCTGCACAGCTGCTCATTGTTACAAGATGCTGCTTCTACAACAGGACTAAAGAGGCACCAACGTACAGAAAGGCAAGTCACAAATAACTGATATGCTGAGTTGAGAACTATCACCATCTGCCTGAATAGACATATATTTTGGAAAATCAGCTCAAATTCCCTCCCCTTGGAGACCTCAGCCATCCAAGGAAAATAATACTAACATAAATAGTAATAGCTGGATATCAAAATTAATTGAAAATTCATCTAACAGAACTGCAGTCTGCCATTAACACATCTTACTACTACGGAGTGATAAGTAACCATAGTAAAAAACACAAGCGAGTAGCCCAGCAGGGATATCACAGAGGCTATTTTCCCAGTTATCAAGAAAAGTGATAGACCAAGCAAGCAAGAAAGTAAAATACACATTAAGAAAAATCTGCCTGTAAAATGCAGACTTTTAGACAAGGATTGTGAAGTGCTGTAGAATTATTACTGAAGCCTAAAGCCAGAACACATCGTTTCATTGTCCTCTACTTCATTATTTAAGACCTATTTTCTGTGGGTGTGTGGTGGTGTTGTTTTATTGCAAAGGATTGTTCTGGTACAAGGGGAAGAATTTTCAGTTCCCAAAAAATAATTTGCAAAACAAGACTATTATCAACACTCAGTTACAACTTTATAATTTATAAAGTACCAATGAGATCATACCAAAACATCCCTGGTTGACAAATATGCACTTTTGCAATGCTCGTTTGGCTCAGTAAGTACCAGTGGAGATCTTGACAGAAATCTTATTCCTGGATATCACTTACACAGCACAAAGCATGCTATGCAAACCATTTAAATCAAAGCGCTTTTTAAACATTAACTCCCACGCTCTATCAGATACGCTGATCTTAGCTAATGAGTTAATACTCACAAGTTTGGCTACCACCTCAAGTTTACACCGCAGCCCTTGGGACCGCGCGTGTTTATTGAAATGCAAGTAGTTTGGACCAAAAGACAAAAAGGGAAGCAGCACCGGGGTTGCAGTCGGTTGCCGTCACAAAATGAACACTGCTGCAAGCTTATGCTCACAAAAAAATCCACCAGATTTTGACAGTTTGCTTCTTTTCACCCACTTACTCCAATCCTGTCAGCTACCATATACCCTCAACTACAAAGCAACAGCTACTCCACCGCATCTACAGAAACACCAGGGTAAAATTCCAGCCGTCGCAAGGAGAAACGTTATTTAAAAAAAAAAAAAAAAACACCTTATTTTCTTTATTTTTTATGATACAGTATTACATTTGCTGAAAAGTGCCCTAAAGTATACTTGAGTTTCAGATCCTACAGTAGGCACAAAAAATACTGACGCCAGCGTGGAACGTACCACGAGAGGCTGATGGATGCTGTCGGGGAGATTGATAAAACCATTATAATGCAGCCCAAGAAAATGCTCCTTTGTAATTAGAGACAGATAAGAGAAACCAAAGACAAATATTTACCCTTTAAGACATTTTGTTTAAATCCCTGTTGATCATTTTTGAGAAGATGCCTACTTTTTGCCATATTAGTATTTTATTACCACTACAACGAAAACCTCTAGAAATACTCGATAATTTCTTACAGTACAATTTAGATGTCTAGTCAGAGCAGGAAACTGCTCAAGCTCACTTCAAAGAAACCCCAAACCCATCTGGTTTAATACGGTCAACCCCTGATACAACCCACCGTGGGCACAGCCGTGCTGGAGCTCGCACTAGCACGGCGCTGGGCAGCCACAGGAGTGAAAGAACACACGAGCTTAAACGTGCACGATGCTGCTGTCTCAGCAAAGAATCGGGGTCTTGATGCTGATAAGGCACGGTATGCTTCATAACTAAAATCAACGACATTGATAAATTGATTATAAAACTGAAAATAAATGGTTAGTGCTAGAAGTAGCAGTTTGATGAGCAGCAGATTAAAATAAGCGTTGTTTCCAAATTAGCACAGGTAATCCAAGATGGTTAGGAACATAAAAATGTATTTTACATGATTAAAAAAAATCAAATAAAAAGTAATCTGATTGAGAAACCTGACTACAGTTAAAACTGCTTTTCAACACTGCATCCTTACACAATCACATTACGGGCTTTCCAGGGCTTAAGGGTTTCCCCCTCCCTTCCCCCCGCCTTTTGCACTATGCAAAGAACAGCTCTTTTCTGTTTCATCTAACAGGTACTGAAAAAAGTTTGTGCATAGGCCACATGGCTACTAAAATCATTTCTGCAATACAACATATTCTTGAAAAATACTTTACGGAACGATTCCTGTCGTACCGTTTTGTGGTTTAATGCTTCCCTTACGCAGAGAATGCTCGTTTACCTCTGCCCTTCTGCTGATGCCAGCGCCTGATTCAGATTAACACAGCATCAGCTCCTGTTGCCTGATGGTTTTGCCATGTCTGTAACTTCTACAGGAGGTTTGCAGCTCCTCCATTCGCAACTATAACTCAAAGTCATCGCAACTACATACTTCAGTTTGTAAATACAACACCAAGAAAATCAGTATCTAGACCTAAAACTTTTCAGCATCTTAACTACAGGCAAAGCTCACCTCTGCAAGAATGGCTTCGCAGCTTGGTAATTCTCTTTGAGGGAAAACCCCCAAATCACCCTCAAAGAGTTGGAAGAGCTGACTGTACATAACCTCGAGAACATATTGTTACTAAATGAGTAGCATCTATAAATGCACACTACTGCAAATGTTCTCCACGTCTGAAGGTAAAGAAAACTTTGAAACGCAGCACACTGAGTTCCACACATTCATCCTATGAATTACAATTTATACATTGAAATACAGGAGTTGTACCATCACAGTTTCACGTGCCCACAGATCCTTCACAGCTTTGCTACACCATCAAAACAGATGAACTTGGCCGCTACACAGAAAGAAAACTTTGTCCGAGAGCTCAAGCAAGCAGCTGTAACGCATGGTAACGATGGAATAATAATTTTAAAAGTCACTGTCTCCTTAAAAAAACCAAACACAACAAAAACCTGACGGGGTTTACCAGAAGGAACATTACGCTGCTGAGTGAAGTATGCGAGTTCTCCAGCATGGCATATCAGAAGCCGACGCGTGTGTTTACCTTGGACAGCTCAGACGAGTTCGGGAAAGCCGAGTGTTGCACAAGAACAGAGATTCTTTGTGCCCCTGCGGGTAGCTCACCTCTGCATTTTCACTCTCTGATTTACAGTATTTCTTTCAAAGAATTAACGACACTGCATCATTATTTCAGCACGTTCAATGCCCAGCCTGTGTTTGCCAAAAGAACGACGATGGCCGCAGCCAGGGGTACCGATGCCGCGATGTGAGGAGCGTTATTTGGCAGCATGGAAACCAACTGACTTGGTTCCGTGTCCTGCTTCGTCAGAGAAGTCAGAGGACGATCACGGATGAAGCTTAAGTGACCAATTTCTTGGCCTGGAAATGTGCAAATATAGGGGCCAAACCCTGTATTTGGGAAAGTAACAAAGAAGAAAAACACCGTCTAGAGCTTGAAGTCAAAATTAACACTTCTGTTTTGAGAGAAAATGACAATATATTAAATTGACCAAAACTACTTCCAGCTGAAAGCATTAATCACCGTGCTGCGAGGGCTCAGTCCTGATTTTGATGCATTTCTTTAATATCTTTCAGACATTCAAAAATACTACACTACGTAGTCAGGAATTTCTTTTTTATCAAGTTACTTAATGAAAACATGCTGAAGATATTAGGAAACATTGCGACATTGTGTCAGCAGCAGCAGCTTTTCTCATTTTTTAAAACCACAGATTAGCATTCCCGATGTAACTAAGCTTTTAAATACTGGTTTGCATATTATCTACATCAAACGATGATCTGTGACTGTACAAAGAGACATTTTGATCTCTTCTGCAGCCAGCAGGAAGAAGTAAATGAGTGACTGTCTCATACCTAAGTACAAATTCTGTTACAGGGAGGCGTGCGCTTGTCTATGTTTTACATAAAAATACAAACTATGGGGGTTTTACTCAATTTTTATTATTTAATTTCACTTCAGTTAAATGGCCATCTATGGATAGCTATGCCATTACACTGTATTCCAGTTAAAAAATTAAACTAAAATAGGATCTTCGTATAAACATAATTCAGGTTTAAAACGTATACACCGACTTTTTACTTCACATAGTTTTCAAGAACTTGAAAAAGCAATGCAGGCACACACAACTTTTGGTAACACCTAGAAAGTATGCAAGCAAACCCTGTCACAGCACCATCGTACAGATTGACAAAGCATTGAATTGTGTACTTTGGACCACAGGAAATAAATTTTGTATCACTGAGGAAGACGGGTTATTACTAAAGATCCTCTTTTGAGAAGTGCTGTTAGTAGTAGCTCACTGAGACACCTTCTGCAAGTTGTCTACATGGGAGGCTTTGTGTGCAGGAAAAGATTGGAATTCCAGTAGTGCTGGAATTTTGCAGAATGATTCCCAACATCACCATTAACCTGGTTTTTCTTCCGTTTTCACTCCAGTAACGTCAACATCAGCACAGGTCTCCAGGCAGGTGGGGCTGGGTGAAGTCAGGTTTTTTGGAGTTGGGTTTTGGGGTTTTTTTTGGGGGGGAACACGTCTTTTTTTTATTTTTTAAGGTAAGACTGCAGGGTCCATAAGAGGGAGCTCAAACACAGCTCCGACTGAAATCCGTCAAAACTAAGTGACTTTAACAATATATATTAAAAAAAACAATCCTGGAAACCTCAGAGCATCTCCAACTGAAGAAGCACCTTTAAAATGCAGCTATGCCCAAATTTTCTTTAAAATCTTGTATTCTCTAGCATTTGAAGAGCCTTACATTGAAGAGCTCAGCACTATCTGTGTTATCCCGCATGTTAACGGTTTGTTAAACACAATCTTAAAGAGCAGCAACAGCCTTGCATGAGTAAATACATGCAACGCAGCAAGCGTCACTGGGCTGTTACAACAGAAACCGAGAGAAGGCCCTGGTGAAGGGCCCATCCTTAAACCACAAAAATCAGCGCAGCTCTAAATTTTCATGCTTCACATAAAAAAAGGAAAACAGCAGAACCACAAGGAAAATACAGGAGTCAATGTCACACAGAAAAAAAAAAAAATCCTCCCCCTCCTCTCACCCACTTTGTTACTATGGGACTCGCAGAAATCTCTGGATTATAAACACGAAGGTCCCACTCACAAGACAATTAAGCAGCTCCAGCGCTTCTATCGGCCACCCACCTCCATGACTCTTCACAAGGTCTGTGTCTCCCAGAAAAGCTAAAACGCATTCTTGAATTTGCCAGCTGAAAGACAGGATTTTGTTGCTCCTGAGAATAGGGGAACACTTTTGAAACCAAAGTGATTTATTTTTCAAAGGAATTTTTTTTTTTTTACCCTTTTTTTTTTTCCAACTGAATGGTGAGCGCAATAGAGAAAGGAGTAGTTAATATCATGTTGTGTTTTGTCCTGGGCAAGAAAGATGTATCATAATTTAAGAATCTCAGACCAAACAGCATAAACAGGTGGAAGATTACCAAGTCAGAAAGCAAGCTGAGAAACAGCGTGCGTATGCACAAGAAATGGTGGAACAGTAGTTCTCTGCCTCTGCTACGATCAGTAACTAACAATAAAACAGACAAGATGGTAAACATTGCAAAAAGACAATTACTAATAATGAAAAGGCAACAGAAATTTTGGGCTGCTTCCACAAACTGAGTAACGCATTTTCAAACTGACAGCAAAGTGCTGGTTGCCAAATGAAAATGAGAGCAAACAGCAAAGTTGTGCTTAACCCCTTTTTGCTTTTATACTGCATTTTAAACACAGATGAAATCATGGAATTTAGAAGAAAAAGTCTACAAAGGAGACATTTTACTCAGCTATTTGGTCAGTGTTTCCATCACTTCAGTACCCAGAATCCTCAGACAACTTATTCATCTTGGGTCCTTTTCTCAGTACCAGGTTCTTGAAAATAAGATGGGTTTCCATCTGCAAAACCTGGATTAGGAACACTCAGATTTGAAAGAAACTGAATTAGGATTCCAACTTATCTTGCTGAAGATGAACGCTAAGCGTAAGAGTTAACTGAAAGACAACCTGTAACTGAAGACTTCAAGAACACCCCGCTCTGAGCGGCAGCCAAGGACTGACCATCAAAAGGCAAAACCCCGGGGCACCAACCTACGCAGGCAGACAGAGGTGCAAGAAACAAGACGACTCCAGCAACTGCAAACATCTCTAAATTGTCCTCACTCTGCTCTCAACTAACTCTGACGATGACTCTGACAGCATCTTCTATGAAACATCAACAAATAGTTTAGCATCAACAAAGCTTCGGCCTTACACCTTGCCAGGCGGGAGCTGACAGAGGCAGCACGCCTTGCTGTTCCATCTGACCAGCAACAATTCAAAACAAATATTTACCCTATCCTGACACAGGGGAATAAAAGGAAACATTTCACTGCAAATCCAACTATACGTTCTCTTGTTCCCATTCCTGCGAGGAGGGTTCAGCCACAAACAAGACCGTAAAATTTTCTTTAAACAGTTAAAAGAAAAACAAAAATATTGACACAAGCAGGTGAAACAAGAACCGTACAGAACAGCTCTGACCTCCCTACACCTCAACCAGAAAAGGCATCCGATGTTCGGAAAGCGCATTCCTTGTGCCCTTAATTTCTGCTGATGGGCTTTGCAGAGCCATCAGAAGCCAGGGAGGATTTGGAAGTGCAGCAATTTGCGCCTACGACAACCGGAGTATAACAGGAACAACACCAGGGACACCGAGTCCAGCAGCTCCCGCCGGGTCCCTGCACGCCCCCGCAGCGGGGGAACCGGGGCCTGGGCCCGGAGCCTGCCCCGCCGCGCTCGGAGGAGCGGGGGATGCTCCGCAGGGCCCCGCGGGCAGCGCTCCTCAGGGAGACCGGGACCCCTCCGGCCCGGTCTGGGGCTGGCCCGGGCTGAGGAACCGGGACCCTCCCCTCAGACTCTGGTGGGGGAACCGGGACCCTCCCCTCAGACCGGGGCCTGCGGAGACAGGGGTCCC
>VXBL01007719.1:82505-118002 GCA_013400195.1 Aramus guarauna
GGCGGTGAGGGGGCGGAGGGGCGCATGCGCGGCGCAGCCGGCGGCGCGCGCGGGAGGAGGTGGCCGGCGGCGCTCCTGCGCAGCACAGGGGCTTCCCCCGTCGACGTGCGGGGGGAGGGGGCGCGCGGCACGCATGCGCGCTGCCGGCCGGGCGTCCTGAGGTGGCGGCGGCGGCGGGACCGGTGTCCGTCCGCTCCTGCCGCTGCCCGCCCCGCTCCCCCACACCGCCCGCCGCCCGTTGTCGCCTCCCCGGGAGTCGGGTCGCTTGGGACCGCAGCATCCTCCCCCCGTCGCGCTGTCCCGGCGGGCTGGTGTCTTCGGGCAGGCCCCTTGCGTCGCGGCTGAGGGCGCTTCCCGCCGAAACTCGGCGCGGTCCGTGGCGTCGCCGCCAGGGTCCTGCACGGCACGCTGAGGAGGCCCGGCACCGCCGGGGTGTGCNTGCCCGCCCCGCTCCCCCACACCGCCCGCCGCCCGTTGTCGCCTCCCCGGGAGTCGGTTCGCCTGGGACCGCAGCATCCTCCCCCCGTCGCGCTGTCCCGGCGGGCTGGTGTCTTCGGGCAGGCCCCGCGCGTCGCGGCTGAGGGCGCTTCCCGCCGAAACTCGGCGCGGTCCGTGGCGTCGCCGCCAGGGTCCTGCACGGCACGCTGAGGAGGCCCGGCACCGCCGGGGTGTGCGGCTGTGTGGCTGTGTGTGTTCCTTCTGGGCGCTGACATGGCAAACTCCTGATCCTGAAGTGGGAGGTAAATCCCAAATCTCTAAAACACCACGTAGTTTTCAACCAGCGAATTTAAAAATCGCAATTTTACTTTTTTTTTTTTCTTCTGTCTAAAGTTAGTGAGAGGTTAGTTGGCTTCTTGCAGAGGGGGTTTTTCCCCTTTCTGAAAGCAGTTGGGAGAATTTCCTGAACAAACCTGTTGTCCCAGCACCTCACACAGCTGCCGGGCCCTGCTGAGGCTGGAGGTGAGAAAGGGAGCCAGCTCCTACTCCTCCCTGCAGCAGGGAAAGAAAGGGAGAGGAAAACAAGCTGCGCGTTCGTTAGCAAGTCTTCAGATAAGCAACAGTTCCTACTCTGCCTCTTCCTGCAAGGTAAGATGTGAAGCTACAAGACAGGCAATACCTGTACATCAGAAATCTCGTTCCAAGATACCAAGGAAAGGCATTATTTCTGGGAAAGCTTTAGGAATTGGGAGTGTCTCCCGTTTTCCTGGTCCATTTAGGTGTGGTGCACAGAGAGCGGAAGACACTACCACAGCTGTTCTGAAGGACGCAGCACAAAACGGTGCAGTCATCCCACACAAGCGCGTCTTTAATGCCACACTCCCTTCTCCCTCTCCCGTGGCGTTCTGCGTACGCAGCCTTCCTCCCAGTGGCCCCCCCAACTCTACCTCAACACCGCCAGAGACTTGTTTCCTCTCCCCAAGGAGTCAGGACCTTGGCCGACACAGCCGGTGCTGTGCGTGGGACACAGCGTATCTGTCGCGGGGACGGGATGACAGGCAGAGATGACCCTGCTGGGATGTGAGCGGGCAGTTCTAGGGAGTACAGCCGTTTCAAAACACCAGCTTAGGCTGCTAAGCCATTGATTCCAGCTGTGTTAACATCAGATCGGTGCAAAGCACTGCGATATGCAGGACACACACATTAGGCAGTAATAAATCCTGACAGTAGACAGTACTGTTTCCCAACACCCACGCGTTGCCCTTTACGCTTTCTTTTTTTATGAAGCGACAGAGATAAAGTGGACACACTCCTTTTTTGGTGCTTGCTCCAGTAACCAAATCCAGTCATGGTTGAACTATCAGATCAAAGAAATTAAACTCTGCTCTCACTTCCACTACGGATCACCTTTGTGGCCTTGGTTTAGTCAGTTTACCAGTCATTTATAAGAGTTTCCTGCCCACACAAAAATAAAGAGATTATAATTATCCACCGCTGCAAGGCTGTTCCAGATGGATGGATGAAACTCAGTACAGCAACTGTCAGGATTAGTGTTAGCCACAAAGTCACGTCTCACCCTAAATTCTTGTTGCCAACTTGCACTTAAAGTTTATAGTGTGGTATGAGATACCATCACAGAAACACAGAGCCAGGACTTAAAAGATCATCCAGGCCCTGGCAGGATCAGCCCTTCCTCTGTCATTCCTGACAGATGTTAGTCTAACCACTTCTTGCATTTTTCACCAGGAATAAACAACCGGCACGCATATTCAGTTAAATACCCCGTAGCTGTGTACATGAACAGCATGTGACCTACAAAATTGGCCTGTCATGCTAAAAGCATATCAATCATAAAGATTTAACATTAAGATACCTACTATGCACATTGTTTTGGCTTGAGAAGCGAGACAATGATAAATAATTTGTTGAGTTACCCTGGATTTAATACCATAGGTGGTAATATCAAACATCTAGAGACCCAGCTGCCACTCTGCCTCTTCTATAGCACGAGGAGATTAAGTGCCTGAGATGAAACTTGATAAATTTTCCCCTCTTGGATCTCCCACGATTGAAGAGAGTGAAATCTCCCCTCCGACGGCTGCTCCTGCTTGTGGTCGGCAGAGAAGGAATGCAGATGGCCAGGGAGGTGGGGGGGGTTACATCTTCCTCCCTTTTCTTATTGTTTTGCCTGTGCAGCTTTAACAGATTGAATTCCAGTGTGCAACCCGGACCCTGCTTCTGCTCTTAAATTCTCTGATTTTAAAACAGTTGGTGTAACAAACTTCTGCTCAATACAACATTTGTGTTTGCCGAGTTGCTTCTGGAATTTCTCACCCACTCATGGCTCCACGTTTTGGGGTGTGGGTGGATCTGAATGGCTGCTAAGTGCATGACCTAGCAGACAACGTAAATCTTGACTGCATTAAGGCATTGGCAAGGAGACATTTGAGATGGGTGCCAGGTTTCCTTCTTCCTCCACCGAAGGAGATATGCCATGCATTTGACAAAATTATGAGCTCATACCATAAGTATTATTTATGTCTCCTGCCGTCTTCACCTTGAGCACATATGGGGCCATGTGAGAACAACCTGATCTCACTAGAAAGCTGTGATGGGATCCCCGGAGACAGCAGTTCTATCTCCCCCAGCCTTCCAGACATGTTATTAAAAAGTTTCTTGTAACTGAGAATCAGAGCTTTGCTCTGAAGCAGAGTCATCGGAGAACTGGGCTGTTGTGTTCACATCTGCTTTTGTTGCAAACAAACTCCTTACTGAGCAACCTGCAGCTTCTTGGAGCAGATGTGGCCGAGAGCACCCGGGTTGCGGGGAGGAGGTTGTGTTTACTTACCACTTGTTTGTTATCCTCCAAGTCCTCTGGAACTGCTCTGGCAGACGAGATCCAGCTACTTCCGTACTCTCCCTTAGAGGCTTCAGAGGAAGGTGTGAGGTTGAACAACTTGCACAACAGCAGACAGCAGGAGATTGCGCCTTGATCGGCAAATAAGCTGACATTTTTTTGCCTACAGACACAAAGATTTTGATCTCTCACACTTCCTACTTAATGTTCCTGTTGACGCTCCCATTATCCTCAGAGAATATCCTGTGAAGTCCACAGAGTCCCTAGTTCCAATGCTATTTTGAACTGAGCTCCAAATCATACTTTCAGGGGGAAAACATTCTCTTGTTTCACTTGTAATTTGTGACTATCTCTTTAATTGAAGATACCCTTGTTTCCAGAGGGCAGATAAAAGCACCTGAATTACCCTCTCTACACTGCTCATCAAATCTGATGAACCATCCAAGCAAACCAACTCGCAGTCACACAGAACGCTCGGTTCTGCCCTCTGTACCAATATTCTCTCATCATCCTCCCAGTTTAGTTTCTCTACCATTCCCTTTAAATTCTAAAATTACAGAAAGCAAGCAAAACACCGACTGCTACAAGATTTTATTCTCATTTCTACGAGTCGTATCTGCTGGTGCTCTGAAATACTTTGGCAACCACACAGAGGATTCTGTTATGGTTATTTTTCCCAGAATCAAGGCTTGGCTTCATGCCCCGCTGAAGCAAGACGTATTCCCATGATGCTCAGGTGATGTGGTGAGCCGGTAAAACGGCGGCCACTCTACGTCTTTCCAAAGATAATGCTTGAATGGTAGGCAAAGCATTCTATGCGGGTAAACTCACAGTCAGCACTAAAAAGGGAGGCACCAGTAAGAATCGTGCACTTTGTTGAAACAAACAGGAAACTGGGAAATACTTTTTTTACCACTAAGAGATTACAGCATTGCAAATCAAATTGTAGATCAGGCAGAGAAGCACGGCAGAGCGCAAGATGTTTCCTTCCATAGCCTTCTGTCAAATCAAAGTTCAGAGATTTAGTGATATTCTATACAGAACGTAGCAGAAAATATTTTCTTTTTGAATCTCACGGTTCAGCTCTAGAGACGTGTGCTAAAAGGGTGACAAGTAACAGATTTAAAATCCAAAGTTTTTTTGCAGACATTTCCTGAGCACTCATGTATAATAAGACAGCTATAGGGCACACAACAATCTCTGGTGTGAAACTGCACAACTTCTGGGACAGAGCCGTTCTCTTTGCCCTCTGCACACCAATTTCACTTGCACACCAAACGAATAAGGTGTGCAAATGCAGCATAGGTTACGTCTCTACGAGGATTGCTTTACTGGGACAGGAACAGCAGTGTGTCCTATCAGCAATTCGTTTCTTCTACAATGCAGCCGTGCTTACAAACTCCTTTGTGGCCGCAAACTAAAAGCGCCTCCTTTCTCCCTCCCTCTTCCTGCTACCGAAGCAAAACAAGCTGCATTGATAAACCTGCTGGATGGGACAGTTTGACAGGGGAGAAATTAGTTTTATTTTTCAGGGACAGTAGCAGTTTTCTTTCGCAAAGTCTGTAGTGCAGATCTGGCTGTAGCCATTTTAAGGCTGCAATTCAGCAGAGCACATCAGTGCATGGCGGTTATACCCTAATTCAGCAAAATACCTACGTGTACATTTAACAGCAAACTCTACACTGGACTAAACTACCATCTGAAGCGCCTCACTGAACGGGTGCCTTGCGCTACCTGCAAGCCTCTGGGCTTTGCAGATGAAGGAACCATGCCTCGAGAAAAGTGCATTTCTAAGAAGTTCCTTTCGGGCGTCTTGGATAGCAGCAGCGAGTCATTCGCTCAAACTCTAATTGGTGTCCTGAAAAATCCTCAGAAGGAATGTAACAACTTGTTTTCTCACTGTGAAAATGGGAGGTTCTCAAATGCAAGCTATAACCCTTCAGCTGAAAACCTGCCGAACATCTGGCCTAGGATCAAGGTTTGCTTTGATGCTCATTCACGGTACAATGGGTGGACACATTTCTACAGTGGGTGGACACTTACTACCAACAGAAGGATGAAGGACAGAGTCGTCCATCCTTCCCTCGCTTACCCCTCGTATAACTGCAACAGCTGCAGTCCAACAGAACGCACCAGGCTGCCAGAAAGACTCGGATACCACAAGGAAAAGCCTCAAGCATGGAGCAGCCCCATAAAAGCAGAGCAAGGTTGCAAGAAGCATGGGACAGTTGCCCTAGCCTGCACAACTCATGGGCAAACACACATGTGCTTGCACGTGGAGAGCATCTCTATTCATCCAAGGACTAAACCTGACCTCCCTTCTGTGGGACATGCTCTGATTTTCTTCCTAAGAAATAGCCAGTACATGCTTTTGGCATAAAGAAGCTTTCATCACGTGAGAACCCCAAAGCATGCAAAATTAAGGTCCAGGCATGCTAACAGCACCATGGGGCAAATTTCTCTCTTCCAAACCTCAGTGAAATTCATACATTCCTTCTAAATCCAGTTGTAAACCACTGTCCTTAAGGCACTAATACTGAATGCAAGTATTGATACTGCCAAAGAGCAAATCTGCATCCGTAAGGAGGATCACATGTTTAAACAAGACCCTAGGCGACAGTGGGGGGGGGAAGGATGCATTTAAAGCTAATAATTGCAAACTTTGTAGGGAGACACAGATTAGCAGCCTGATTACAAACATACGTGTAAAATAGTTTTTAGTACATTTTTCAAAGCATCGTGACCGGAAGATACACATCAAAAATATTAAACTCAGCTAAAAGGATAAATTCTGCTCTAGGTACTCCAGTGTTAATGTAGTGCGACTCCAGTGACTTCAAAGGAATCGCTCCAGATATAGAGCAGTGTAGCCAGAAGCAGACTGGCTGGTAGCCTGCATAAACAAGCGAAAAAGATTTTCATTTTTTAAGGAGCCATACAAACTAGTTCTAGATAATTACGTGACAGGGGCCTGGGTGTGAAATAGCAACTGCAAAGCCTCAGGGACCAAGCCAAGAACCTTTGATTTGCTCTCTACAGCTTATAAAACCTTCTGAAAACTTTTGCTCCCACAGCTTTTCTATTTTCCATTGCAAACTGCACACACTACTGCTGCTGCCCTCCTGCAGGCCCCCACTGTCGCTCTCTACTAAGTCTTTACCCTTTGTCTTACAATCTGAGGCTAATTTCACGTTGCACAGCTAAACCGGCAGCTGTTTCCAAGCAGAAAGCACATTTTGTGTTCATCTTATGGAACACTAGATGTTGGAGCAGTTGAAATCATACCCGCCCCACAAATAAATTTCAAAACTTCTCTGTGAAACTCCCTAAAGTTGAAATATTAAACTGAAAAGTGCCAAACTTGTGTTACTGAAACTCAGTTATTAGTTTGGAATGAGAAACAAAAGTTCTGGAGTCTGTGGGATGATACTGTGCCTACTCACTATTAAAATGCAGAGCAGAATCTAAGCTGTGTCTGTAAAAAATAACTTGAAGGGAGAGATGTCTATATGATATATATATATATATATATATATGCTCCCAGGTGAAATTCAAGATAGCTGAGCCCTCTTAGGAAGGCAACGCTAGCCGGTTCTGCTCCCTCACTCGCCTGACATGCCAACGCATCCAGGCTAGACTGTAAATTTATTCAGCCACATTAACTTTTCCTGGTCCTTAAGTCACAAGTGATGAAATCTCATTCATTTATGCAAGCAACTGGAAGATTTATTGTAAATAAAGTTCTGCACATTACACAACTGGCTAAAAATCATAATTAGAGTTGCACTGGGAAACATGTTTTATTTATTCTGACAGTAGTCTGGCTTCAATAATCCTAGCATGATAAACGTCCCTAAAGTTTGCAGAGTTTCAGCAACTAAAGACTTTATCACAGACATGGAAGTGGAAACGTCTGACGAGGTTTGATGTGGCTTACAAGAGGTCCTGTGCAGTTCTGTTGCATAGCATCGTTTTAAATCAGTACCAGGGTACTAAAGAGCTAGTGGGAGTGCCTTCATTCATTGTAAATCAAAGAAATGAAATTTTCCGCTGCCATTAAACCTCCAAGACCTCAGTACGAAAGCTAGGACATGTCTGCGTGAATTAGCGAGGTTCTAGGATAGGGAGAAATGACAGTCGGCTTGCTGAGCCGACAGACCCTCTGGAAAAGGGTCAGTGACACCATTAATAGGATGCAGACATTCCCAATCTCCAGCCATTCTGCACCCTGCCAAGAGTTCTAGTGCTTTCTTTCTTTATAGTTTTAAGTACAATTTCAGGCCCATAAAACATCAGAGAAGACAGAAGCTATTATCCTGGCCATGACAGGAGTCCCTAATGGGACATGCATACTCTGCAAATACCTAGAACTAATGATGCTGTGCTTTTACTGTTCCCCATCTGTTCAAAGGTATTTTAAAATGTACCAAATCAGGTTTACCCCTATAATGTTTATTGCTGCTCTGAGACTAATAAATGACTCCGAGTGCAATCAAACATTTATCTGGCTTTGCTCGTTCTTGAGGAAGAGAGGAGCCCAGGCCACTTGTTTTTCATGCGGGGCATCCAGCAAAGCGTTTTCTCCAACCCACAGAGCACAATCACTTAGCTATTTATGTGAAGACCTTCATCTGGCTGTCAAGTCATTTCAATACAGCAAAAGAATCAAATCAGTTTATTTTCAGAATAACAGACAGATTATGCACAGAACAGCCCAGAGCCACAACTGCATACTTCACAGGGGTAAAACAAACTTTATTATCAATACAGATGAGATGCACTTCCACAAATATTTTAGCTAAATTTAGAACAGCTAGAATATTTCTAGCTGATGTTATGAAAAATAATTATTTATATTGCTATAAAAAGAACATTCCAGTAACAAAGAGAGGTGGTGCACACTGCAGTGCTTTGTCACAAGCCTCAGTGAAAGAACCTGGAAACCTTTCCCAGGTTCTTTTTTTCCAAGGATTTTTCTTTTTTCACCCCCTCCGACACGCACACGTACCTTAGAAGCTTGAAGGGCAAAATAAAGCACGGTTTCCTTATGAAGAGATGCCAACTATGGTCATCGCACGGGCTCTCCAGTCATCTGACGTAGTGTGGCTTATGAGCACTACGGCTGAAAAACTCAGTTATTAGAGAACACCCAAACCATCAATTCCTACCATCCAAATGCTTTTGGTAGGATAATTTAAATAAAATAGGAAAGAATACTTAAGTGCTTTAGGAAGGCAATGATGAAGGAATGACACACTCATAAGAGGATTAATCATATTCGCAAATAGGAAAGCAAGTAACCTTGCATTTGTTACTAACCTAAGAAAGTACCCTTTTCATAAACATATGGAAGCATTAAAAAAAGAAAATCCATTATTTTGTAACTTTGAAGCTTGTATCGAGTTACATTTCATCCTTTCAAAATGTGCTTGTTATCTGCCAAGACTGTTTTGGAGTGTTTCTAGCTTCTATGCCAGACCAAATGAACAGAGAATGGAGTGAATTAGCTGCCTAAGAGCTAGAAAGCGGAGCTTGCCCACTGACTTTAGCATATTATACAACAACAAGTACTTTTCATTAATTTATTATTGGCAAACCAGCAAACAGATAGGAACAGATGAAACTATGCCATCATTTTATCTAAAATTTAGAATGCAGAGCTTAAATAAGGAGCATGTGCCCTCACCGTAACATACCCAAAGATGCTTTGAATTTATTAATAGAGAAAAGTATCTTTAAGTGAATCTGAGGTATGGAGTTCATGCTTTCCACAGACCTGCTCAGTGATTCGTTAGCAGAACAGACATTACATATTGTCTCTAAAGGTTACAGCACAGTATTTATTTAACAGCAGAATGCAACAGTTTCTCTAAAAAGAGGACTGCATACATCAAAATCAAACTTCTACAGGTACAAAACAAAGCCCTTGAAACAGAATACCTGATAAAAGGAGAAACTTCCAATTCATTAGTCAGTCAAATTAATCAGAAAAAATGGCTTGGAGGAAAGAAAGTTCAGGAAGTAACAGTATTCTGTGCAGTAAACACAGATTTTACAAAAATGGCAGAGTCATCTTAAAATGAATCTCTTCATTTAAAATACCCACTGGCAACAACAAAAAAACCCATTCTGCTTTGACTTCCATCGTATTACGATGCCAAGTATCTTATTTACCTGTCAAGGGAAAAAAACCTTCAAGTGTATGAACAAGGAGCACCCACCTCCTTCACGGCAGGAAAAGAGTTGGGATGAGCGTGTATTGGTGGAGCGATCGGAAAGGCAAAGGTCTTAACCAGAAACTCCGGGTGCTCTCTGCTTTAGTGGCTCAGCCCAGAGGAACAGCTGCAGAACTCTTATTGCCAGTAAAGCCAAAGAAATGTTTGGCAGTTATTAAAAAAAATATCATGCCCGTTTATATGTAATCAAGCGATCGACATGGCTTTAGTGTTGCAAACTCTGGATGCCCCAATTAAGGGAGAATTTCTGGACTCGAGTATCATGCTGCGATCTGGAGGGGGTGAGGAAGGGATCTGGTATTGCAGCGTAATCCAAGCAAATTGAAGAACCAACGGAGACCAGAGATGTGCAGGGATAAGCGTTCCCCTTTTAGGAAGGCGGAGGAAAAAAAGAGTCACCTTTGAAAAGCAAGAACATGATTTCATAATCCAAGCACCTGAGCTCTTCTAGCTCCCACTGTCCCTTTATTGCTTCTAGAGGTCAGTATGTTATACAGGTTTTGGTTTTTTTGTTTGCTAAAAAACAACTAAGTGACATACAATGCTTTTTGGAGCTATTGATAAAAATCACACCTGAACTCTTTGAAACATACCACAGTACTTAGTTACTCCTGAGCTGTCAATGTTTGCAATGTGTAACATTGTTAAAAAAAATGAAAAGTTGGCAAAATGCACCCCCCCATCAAAAGAAAGAAAAAAAAAGAGAAAAGCTTTTTCCAGCTGTAACATCTGTTAAGTCTAACTAGCTGACAAGTGCTTCCGATGAAACACGCTTGCCAGAACACTACATAAGAGGAGGAGGGACTTTATGGAGGAGGGAACACAAGCAATTTTTCTCCTTCCCTCACCCACAAAATGCACAATACCATTTGCAAACAACAAAGAAACAACACAGCATCCTGGTAACATGCAACACGAGGTGATTTCACGGGCTGACGCAGTCCCGCGTAGTTATCTCTGGGTCGTTACCTGCGGTAGTACAACAGGAGCGCATGCTATCCCAGCAAAAGATTCTGGAAAATGCAGGTCCCTTTCCCATTCATCAGTTTCTGTGTTATACACCTGCACAATGCTTGTAACATTGTTCAGATGCCAATTGTACCCTCCTACAATATAAATCTTTTTTTCTAGTAAACAACAGCCAGCTTCCGACTGACCTGCGCGCATAGGGCTCACCGTTGTCCATTGGTCTGTTTCAGGCACGTAATATTCCACAGCCAAAACATCAAAGCAACGGTCAACGTGGTCCATGCGGCCTCCCAGAGCATAAATCCTATTATTGGCACTGACCATGGCATGCAGAACTCTGGGTTCGTTCATGGGGGTTTTAAACTCCCACTGATCCACGGCGGGGTCGTAACAGTGCAGGGCTTTTTTGTCTTCCACTGAAATGCCGTACCCACCTGATATGTACAATTTGTCTCCCACCGTGGCTCCAGCATGCCCCCACGTCCTGCGTTTCAGGGAGCACACGTAAGTCCACTCGTTATTTTTGGGGCAATACTTCTCTACGGAAGCCAAGCTCCCCGACCGGTTCCTCCCACCAGTGGCATACACCATGCCATGGAGCACGTTGAGTTGGAACTGGATCCTGCTCTCCTGCATGGCCTGGATGCGTAGCCACTGGTTGAGGTGCGGATCGTAACGGTAGCAGATATCCACAGCTCCCTCGCCGCTCCGGTACTGCAGGTGCTGCCCTCCCACGATGTAGACAAAGTTGTCGAGCACAGCCACACAGGAGTGGCTGCTGCCCACCTCCATTTCCGTCAGCTCCTTAAACTGGCGCACGCTGGCATCCGGCAGGTAGTAGACTTTGCAGCTCACAGTGCGGTCGTTATCGGTGTAGGGAGTGCCGCCAAAGGTGATGAGGGACAGGACATCCGAGCGGATGGTGGTCCGAGGGGATTGCATCTCGTGCTGACGAAAGGGCAGAATCTGGTAATTGAAAGCCTCCAGCAAATACTGCCGGCACAAGACATCTTCCACCATGATGTCCAAGGTCTGGACACTGTCCACCAGCTCTGAGGACTTCATCAGCGGGAAGCGGATGTGGCAGAGGACCTGGCTGGCATTGGCACGGCGGGTCGGGTCATATTGCAGCCAGCGGACGGCAGCACGGAAGAGGTCTATTTCACTGCAGCTTTTCAGCTTATTGCTCTGCAAGAAGAAAACAAGGCGCTCCAGCGGCAGGTGGAGGAAATCCTCTTCCTCGGAGATCTGGAGGAAATGCCTAAAAGTGAATGCATCTACTGATTCCTTCAAGGATGCAAGGCTAAAGGTGGTGGCCATCTGCCCGATATTGAGACACGTTTCTACGCTCATGGCAGACTTCAGAAATTCTTCGCAGAGCTCCACGACAGGCACCATCTGGAGGAAGACAGCAGCTCCCAGCACATCCTGAATACAGTCAAGATCAAGAGTCACTTCAGCACTGTACGCAAAGTCTATTATGTGTTTCAGTCCTTTTGCAGATACACCTTTCAGTTCAATCACATCTTGGCTGGCTTCTCTCATCCCACCTGTGAACATTGCCCTGGAGGTCAAGAACACAAATAAAAATTTTCCTCCATTTTAAATACACGTAAAATGATGCATCACTTCAGAGTTTTACTTTATTTTTTTAAACATACTGATTCTTTCAGGGAGGATGGGGAAGGGAGGAAATAAATCAAGGCTAAATCTCTAAAAGCCAGGAGAAATTAGAGTATGCAATTACTTACGTAAAGCTTGCATAAACAGTGCACTGAGAAGTAATATTCAGCTATCAGAAAGTTAAGTTTTTCAATCTGGCAGCATAAATAAGAGTGGTCCACAGGACAAAGCTTCAGGAAGTAGGTACAGCTACTAGAGCAGGGACCGTAGTACACCGGACACAGATGGATCCATGATATTCAACAACCAAAGGATACAACAGGATCTGCACCAGCAGAGATCGGTAACCAGACCCTAAAGAGTTAAAGTATGCAGGATTTGTAAGCACAAAGAAAGAATACACTTTGGAAGAAACCTGTGCTTAGATCATCTGAGCTTGCCTGCAGCACTGCCTTTAGGCAAAGATTCCAGCCCATTATAGCATAGGCTAGCTATGAAATGGCTTAAATACTGCAGATGCAACACGTCTTAGGAACAGCTTTGGTAAACACAACAGAACCTCCCCTCCAAGGTTCATTCCTACGCCTTAAGAAAATAGGAGTTGCAGCCACTTCAGAAAACGTCTGTCATGTCGCAGTATGACGGCAGGGGGCTAACAGGCAATTAAAAAAAAAAAAAAAAAAAGATTTGGTTACAGCACAGCTGCAAGCACATCAGTTGACCAGGCCACGCAGAGATTAGGCCCTAGATCACCTCCTTGGGAGGCTTCTAAATTCCACAGGAAGCACACACCACGCCAAGGACTCTGCACAGACATCTCGTAAACCGCTCTTGTAGAGCGGCGCTGCATTTCCCAGCTACGGGGCCTGTGGGCGTGATGGGGACATAACTGCACATTTGGGTTTTTTAATACATTTGCATCAAATTTCAGCAGGTTTTGTTATATATGGGTAGCTCGGGGGCAAAGGTTTGTGCTCTGTGTAGTATAGAACAAGCAGTAGCAGTTGTGGGGAAACCAAAGTCAAAACAGGTTGCTGGAAGAACCATCACATGGAGTTGCATCATTCACTGCTGTTGTACACACATCCCAGCAAGGCTATGGACCGTCATACAAAAGACCTTTTAAATTGCTGGCAGCTGCCTGCACATTTTGGGCAGGTTTTCCCATCATCAATAACCTACTCTTTTTCCATCGGAAAGGTAAATAGGTTGTGAAAGCACTGTGTCATTAGAGCTGCCTTAGGAAGCTGCAGTGACTAAGGTGCAAGAAAAAATGCTGAACAGACCCTGCTCTTCTGCATCAACACAGGAATAAAGGAATATCTTGGGAATACTGTTAAAAGACAGGAGTTCCAAGTTTCCTGTCCAAACCAGGCTAGAAAACCTGCTGCTGTCCAGCATAAACCCAAGAAATCCTAAATGACCTAACTAAGGAAATATCTGCATATGAAATCAGCTTTCTGTAACCGAGTGACCAGGAATACTCTTTGCAATTATTTGTCCATATAGCAGATGAGAGCATTCTGCTAAAATCCCCCTGCATATCCCATGTCACAGAAGAGTGCGCTGACCTGATCCCTTGCCCCAGAGGATATGCAGACATATGTGTACTCGTGCATTAGCTATACAGAGCTGAACGTGCATAAGGAAAGAAAAGCATTATTGTTGCCATGATGAAGACAATTCATCAGATAGAATGCAATTCCTTTAAAAAGTGTTACAGTTCTAAACTGCTGATTATATAAATGCCTCAGTTTCGCTCTTTTCCCTCCCCCCTTCTGCATAAAACCGGAGCATTTTCAAAAGCTAGATTATTCTGTCATTGTTCCCCAGGACAACCTTCCTTAGCACCACAGAAGTTATAACAAGAAACCTACTCAGCAATTATATTTCGACAGTGAAAACACACTAGCAGTGGCACTGCATACAGCATTTATGAATACAAATAGTGCTATTAGCATTTGGTGGGAGATCAGCTCCATCATTAATTGTAAGCCCATTAGGGAGAGTGATAAGGTTGGGAGGTTTATGTTACCAAAGGGAGAGAGAAAGGAACGGCCTAGAAAATTTGTGTGTGCGTAAGACAGACATCATCAGAGCAGCTGAAGAAATGGGTGAAGGGATCCAGGAGATATGCCAAGAGATACTAAAGTCCCTTGCTCTTGGTTACCTGCTCAGCAAACCAGCCTGCTCAAGTCAGGAAAGAACCTAGATGGCAAGGGATTGCAAACCCCCTTGAAAAGCCCTTCTCCACCTTCCCTCGCTACAGCCCACGGTCTACAACAACACCCAGGAGGAGTTTCCTGTTGTTCTGAACCTTCCCTACGCCCCTCACCTCCAGCATGCCCCTCACTTGATGCTGCCACTGGTGCTGCCAGAAAAGATCCCCAACTCAAAGGAGAAGTCATTCCAAGTCAGAGAACCATTACGGAGTTTGACAGAGGAGAGATGGATGAATACAAATTTTCACTTAAGACTAAATTTCCTGCTCCGCAATTGGCTCACTCCGCATTAATTTGGCTGAGAAAACTCATCTCCATGCTTCACGATAGGACAATTCTCCCCGATGTCCTGGGGTTTGGGGAATACACACACACACACTGCTTCACACTCTTCAGCCTGTGAACAGTAAGCACTACAGACACATCAGTGGTATTTAAAGATAACATGAGTGTATTTACAATGGGCACCATCCTTCAATGGGATGACTCATTTCAGAGCCCTGGCTGCCACTTTGCAATCAGCTCAAGTAGCTCCAGGGCAAAACCCTGTTTCCTTCAGCAGGCAGAGCACCTACCCATGCTGCCCAGGTGGGTTCAAGACCTGGGCTTGAACTCGCATCTTGGCCCAGCAGCTGTAGTCAAACAAACCTCATCGGCGTGCAGAGGGACTGACTCCAAGCCTCTACATGCCTGCAGGTAATCCCACCAAGGTCTGCGGGGCAAACTGTACCTCCAAAGGGTTGTGCGCGGGTGTGATTTTGGGGCGTGGTGGGGAGGTCGGGATAGGGGAGGATGGGGAAACAGAAAACTGATGGGAAAAGTAAAAATGCCTGCTTCCCTATCAGATTCTCACCTGAAATAGTCACTGCAGGCAGCCAAGACAACTTTATGAACCTGAAACACTTCATTATTTATAGTGAGGATGACATCAAGCAGCTGAGCCTGAGCTCGGAGCGAGGCCAGTCCCTGCAGTAGAGTGGTGCTGTGGCCAGGAGCAGAGAACGTGCATTTCAGGGTGCTGTTCTTGTCAGCCATGCTAAAAACAGAACAAGAGAGACAGGCTGGTTTTAAATTAAAACAATATGTGGTATACCTACAAAGCATGCTGGGGAAGATACTGTAACATGAACAGTTTGAGCGCAAATTCCCAGCTCAATAGCCGCAGAGAACATCATGACATCAGTACCTCAGTTGTATTCCTTTCTCCCAGTACAAAAGAGACTTCCAAAGTTTTAAATTATACTTTCGCATTACTGACAACCCGTCATGCTGCAGCACGCAGGGGCTTCAGAGACCACGCAAACATCAGCTAGCGGGGCCAAAAGCTCCAACGAACGTTGGTGTCCCCACACTACAACTACCCCAGAGTCCACCCTGACCTCGACTTCAACCACGAGACTGAATCACAGTTGCTTGTTCTTCTCACCACCTATCCTGCCTGCAGCTGTTAGATCCTCCGTACCGTCCAAGGACGGCCCTGCTAGCCCTATGTGATCCTTTCCTGATGCCTGACCCTCATGAGAAGAGCAAAAGCAAAATATTACATAGGACTGGCTGCTCTAAATAACATCAGCTGTTTGAACTGCACTGTAAACAGTCCCCTCCCAGTGTAAATATTTCCTTGGTTTTCCCAATGCCTCTCACACATGTTCCCCAGCGCAGAGCATCATTCTTAGCTTTGCTTGGCCTCAGATGCACTTGTCAGTGAGAATGCTGCATTTGGAGATGAACCTCAGCAGTATCTCTGCACGAGTGGAAAAGACTATTAGATGCTCTGTGCTCCTCTGAAAATAACTACAATTATGCTGCTGATTTCCCGAGTAAGGCAATAGTAGGCCAGCATGCCCTGCCCACTGAACGGGGTCCACTCACGCCAACAAAAGCATGAAATTCTAAATTCATTTGCAAATTTAATCCAACTCTGAACTACTTTTCAGGATCAAGATCCAAGTCCTTCTGGGAACAAAACATGCAAGAATCAGTATTCAGGATGAGTTTTATGTTTTCAGAAGCATCCTGCTATCTAGTCTCTGCATTTTAAGAAATATTTTATGGAAGCGTGACATAAAAAAAATCCCAAGCAGATCAGACCGATTCTGGAAAGCTGCATTACTTCCTCCCAAGTCCGCAGTGGAAGAGTACACTGTGCTTAAAGGGTATTATTACTATTTAGGTAGCATAAATCAATAAAGCCGAAAATAAATAGTACAGAGACTAGGTCCCAGTGTGCTAGGGGCTGTATTATCCCATCCTTTGCTAGCAACTGTCCCTAAAAGTTCACTACCTAAACAACAAACGCCACACACAATGGATGAAACAAGGAGGCAAGGTCAGAGAAGAGTCAGGGAGATGGGATAACAAAAAAGGGGATGTAAACAATCCTCAAACAATAAGGAACAATGGTCAGGACTTGCTACTTGCCTAACTTATCGGATTGCAATTTCCTGCTAGCGTACAGAAGAGGCGAGTTAGGGGAAATCTGTGATGTTCATCAGAGCACTGAGAGGGAAGCCGCTTTGTGCAAGTAGCTCTAGAGCTTTTTGGGATGCTGCAGGATGCAGATATCAGATCTTTGCAGTCTGTTTCAA
The DNA here is from genome assembly GCA_013400195.1 of Aramus guarauna. NCBI lineage: Eukaryota > Metazoa > Chordata > Aves > Gruiformes > Aramidae > Aramus > Aramus guarauna. The sequence goes on from VXBL01007719.1 coordinate 99,439, forward strand.
AACTCCTCAGGCTTGGGAACGTGCCTTAAAATTCATATGAGTTCCTACTGGGATGACTGATACCGGTCAGTTGGGCTTCTTGTAGCACAGATCTGAAATTCCTACCCTAAAGTCAAAGCATTCTAAAAAGACTTAGTTCAGAGAGCAGAGTCCAGCTACAACATCCTTCTTACAATAAGAAGGATTAGCAAAAAGTCAGTTGCTGACAAGACCTTTATCCATTACTCCACGAGCCAAGAAACATCTATCCACTCCAGCTCTTCCCATGGCGAAAGAGGAAGGAGATCGGAGGGAGCGAGTACATGAATATTCATCACGTCAAACTCATTTTACTCTCCTCTCTGGAACAATGGCTTTGATTCGCTGGAGGAAACAGCGTGCATAAGCAAGGAAATGATCTTGCCTCTGAACACAGTATCGTTCACCGAGCAAACCCATTTTGCTTCACACTGGACAGGTAAAATACACACAGAGAGCTCCGGCAGCTCATCCGGGAGATGGTAACTCCTGAGTTTACCGTAACTTCATTACACTCGATCTCCTGCAGGACTCTTCTCATGGGAATTTTCTTCCGCATTTTTTTTTTTAATATGGATTTTAAATATTCCTTTTCCCAGCCTAAGGGCTTACCCATGTAGGATTGCTTTGACTATATCCACAACGTTCCCATCGCGGGTGCCTCTTCAAACAATAAGCTTTACCTGAACAAACATTCCTCTTTTTTTTTTCTCTCCTTTTTCTCAATTAACTTTTACAGGCACTGTTAATAACCAGACTGTAAGTTTAAGGTAGATGGAGGACTAAAGCTGGGTGGGTAGATATTTCTGTGCTGGAATAAACATGTTTGCATGTGCGATTCATTTCAATAGGTAATTGTGAACAGCTACCCCTGAAAAAAACTCCCTGTACTAGTTCCTTTGTCTATTTACAGGTATAGAATAAAAGGATCCAATGATTACACAATCCTCCAGGGGGAAAAAAAAAAAGAAAAGACAAAACAAAACAAAACTGAACAGTAAGAGAAGCACTGAGAATGTCCAGTTTTCTTCAGTCTGGAAAAAAAAATTTAGAAGAAACACATAAGCTGGAAGCAAAAGAAAAGCCACACAAAGCAGGAGAAATCAAGTAAGAGACTTTACAAAAACCAAAGCCAGGGGGAGGAGGGGTGAGAAAACAGCAACAAATGCTGTTTGCACCAGGGTTAGTAAAAGGGGTTTGTGATAAAAGCAGGCTTGGCTCAAAGCAGGCTGCCATACCACGGGGCACACCGTAGCAGCAGCATGCATTATGCCGCACGGCCTTGCTTTCCACTCCTTGCGCTGCGTTAGGAAGAGAGGAAGAAGAAAGGTAGCAGTTGGATGTCAGAGACTGAAAAAAATAATAAAAATAAGCACAAAAGGAAGCCTTGAACATCTGAAAGTGCCTTTGTGAGGCTGTCCCTATCTTATTTGAGATCTGAATATGCCATGTACTTGTTGCTTAACAATTTGTTACAGAAGAAACAGCCTTGCAGACAAACTTCAGAAGAGTTGCATCTACCCCTCGGCAGTTCAGCACATGCCTCCGAGATAAAAGCTTTTCATCACACAATAGTGAGAAAGTGTTTATTCTGCTCCTTCCCCCGTCCCTTTCTGATGGAGGCAGGGCTGGAGAGCTGCTGGAATTTTCCTCAGTTTTTCGTCTTTGTCCTCAAAAGGACGGCACTGAGTGAAGTCCTTCCCCTGCCGCAGAGCTGTGCGGAGGTTTCTGTGGCCGGAGCGTCCTTCGGCAGGGGCCAAACACACTAGCTCAGGGTGGGGTCAAGTGTGTCTGCCTGCACCCAGTCAAATTTATCCTTTGCAAAAATGTGAAACATAAAAAAATCATATTCACATCAAGCAGTACTTCCACTGCACGTCCCACTGTGATCTGCAAGTCAATGTTTACATGATCGGGGCCTCTAACACGAATATATTGGTATAAAGGTGACTTTACCGGAACAGAAATCCCACTTTCCATATGGAAATAGCCGTAGCAGTGAAAGGCACCTTTATATTCATGTAACTGCATCCATCACACGAATGGTGGGGGCAGCTAGAATTCAGTAGTCACGCTGATTCAGAAGGGCGATCCATTTTGGGCAGCACCCTCAAAGACTCCGAGAACATTGCCTGTACCTGACTTTCAAAAAGGGGCTGCCAGGGTACAAGTAATAGGATTGAGGATTTGTCTGCAAGTCGCTGCTCTGAAGCCAGCTTGTTTTCAATCCTCTCCAGGCACTGCAGAAGAGAGTTCAGCATGGCATATGTGACCCTAGCTTGGGGAAAATGAACCCAAACCCATACACACATTGCAGGCTTGTGAAAATGTTAAAGCAAGGGTTAAGGGAGTGGTTCCAGCCAGACAGCAAGTAGGGAAGGCAAACAGGCCCAGAAATCCTCCTCCTGTTGCTGTACCTATTGCAGGAGCTGGGCCATGTGCTCATCCTTGCCCCAAGCACGCTGAGCACATCCTTAGCTGACATGTTTCTGAGCGAGGACTGCTTGATTTTTTGACCAGAAACAGATGCAGCGAGGAGGCATCTGAATGCAGGGCTGGGCACCCAAAAGGTGAAGGGCTGAGAGATATTTCAGGGCCACACTTCAAGAATCAGTTCAGATGAGGCCCAAAGAACGGCCCAAAGAACAACCATCCCCTGTCTCTGCCTCCTCAATTCTCCACAACATCATGTGTAATCCAAGATGCGTTTCAAGCTAATGAATCATTTTTACCAAATCTGTACTGATGATTAAAAACATCAAAGCTGGAATTAAAGGCTTACCAAGCATGAGTTCATATTTCAGCATGTTTGCAACTACCACACAAGTACAAATGGAGAGAATTATACCAGGCCAGATTATAACATTTCAGTGACTGAATTAAATAAGAAAAATCTTTTGCTACACAACGGCCTGTCATCTTCCTACTCTTCTTTTATAACATGGGCCTCCTTGGAAGGAGGGATAGTTCAGTGCTAGCAAGGCTCGCTCTCCATCCCAGTTCAACATCCTTGCTAATATCCACCCACGTTTTCCCACTCGCTGGGCAGGTGGTGCTTGGTAATTTTTCATATAGGAGAAACTCAAGGGGGTTGGCAAGATTTCTAAGCAGGGCAAACTTCCAACAGCCATCCTCCACAGTAAACACAAGCTCTAAAGGTAGGACCCCGCGGGGCATGGCTGGGGTACAAAAGAGGAGGGATGAAAAGCAGCAGCAGCAGCAGCGTTTGTGTGTGTGTGTGCGCGCGCGTGCGCGCGTGTGTGTTCCCATGCACCAAGTATGTAGTGCCACAGCTTTTCTGTGGATAAACAAAGGACTCGAGATTGCAAAACAGCCAGGGAGGCACCTTCTGAGCACTCAGGCCTGCAAGATATTTTTTCTGGAGAGAGCACCAGAACTAACATAAAGCTGAAGAGTAACTTTATTTAGAACATAGGGTATGAATATTAAGGACCTTCTTTAAGAACCTTTGAAAGGCAGCATTATAGATATTTTAATAATGCAAATCATTTAATGCCTTTAGTTTCATGCCTAAGTAAAAAACACATTCAGATTCTGATTTTTAAACTACAATTAAGACACTTAAAATCAAAACAAAAGTCAAACTCCCTCAGATAAGTCACTGGTAGCCATGGTTACTGTAATATTTCAGATCCTGAGGCTTTATATCACATGCCCAAATGATGAAAATGAGTTTTCAGCACCTCACACTAACAAATGTTACGTTAGGGCAAAAAGGCTAAACCCTTTAGCTTTGCTGTTTCATGGACTCGTATTGGGACTTTCGGACAACACACTCGTGGCCTTCACATCCCCCTACAAAAAAAGACATTGAGAGGTTTCCTTGAAGTTTGGGTGCAAGGAAGATCAGATGCTGCCAGGCAATGAGACTTAAAAATACCTGCCCTGTTAACCTACTTACATTCCCAGCAGCAAGCAAGATTGTCACCAGCACCCCATCAGAAACATCATTTACCATTGTTCCCCTGTCCAAATTAGCAACAACAATAAGCACTTAATGATCAGCAACTAATTAAATATGAACACATCGAATGAGGGGATGTTTTCCAGGGAAACGTAATCATCCTTAGGAAAGATACGTGAGCAAAATCATATAATCGATTTCTTTGTTCCCTTTTCCACCTCCTTCCCTTAATTTCTCCTATTCCTTCCCTCTGCCTCCACTCATTTTCCTTTGCTGACACTCTCTCTCTCTCATCAAAGGCAACAAACACAAGTAGAAAGCTTGAGGCTAATATCTCTATGTCGAAGTGACTAGCAATTTGAAGTGCTCAAATAAAGAGATTACAAATCGGTCTGAGTTTTCGAAGGAGTAATACTTAGTGTGTAAAAAATGGTCCTCTGTAAAGTGCCTGAAGTTGAATAGTGAAGTTTGACAAGTCTCGCCTTTAGTCTTCCACACTTCAAGTCTCAAAATTTAGGGAAAGTTAGCATTTGGCAAAGGGACAAGTAGTAACATTCACTATTTTAAAGCAAGAATAAAGCCCAACAAAGCAAGCTTTTTTATTTGCATTACAGGGACCCAGGAGGCTTGGCCCTCTCACAAAGAGGGAACTGTGGTCTCAAAAGATGGACTGCCTGACGCTGGGACGGGACTGGGCACCGCTGGGCTCCCACGCTCTCCACTGCCGGACAACCCACACCTGATTCAGCCTTGCATTTAGTGAAAATGGCAATTAAAGACATATCTCACAGAAACCAGGAGGTACCTTAATGTTTCATTTTTAAGTCCTTTCAGAATCAGGTCCTACTGATCCCCTTATTTGCTTATCTGCATCCTGCTTCTCCCAAGCTGGAACCAAGGAAACCCTATAACCCAAAGGTAAGGCAGCAAGTTGAAACAAGAGGCTTTTCAATTTTTTTTTTTGTGTCCCCTGAGAAGTCCCAGACACATTTCCAAATCTATGTTTTTCTTCTTTTCCAAGCTGGACTCACACAGGGCCCAGCAGACACACACACACACGAATAGATTCTGCTCCCAGGCTTCAATCGGTAGGTTGTTTGCAAGCCAAAGGAGGTGGGATTTTGGTTACTGCTAAAAGCACTAATAAAACTGGATGTCTGTCAAAAGCTGGCTGGCCTGGTAAAATGGAGCATTGGAGCACGGAACAAAAAAGTGGAGGGTGAAATACATGAACACATTAAACTCTGTGCCACCTCATGGAGTTTCAATGTGACGGACTGGTCAGTACGTGCTGTACCCAGGACAAATTGCAGGGGTGGGGGGGGAAGAACAAGATTCTTAAAAATGTTTGTCACAGAGCCAGAGTCATCTTTATGATGGTGCAGGGACAAATGAGAAAAGCAGTTTGGTCCTCTTCATTCAGCAACCAAAGTGGCCAATGCAACTCTCAGGTAGGGGCTCTGGGAGCCCAAATTTGCACGCTGGGGTCTTGGAGGGGCACAAAATGTCAGGCTGAGATCATTCCCCAGGATCTGCCATTTCTCTTCTGTCTACCCATATCCAGAGCTATCACAGAGGATCTTATCCTGTACAAGGATTTTCCTGGGGCACCCTGCCCCAAACCTCCTCGGGCAGCAGAGCACGTGGAGCCAGTGCAGGCGACACACATCATCACCGATCACTAACAACATCCCATCCTTCCGCAATCTCAACCTGTATTTTTACAATGACCAAGAATGGGAAGATACTACTCCACCCCCCCAAACTTTACCATGATTATATTCTTGTCAGCCCCAAACCTAATCCCGCTGAGCCAGGAACAAACTGAGCAAATATAAAAATCACTCTAAGCATATAAATTACTCTGGCAGCCACAGGCAGTATCACAGCAATGAAAAAGTCAGCTGCTCTGTGTTGCTCCCAGGCTCAGCCAGCCACACAAGGACCCCCAGAAGGACGGTGGATTTTACACCACGTAAAATTTGCGTGTGTATCCATGGTACATGGCTAAGTACAGGCTCTTTATACACTCGATACTCCTGCTGACAGCGCTGCTTTAAACAGTTCCATGTTTCCCCTACCATATGGTCAAACCCTGCCAACCCCGGCTCTAGAAAAAGGAAAGCTACAACGATGTGGGATCAAAAAACTGCAAAAAGCAGAACCATCCTTTTACAACACACCACCATGGTCGTTTTAGCAGCCAGGAGTCGCAGCGGGTATTTTCTGCGCCCGCCATCCCCTGCACACCTCTCCCAGCAGCACCCGTGGCAGAGCCGCTGTGCAAAGGCCGAGAGGCACCTAGTGGTGTCGGGAAGCACAGCAGAGTCACCAAGGCCACCCCAAAAGTGACACACAGCCCAGCACCAAGCACTGCTTCACTGCTGGCCTTCTAGATACCACCCTGCTCTTCCCATCCACCCCACTCCAGGATTGCATTTTTGCCTTCAGAAACAGAGCAAAGCTGATCCGTGGTGCAGCTACCACCACTTTAATCTGAAGATCCGCCAGGACCTGTCTCAGCTTCCCGGCTCGTCACAAGTCAGCAATGGCTGGGTCACGTTCCCCCTGGGGACGGCCCGTTTCAGCTCTGGTAGCAGCCCCTGGCAGGGCAGAAAGTTCCCCCCACCACATAAATCACTCCACGACCTTCTCCCACACAACCATACCGGGCTCTTTGCTCCACGCCTTGGAAAAACTTAGAAAAAACTTCAAAAGCAGAGTACGAGGTACTTGGAGCACTGTTTGTCTCAGCCTGTTTCTGCAGCATCCGATTGCATCCTCTGGGCAGTTTTGCAATAAAAGCGACGGGACTAGTTACACGCAGAGTAGGTACTACAGCGTGCAGTGACCCACGGCATGCCTCTCCTCTCCCTGTACCTCCACCCTCCAGATTATTGCCTCTGCGCAGCTAGGGATCTCAAGCAAAAGTAACATAAAATGATGAAACAGTGGACAACAGAAGAAAAACGCACCATCACTTTAATTCAAACTAAAGTCCTGTTTTCTAGCAGATGCTGCAGCTGCCCCAGCATTTGGCATTGTACCACCAATTCCAATTCAGTTCCAGGATCAAATCCTCTTACCGCCATGGCTGCTTGTAGCCCGTTTCCCTCATTACCTAAATCCTCTGTGCTTACCTTCTGACAGGCTCGTGCCCATTCTAAACATCATTATGTTTCCCAGTTCCTTGGGCAGTCCAGTTCTGCATAGGTTTCGTGCCACTCTCACTGCGTCACCTGAATAGAATAACCCAAGACCACCAGAAGCACAGCAGCAGCTTTTCTTAAAGCTCACTGATTTCTGTGCAAGTTCAGCATTTAGCTTCCATATAAATGAGAAACTGGAAAAGACTCCTTAGCCATCATCCTGTGATGCGAGGCTCTTCCTTACAAAGCAGTTAATGCTACACAACACTTGGAGGTAACACAGGAACCTTTAAAGAATCGCTGAAGTTTACTTTTGGTCTAAATAAAACCTCCGGCTCCGAAGTCTCCCAATGTTGAAAAGGAAAGCAGCAGTTATTTTTACAGTGATTCAATTAGAGTGTAAACATTTACACCACATCTATCAGATCTAACAACTAAATCTGTTTTAAAATTGCCATGTGGCAGAGTACAGAACATAGAAACCACACAAAACTAAACTTTGAACAGTTTAAAAAGAAAAAAAAAAGGTCTAATTGAAGACTGAAGCTATATAAGATACAGGAGGACAAAACCAAGGCACACTCACGGCCTTTGTCATTATCTTCCCCCAATGTGGTTTTACTCCATCCTCCTGTAGATTTGCTCACTCTCTCCCCCCACTTTCTTCAGAAGGAGTAAGGTTAGGGGAGTTCAGGTCAACTTTCTCTTGATGTGAACCCAGACATATGTACTTTTAGATAAGGAAGACCTGCAGGTCTCCCTCACCCATTCATTCTGGTTTTGACAGGTGGGACCACTTTCAGCAAACACGCCAGCGTGTAACAATATTAGGGAGGATTTTGAAAAGTGTTTATACGACCTGGCTACCTTCCTTTCTTCAAGCGATTATTCCCGATTTGAGACACGCAGCTCTCCTCCACAGCTTGTCTGGACACCCCGATTAATTCCTGCTTAAAGGCCTGCCCGATAACATCCTCTCCAGCATCTGAAGAGATGTTTTTCCTAGATCTTTGTCATTCTGCTTTGTACAACCCTACCTCATCAACACTGCAGCAGAATTCACGTGCCTTGTTGTCTGAAGCGCAGAGAACTTCTCCTACTGAGGGTACCGATGGATTTCACTGTTTTCTCTGTACTTACTTGCTCACCAATCTCAAAGCACATCTTCAGGAGCGGCACAGTATTACACAGTGAATTATGTAGCCTGAAACTCTCCCTCCATGTGATACTGAGGGCTGGGAGTAAATTATGAAACCCATTTGTAACTCCTGAAATTCTATCCATAGAGGGGGGAAGAAAAAAGAAAAAAAAAAAAAAAAAAAAAAGCAAGATATTTTCAAAATAGAAGATTTGGGCCATTTGCTTTTCAATGCACAGTAATGGCCTTATCTCATGCCATCAGTGTGCCAAAGGCTTTTGCCCATACCATCTGGTGCAGCATGTTCCTTATTGAAAGAAAGCGCAGGATCCCCAGCAGACAAGTTCATTTTCTTGCTCTGGGGAAGCTAGCACACTTACGAGTAACTAGCAGCAGCCATGCGGTAGCAATTCCAAAGATGGAAATTCTGTCCGTGCTGTTTGAGTAACAGCGCACCACCGAAATGGCATGTGTGTAACAGCAAGAGAGGACTTTATCCTTTTGCCTTAGAGAGTAAATACTCAGTAAGTGCAAAAAAGTCACAAGTGGAAGCACCTAACAAGGAATCATTGTTGACAGGGAATGCCCTTGAAATTCTCCTCTCGCTCTATAGAGACAACGCGGCATGTCCAACATCCCCCATCGGGTTTCTCCCCTGTATTCTCCAATTAATCCATCCTCTAAAACACAAGACTAACGACCAACAAGAAGCAGTATCCAAATTTCAACAGGCCTTACTTTAAAATTAACAAAGAAAATAAACACGCAGCAATAGGGAACACAACAGCGCTACGGCTCAGGGAACAAAACTGCTGCAGCTCCAGTCTGGGTGATTTATCACAGCCCTGAAACAAATTACTTCCATTTCTCACTGCTACACACCCCGCACCAAGAAAATCCCGAGCGAGCGGTCCTACCGACACCCGTGTGAACGAAGTGCTGCTGTTCCTGTTCTGAGAGGGAAGAAAAAAAAAGTACAGAGAGATAAAATGAAATGCCCCAGGCAACACAGCATATAAATTACAGAGGTGGTCATCAGGAAAAAAAAAAAAATTATATATATATCTATATCTATCTACCTAAGGTGAGAATTCAGACAGGCTTCTCCAGTGCTGAACAATGACTGCAAGAGCTTCCCTCTCTCTGGCGTGACATACATGGTGGTTATTTCAGGAGTGAACACAGAGAGAGTTAAGTTGAGGATAAATGATGCTTTGAAACGAAGTGACAGGTTGACAGCAAAACATCCGAGCGACAGACAACACAACTTTCTGAACACCGTCCAACACGGTAACTTTTGGATGATGATGGACAGAAAAGCCCTCAGAACAGAAACTCCTCCACGTACAGGTACCACTACAACCATCCACCCACCAAAACACCTGCCAAGGCTGAGTGACCTCGCGGGGACCAAAACCAGAGACCCAGAGAGGGGTTTGCAGCCTGGAGGGACAGCGGAGGGGATGGGGGGGGGGCAACAGAACGGGCCGGGAACACCCAAAACTTGGTGTCTCTGTAAACCTATGAACCTGGTGTCTCTGTAAACCCACAAAGCCAGTGACTCTACAAACCCTACCCAAGCAGGGTCTAGGTGTGATTCACAATATTCTCCATTTTACAGTCTCCCTCAAACGTCAGCTTTCCTCCTCATAAACTCCACCAGGGAAAGCCTTACTATAACCATTATCTTTCAGAGGACACACAGCCGCCGGGCCCTGCTCAGGCCTCCCCGTCCGTCCGCCCCCAGCACACCAGGCTGGGCTCTCCGCCTCACCAGAACCCCCGGGGAGCGGCAACGCCAAAAATAAAGGCAAAATAAATTAATACAGGGGCGTTTGTCGGCGCCGGCGGAAAGCGGGCTAAGCCGCCGGGCCCACCCGGCCACCGCCCGCCGCCGCGACCCAGCCCAGCCGGGCCGGGCCCCCGCGCTCCGCTCCGCCGCCCGCCCTCGGACCCCCGGCCTAGGCCGCGCCCGGGCCCCGCTCACCTGCTCGGCCGCTCCGCGGCGAACTCGGCCCCGCCGGACTCCGCCATCTTCGCTGCGCTGCCGCCGCCGCCGGGCCCCGAGCTGGGAGGCGGCGGGAGCCGCCGCGTTAAAGGCGCAGGAGCGAGCGGGACCCGCGGCGGGAACCGGGGAGCTGTGCTGCTCCCGCCGGGCCTGGCGCCGCCCCGCCGCCACCGGGGCCTGTCACCGCCCCGCGGCTGAGGGGGCACAGGGGCTGTCACTTCCCCAGGGCTGAGGGGGCCCGGGCGTCTTTTGCCTCCCCCCAGCTGAGGAGGCCCCGGGGCTGTGACTGGCCCCACGGCTGAAGGGGCCAGGGGGGCCGTCACCATCCCACAGCCGTGGAGCCAGGGGGTCTGTCACCTCCCCGTGGCCACGGGCTCTCTGAGGGGCTGTCACTGTCCTGTGGCTGAGAGGACCTGGGGCTCTGTCCCCATCCCTCGGCTGAGGGGTCCCGGGGGTCTGTCAGCACCCCACAGGCCACCACGGGCCTCCTCGTGCCAGCACCCTCCAGCCGACCATTATCCGACAGCGGCCGATGGCTCCTGCCCGCAGCCTGCGCCCAACTGCTTAACGCTTTCCCTTGGGATTTCACCTGTGACATTAAATGTCTTCTGCAGGGACCATCGTACATGCAAACAGCCCGGGACTGTGGGGACAACCCTGTTCCCCACCACCCTGGCGACGAAGCCTCCTGCCACGCCATCCGGACGATTATGGACCAAGTTTTATTGCCATAAATGCTTTGTGCAAGAGCAACAGTACCCTCCAGAGGGTGCAGTCTCGTTGTTGGCGATCGCAGCGCTCCGGCTGCGCCGTCTCGGTGGTGCCAAAGATGCCTTCGCTGCCTCGCATCCCCACACATGGTCGGCATCAGAGTCACTCCCGGCTCTCCCTAAAGCGATCAGTGGAGAGACGGCCAAATGTCGCGGGGTCCGTGTAATTTTTAAAGCCGGCGTGCATCTGGAGAGAGCGGACGGTCTAGAGGGCATTCCAGTCGGAGTGGAAATCAGGAAATTATTCATAGCAGTGGCTCTGCCAATGACCGGGGGTAAATTTCTTTGATTTCCCATGCCTCGGTGTCCACATCTGTATAAGGGAAAGGGGGAATTCGTACATGAGAATAAACGTACTTGGAAAGCCGTGAAAATGCTCTTTCAAGTCAGCCTGATGAAAACTTCATGTTCTGGAGCCCTCCGCTTCAAGGAGAGCAATCTGTTTCAGAGGCGAAGCTGTGTATTTTTCTTATTTAAACCTTCTAAATCTGCTGGAGCATTAAAAATATTTGGCATTTCCACAGCACATTTCATTCCCAGCTCCAAATGCTTTTTACAGGCATTCATTAATTAAGCCTCGTAAAACCTTTGGGAGAAAAGGAAGCAGTACTTATTAATTTGCTATTTGTATTGCTGCAGCGCACGGAGACCCCAGCCAGGACCTCGGGGCCCTGTTATTTTAGACCCGACCTACACAGAAGAGGAGATGTCAGCGCGGGGAGAGGCAGCGGATGAAAGTTAATGCCGTAAGTCATCAGCAGAGCCCGCAGCGGTCCGTCCGTGGCGTTTCACCCTCGTGCCCTTTCCGCCAGGCAGTGCTGCTGGAGCTGCAGGAGCGAGCGTGGCTCCTACCCCAGCTCTCCCCCCACCTCGACGGTTCCTCAGTGCATTTTGCTGGTGTCTGGGGGCTCCTGCCCCTCCTTCCTACCCCCCCGCGCTTGTCCTGCTTCCTCAGACACCAGCTCTGCTTCATTCAATACCTTCCACTTTCTCCTGGGGCCGCTTTCTGTAGCTTTTAGCTTTGCAGCACACCCCGCTCTTTAAAAGGTTTAAAATAAACGCTTTCCCTTTATTATTTTTAGGTCCATATAGATATTTTAAGTGCATCTAATGTGGTTCAATAAGCGCACAGCCATAAAGCAGCCCTGCTGATGGCTAGCCTGGCCAGGCTGCCCGCTCGCTGCGAACCTCTCGGTCCCAGGTGGGTCAGCGGATGGGAGCTGTGAACGTTACACCTCTGCTTCCCCTGCAGGAAAAACCAGGCTGTGCCACATGCTGTAAATGCCTTTCACATGTTCCCCAGATCACAGTTAAATCGAACCCCAGAAGGTCTCTCAAAGCATGAAAAATGCATTTATACAATGCTGGAAGGAAGATGTATTCCATAACTACTCTGGTGACCAGGCGTGCTGACTTGTGTCATGTGGAGAAGGAACCAAAAGGGGGTATTTCTCGTTATTTTAGACCGCTGATGGGATTTTATATCTCAGAGCAAATCCAGGAACTTTTTAGTTACCATTATTGTTTGATTTTATGGGCCATTTGATATTTATTTTTATTTCTATTCATTATTTGTTGAGTGCACTTAGCCCCTTCCCCAAGGAGCCTGCCTTATATCTAAGGTGATTTTTACGACCGGTGTTAGCACAGCATCTGAGCAACTCGCACAACTTTAATATATTTATCCCGCACACACAGTGTATCAAGGCAGTCCTGGTATTCCTACTGTGGAGAGCAGTGGTCTGCCCATAAAATCACGAGTCTAACTTACTGGGTTAAAAAAANTAGCAATGTACCTTTTACTGCAAGCCAAGCTCTCGCGTATCCCACGACTCCCACAGCTGGGGCTTTAAAATCTGCATCCAACACTGTGAGACTAATGACAAAATCATGAGCTGGCAGCGCTGCCTTTTTCCTCCGACCTTTTCGTTTCATCCTTGCAAGCGCTCAGAAACAGGAATTCCTTGCAGCTTGCAGCACCATCGGTCCACGCAGTTTGTGTTGGGTGGAAGAGGCATACAGCTGGCCACAACGAGGTTGGGGTTTTTTCCCCAATTCTTGCGAGATTTTCCCCAGCACAACAAAGCCTCTCGGTTTCTTTATTTGCTATTGTTATGGAGAAGTGTGCGAGTGACCTCCCTCTCACTCCCTGCCTCCACACAGCATCAACGATGCTCCGTCTCCTGCTTGTCAAGCATGTCTGGAGGGTGCTGTGGGCTTTTTTGGTGCCTGTGCTCCTGCCTGGTTTTATTCCCTCTCGATTTCTGGTAGACTGCTCTCTGCTAATCCCCGTGTAATCCCGGCAAGTGTGTGAGCCCAGGGCAGGGTTGAGCATGTGGGCTGGGGTGCGTCTGCGTGTGCTGGCAGAGCCGGGGCTCTCTGTGTAAAGATGGGCCATGGCATCGCATGAGCTGATCCTTCTCCCTTTTATTTTGCCCCATCAGGATACCCTGCATCTCCCCACAGTCGTGTTCAGGCAGGGAGATGTTTTAGCTCCCTGAGGGATGATCGGTTTCTCCTGGGAGGCTGGCAAAGGTGAGATGTCTTCTCCTTCCCTCCTTGAGCACCATCAGTTGCCACTGCAGGTAATGGGTGGCTGAGACCGGCCACCAGCCCCATGGCACTGGCCACCAGGTCCCTGCAGAGCAGCAGCCGCCGCCGAGGCACCGGCACGACACACTGGCCGAGCAGCAGCCGCTCCCTGCCGGGATGGAGACGACCTGGCTCTTTAGCCGGGCTGCCCCCCCCTCCCCGGCAGCGTTACCCACCCCATGGAGCAGCAGTGCCGTCTCGTCCAGCACAGATAACACACACGTGTGCATACGCCTGTGCTAGCAGGAGTAAGGTATTGCCACGGCCTGCGCTGAAGAGCGGGCGGGAGGAGCAGGCGTGAACGGGAAGCAGATGGCAGAGCCACGTGTGGTCTGGCTGCGGGGAAGGCTGAACACCTTCTTTTATGAACCCCGGGCTCCTTCCACTCCCACGCATGGCAGGGCGAGCTGATGCATGCGGCACCCGTGGGAGCCGGCTCCGACGCCAGCTGGAGGCGTTGGCTGTCCCCAGCGCCGTTCGGCACCGGTGCGAGGCCACGATCCAGCAAATCCCCTCTGCACGTGCTATGGTGTTAAGCACACGTGTTGTCCCCATGAAATCAGCGGGATGGCTCCCGCACCTGAAGGTGAGCAGGTGTTGTGCCGCGCTGCCGCGTCGGCGCTTAAGGGAGCCCGATTCCCACCCACCCGGCCAAACCACAACCATACATCCCTGCTTTCCCTGACCAGCTTGGCTGCGCTCCTCACCTGGCAAAAGAACACACAGCAGCAAAAATAAACACGGAGGGAAACGAAGCCCCTCACAGGCCAGCGAGCGAGGTCTGCGTTCCAAGATGTAATGAAGCCCAGGGAATGGAAAATGCATGTCACTTGGCGGCGGGCTGGATGTGCGCAGGCGCTCCGTGCCGGCTGCCGAGAGGGTGCTTCGCCTCCACACGGCATCGCCACGGCACAGCAGCTGCGCCAGGTCCAGCCAGCGGCACCGCGCTGAACTCTGACATTTGAAGACGGAGAATAATTTGGCTTCATTAGCCTCCCCTTCCCCCCCGCCCTGAGCGGTCCCTCGAGCCGGACTGGAATGTGCGTGGTAGGGACAGAACCAATCCCATTAGCACGAGGAGATTGTTTTTCGTTTGGTTTTGTTGTTGTTGAATCACCCGTGGCTTCGCTTCTTTGGGGTAGGTCATAGGAAGGCGGATGGGGAGAGGAAACCCACCGATGCGTTTTCCCGGGTGGCCATCGAGGGCATGGTGCTCCCCTGCCAGCCCGGCTGCCTGATCTCAGCAGCACTGTGAGGTTTCCATCCTTGAAGGCCATGTGAGCTTTGCTGCCGGCTCCAGGATGGTGCCCACTGTGGTTTGAAGGAGCATTTCTAAGGGCAAGGGCTCAGCTCCCACGTGCGGGGTCCGGACGGCGCTGCGGCCAGCTGGCTTTGAACCCCCGTCCAACTCCCCACCCTGCATCCTCAGCCTTGGTCCACCTCTGGATGGAGACATAGCTCCGCTGGGGTTAAAGCTGAATTTACAGCTCTGCGTTGGTCAGGACAGCACCAGGTTTCAGCCATGTGCTAGCAGGACCTGGGCCAGGGGCAGCGAGAAGCAGCTGGAGCAGCTAGAAAATATCTTTTCCCCAGCTGATAGGAGCCCAGGCTCTTTTTCTGACATCTTCAAAGGCCCCGCTCTGGCAGGGCCCAAACCCGCTGTTTCACCCTTATTGTGCTTTCTCATGAAAGACCCTCATTCCTCCCACACAAGACGAGAAGAAACCTCCCCCCGGCTGCTTTGTGTCCAGCAGCATCTCCCCAGGGTGCGAGCGGGAAGGAGCAAAGGGGAGCGACGGGTGCAGACCCAGGTGAACCAACACCGCATCCACTCGGAGTCGGGAGAGTTGATCGTAGATCATGAAAATGGGGGTCCGCATGCGCGTGTGCAAGGCAGGGACTTCTCGGAGTCCTTCCCCACCCTGCTGTCCCAGTCCTGGGCTTTCTGTCCTGTGTGCATCCCCGGACCGTGGACCCCAACACTCTTCCCAAGCAGAGACATCCCGGCAGGACGCGGCACAGGGCTCCGGGCACCCGACAGCCAGACAAGGAGTTGCGAGCGCTCCCAAAGTCATTCCTGAGCACCGGAGAATGACACCGTCGGGAGCAGACAGCAAGAGGGGAGGGAAATCCGTGCACAAATGCATTCGCCGCGTGGCCTGGCTCCTCAGCTGGAGTGTGCGAGCATCGGTGGAGCCGGGCCAGCTCCCGGCAGCTGAGATTTGCCGGGGGGGAGAAAGGAGGGGGCATTTTCCAGAGGTGAGAACAGCAGCCCAAGGCAGCCATGGAGAGAAGAGCCAGAGGGCACCGCTGAACCCAGCGAGATCCCTGCAACCCTCAGCACCCTCTGCCAGCACGGAGGCCGAGCAATGGCACCATCACGCAAGCAGGGAGATGCTGCGGGGGTCCACGGCAGAGGAGGGGGGAGCAGCTTGCTGGCCTCCCCCCGCTTTTTGAGGCCGCTTCTTGCCGCAGCGTGGCTAACAGTCCCCACCTACCGGCCTGCGATTTCTTGCTGACCTCTGGCTGGACGCGCGGGAGGCAAGCGTGGGTACGCAGACGCTCACCGCGAGGACAGGACCCGCCATGGCTCGTGGTCCCCCATGCCTTCGCCACCAGCCATGGGATGGAGGGTGCGATTCTGCCACAGGCTGGCTCACCCGTTGCTCTTCTCTTTGCCGATGGGGCCACACACCATGAATTTTGCTTCCGCCATGACAAAATAGAACAGGGAATGAGAAGGAAAAGGCGTCGGATGGAAAACACCCCGGCTGCCTGCTGGGGGGAGTGGAACCAGCTAATTTCATGCGTCTCCTTCTTGTTAGAGTGGGGTCCCTCCTCACCTGCTCCTGGGCATGGTTTCCTGCACCCCGAGCCAGCAACAGGGAATCTGACTCCAGTTTAAAGGCGAGGAGCTTGTCCACGGTTTGTAGCCCGGCTCCCATCCCAGGAGGGGACCCGCTCGGAGCCGCTGCCCGCGGCGGGCAGGGTTTGCCAGCTGTCTGCACCGATCTTGTGCCCTGCCACTTCCCTCTGCACCAGCCCGTGGCAGGGAGACGCAGAGAGCCCCACGTTGGGGGTCTCACCCCCAGGCAGCACCATCCCGGGGTTCCTCGGTTTGCTCCTGCCAGCACCCAACCGCTGCTCTATCGCCACAGGGTGTGCGGGGGCGAGAGGCTGCCAGCACCCTTACCCAGCCTGTAACAGGGCTCAGCGCTGATGCCTTGGGCTACGTATGGAAAATGCCGGAGAAAGACACCCCCTGACCTGCCATCTGGGGGGCACACGGTGGCTCGGCCCTGCCCGGGGGAGGGTCTTGCCTCTGGGTCATCAGCTTGCACCTACCTCAAAAGCTGCTCAGCGCTGGGCTCCCATCTCTCAGCCCTTCCCTCTTGTCCTGCCGGCCCCTGACACCCCCCTGCCCACCCTGGGACCCTGAGGCATCCAGCTGCCTGCTGAGGACACCATGCAAGCCCCCAAATTCCATCGCCCAGGAAATGCGGCCGTGGCACACGCTCTGCCTCCCACGCCGGCCCCGGACAGCCAGGGCTGCCCAAGGCATCGTCCGCACGGCTCCCTGCCTCGTGTGCGACATCCCCCTCTGGCACCCGGCACTGCCGCGCTGTGCGGGGGTGACATCGCACCCCCGATTTAGGGACAGGCGAGGGCTGTGCTCTGGCAGCGGAGGCTGCTGGCAGGCAGCAGACCAGGCTCCGCATCCCCTTTGGAGATCCTTCTTTGGCTGCGACTCGCGCCAAGCACCCCAGCATCCATCCGCAGCCCTGCCCAGGACCAGGCAGCACCTCCTCGTCCCTGGCTCCGCATCCCAGAGAAAACGAGCAGCTGAGGCCAGCACCAGCTCCAGCTCCTCAGGGGCCCCGCGCCGCTGCTGGCTCCGAGGACGGGACCCTGCTGAGCTCCTGAAGTGCTAAAAACGAGCCTCCAGGCTCTCGCGTGAGCTTTCGTGTCGTGCTTGGCATGGGGAGAACTCGGCTGTGGTGTGGACGCGGGCGCCGCGCCAGGAAAAACACACGCCGCGGGGGAAAGGTGGGCATGCACACGTGCGAGCACGTCCCAGCCCTCGAGCCCGGGCGGCCGTGGCATGTTCCGCTGACATGTCATGCGTGTGCACGGCCCAATTTACGCTTTCTTTCCTCAAAATGGGCGCCCTGGTGTCAGCAGGCGATTTTCAGTGGGAAAAGCCCTCATTCCCCAGCCCATCTTTATATGCACACGTGAGCACGTGCGTGCGGTCCTCAACTCTGCCGTGTCTCAGCCTCCTCCTCCTCCTCCTCACGGCTGGCGGATGCACTCGTTGGGGTACGTGGCCCCCTGCACACCCTGCACCCTCCCAGGTGGGTACCAGCACCCACCAAGCCCACCCACCCCACGGGTGCTGGTACCAGCCCCCCCAGGGGACACAGCGTCTCCTTTTACGCTTGGTGCTGAGTCTCTCGACCTGGTGAACCTGCTGGCCCCGCAGCTTGCAGCGGAAAGGAGCATCACTCCACGTCCATGCAGAACAGCCCAAGCAGGGGACTTCTCTCCGGTTTGCCGGAGGTTTCATCCTGGCTCAGCTCACAAAGACAGGACGGTGAGCTGGGAACAGACCTGTGCACTCCCACCGGCCCCGATCGGGGGCTCAAACCTGCTCCCCCACTGGTGACGGGCACCCCGTGAAGCCACCGACTCATCCGGGGCTGGTACAAACCTTTTATTTCCCCTCACCCGCGCTGCCCAGCCAGCTTGGGGCTGGGTTTGCCCTTTGGAAGCGAAGCCTGGGGGGGCTCCATGGCCGCCCTCTCCCCCGAGCACGCAGCCTGGCGCGGTTGCACCCTGGGGACCGGGAGACCCGCCGTGGCCAGGACAACACCGCAGACTCCACCGAGCTTTACACTGAGCCGAGCGGCGAAAAAGCAACCATGAAAAGTGTACCCCAAAATGGACACGAGACCCCCACCGCC
>VXBL01007719.1:152627-194217 GCA_013400195.1 Aramus guarauna
GGGGGGCGGGGAACCGCGGTGCTGTCATCCCGGATTTGGGGGGTGTCCCTTCCTCACTGCCACCCTCCCGGGGTGCCCGGTTGTGTCCTGTCCTGTCCCCCCGGTGCTCCGCTCCCTGGGGGGAAGTGGGTTCAAACTGGGGCTGAATTTTTCATCCCGGATTTGGGGGGTGTCCCTTCCTCACTGCCACCCTCCCGGGGTGCCCGGTTGTGTCCTGTCCTGTCCCCCCGGTGCTCCGCTCCCTGGGGGGAAGTGGGTTCAAACTGGGGCTGAATTTTGAAATTTCCAGATTGTCTTTTCTGAGATGTTTCCTTGAAACACATCCAGAGAGCTTATTAGTCACATAAATAAAGAATAATGGCAATGCTCAGCATCTGTCGTTAGGATGACCTGGAGATGGATTAAAAGCTGTCCTTTTTATTGTAATTTTACTTTTCTTCTTTCTGCCTCTGATCCTGTGAAGAGCGTTTCTGTCTCCTCACCTTGCCAGGGAGCTGGGGGAAGCTGAGAACCTAACCCGTTTGTCATTAGGAGAGTCCTGCCTGCCAGCTTCTGTAGGATAAACCATATGTTGTCACAACACTATTTTTAATTTAGGGTGTTGGTTACATCACATCACTGAATTGGGCAATCTCTGTATGAGGACAAAGGTAATTACTGTACCAGGGTTTATCAACTTACATTTAAATGAGTGTTTATCAGCATTATGAGAAGTCACTAGCAATAAGTACCTTGGATAGACTGAGTTTAGTAGCTTATTCTCAAAAAAAGAAAAAAAAACAAATAAATGCTTTCCTATATATTAGGAAAGCCTTTTGGGGGAGCGAGAGTAGGAAGACTACAGGCAGCTGTGTTAAACATTTTGGGAAGCTATTCTGAGTCCGTGTCACGCATTTGTAGTGGTGTTTATTTTCTAAATGAAGTCTGGTCTCTAGATTGTTTGGTGGCCAACAGCCACTAATGAACTTTGCTTCCTTTACCACCACCCAAAAGAGAAATAGTCAAAGGCTACTGGTGATTAAATGGGCAGGAAAGGATAAGGGCAGAAGAGCTCACTTGTTTGTATAGTGAATAACGCAACAATTAGTGGGCTATTAAACACATACGCTCATTCTGCATTTGTTCTATAAACAGTTTCTCCAGCTTGTTGAATGTCTCGGCTTCGTCTGAAACGCTCAGCTATGGCGATGCCAAGAAGCGACTTTCTAACACACCTTCGGAGCGTGTGTTTGTCCAGTCTAGGCTCTGATTTAATTTTGGTCTGCAGTAGGTAAATGGAAAAAATTTGCTAAGGCTTCTTCTGCTCGGTTTGGTTTTAAATGTGGTATAACTGATGGCAGTGTTGTGTAATATGTATAATGGCCTGGAATCCAATACTGTTGTTTGTGTTACCTGAAGTCCAGCGTGTGTGCAGTCTGACCTGTTTTATGCACCAGGATAGCACATCGGTGCAATTTTTGCGACAAGACTCTGTCTTTTTGCCAGAACAGGCAGGGTAATGTCTTCAGTTGCTTGCCTGAGTTTGTTCTTGGTCTAATAATAATGTATTTGGATTACATAATCCAAAAATGATCACCCAGCCGGGCGAGCTGCCATTTGTTTTTAGTGTCCCTTGTGCCAGAGCATTTGTGTTCTTGGTGTGGAGCTGTACCATGTGTGGATGAGGCAACAGGACTATGGAGAAATTATATTTGTCATTTTGACTCTCTCCTGCTTGGGTGTCTGCTAATTTTTTTCCGTGTCCTGGTGAAAATGGCCCCGGGTCCACATGTTGATGCTGATCTCCGTGTTTCAGGAAGCTGTTTCTGTTTCGTGTATAGAGAATGTGGAGCTGCTGCTGAAGAGGTCCAGATCATGGGGCTGCTGGCTCTTCACAGTCCTTAAAAGGATTTCTTTCTCCAGTAGCAGGGGGCTATGCTCACCTGAAAGAAATGAGAGTCTTAAAAATAACACCAGCTTCACAGGGGATGCTTTAAGATGCTGCCCGTCTGCTCCTTGTGAAACTTGCTGCCCCTGAAACTGCTTCCACACGGTTGTGAAACCGTGAGCGCTGACTGCTGAGCTCCGCAGCTGAAGGCTGAGCGGTGGAAAATGTGTCCCAAGTCAATTTATCCACTGATGAAATGGTGTGTTAGCCTAAATCAACTCTTGGTTCGCCAAGGAGTGTAATTCTATATTAGCTTGCAGTTTTCTGCGTTCCCTTTGGATGTGTGCGCAGGCCCTGTTTAGGCCCTCCCTACCCCAGAAAAAAGCAGAGCATGACTTTTCCCCATCTCTTCTGGTCTACCTCCAGCTTTCGCGCTGCCCGTCTCGAGGTACAACGGAACTCCTCGTGCCCCTGCCACATTTTCCTCTTTCATTCTTTATCCTGGACTCTGTCTTTCACTCTTGACGACGGACTATTGTATCTGTCCTTGTCTAACACACGTAGATATGTCTCAATTCATGGGATTCGTCCTTTGGTTTCCACACCTGTGTTTTTAGCAACATCGTGGGGGTTTCTGGATAAGTAGAAATCTAGAGGCGTGATTTAAAATGCTGCATGGCAGACCCGAACGTCACTTGGAAGCAGGTACCTTTATCTCTTCATGCTATTGTGGTGTTGGTGCCGACGGCATGTAAACAGTGTTAGGGCTGTTCCTGGAACCCTTCCCTGGGAATTTCCTGACTTTCACATATTTATTTAAAACCTCTCTTTGTGGCTCGAGGAAGGGGACTAATGAGCTTGAATGATGGATCACCTTTTGATAACAAACGATGTGACTGCAGTTGCACACCTTTCTCTGTTATTTGTAGCTTTTGTGTTGACTGAACCATAGCTGATGGACACCGGGCTCAACTCGGCTGCCAGCCCTAGTCCTGGCTTGTCTGGTAGCCTCGTGATTTTAGGAGGATGTAAAGAGGCTCGTAGCATCCCTGCTTCGGTCAGCGCGTGATATAGTGGCTGAACGGTGTCTCCCACTCCCATTGTACCTCTCTGCCACTGCTGCATGGAGTATTTTGAACTGAAGCCACCAGTTGATTCACTGGTGAACTTTGGCAGATGCACAAATATTTATTGGGGGCCAAGCTGAGATAACCAAAGCACATTGCCCCTGTGCTCCACGAGCTGAACTGAGTTTTGGAACCATGCACTGACAGATGTGGCTTCCCAAGTCATCTTCCCCATGCCTTCTGTGGTGGTCTTAAAACGACCATGACAGAAGTTATTTCTGAAAGGTTAGGGTTAAACTGACCCCTTGTAGTCGCCGCTTATTGAAAGAACTTTTTCAGACTTTGCTTTTAGAGCAGGTTGTTATAGACGCCTTCATCTTGCTGTGTTTAAAGCAGGAAGCACAAAATGAAGGCTCCTGCTGTCATTACAGGGTCTTTAGGGTAATGCGTATTCATGCTGACTTGGGAATTGAAAGCTGCTTGCAGGTGTCAGGAGAAGAACAATCCGGCTTTCGAATCAAAATTCATTGAATTATCTTAAAGCTTTTTGCATCATTCCTCCTTTCCTGTAACCTGTTTTTTCCTGTCCTATTAATTCACTGATGCTGTAGTCCGTCAAAATTGAGGCTATTATGACATCGGGAACATGAGTCGGTGACATGACTAAATGAATCAGAGGAGGCTGGCTGGAAAAGGAAGCTCGTTGTACACGTACATGTCCTCGCAATCAGCAAAAATGGGACAGGATATGCAGAACATACTGAACTGCTAAACTCCTGCTAAATGTTCTTAATGCTGACCTGAATGTGGCACCTCCCATTCGAAGGAAGGGGACAAAGAGACATTTAACATTGTGCAGGAGGAATGTTTTGGCCTGTGGCAGTTTCCTTTCAATTATTTAGGGTAGCTTTTTCTCTCAACCATATACTATTTGGATCTGCTCAAATTATAGATTCATCTCTATAGTTTTCAAATTGCATGGGAAAGAATTGTCTGTAATTTACATCTAAAGTGACGTACAGTTGCTATGGGATTTGGTGGCAAATTATAAACCCATTATGCTTTTTTTTTATACTGGTGGTAGCAGACTAAAGTAGGTCTACTTGGTGATGTGCCAAGGGAAAACAGAAAGTTTGTGACAGAATCCTTGTGACCGACAGTGCTGCTTTTTTTTTTTTTTTTTAAATGTGATCTGCTTTGTATCAGCAAATCATATGAGATCATTAATCAGAGAAATTGAATTTGGGCATTAGTAGCTCTTTGCTCTCTAGCAATACTAGGGGAAGCAAGCTTGAAGATTAACCCCTTCTATTTTTATGAGGCTAGGTTGTTTGGTTTTTTTAAGATAGGTAAGTGCAGTGTTTTGGCTCTTGTATCAACAGCTCTAGCAGCTGGATCCTGGCGATTGTATTCATTACCCAGCAAGACTAAACCCTCGCTGCTTTTCAGCATCTTCTATAGTTGGTTTCTTATTCAACTTGAACAGTGGCAAAGGAAGAAAGGAAAGCTATTCTAATTTTTTTTTTCTACTTCTGTCTGAAGCATATCTGATCAAACACGACGTGCAGACGTGCTGTCTATCTCCTGCTGACCTCCTACCTGGCCAGCGTGTGCTGCAGAAGCTCCTGCTTCTGCGCTGGCTGGGAGCTAAGTCAGCTCCCAGAGCTTGGAGTCCATGGTTGATCCTCCAGCATCAGGGTTGTTGGTGTTTTGTTTTGTTTTTTCTTGAACCTGTCTGAAGTGCTCTGTCCTGTTGAGTTAGTTTTTGTCATAGCGCTGCTTGGCAGAGGGATGATGACTGTTGAAATAGTTCACTTGCATAGTGCCGACTCTGGGATAGCAGAAGAGCCTTTATTACTGGTGAGGGAGGAGAAGTTTTGTTTGAAAAAGCATTTGAGGTCTTGTTAGTAAATGAACGTGTTATCTCCTAAACAATTTGCACATTTCAAACAATTTAAACTGCCTGTAACTTGTAAGCATAAACTTGTGAAGCAACTCCAAATCCCTGGTGTTTGTGCATGTTGAAAAATGGGAAGGGACAGACTGCATGCGTCACTCTTGTACTAATTTGTGCCAGCTAATCCATGGGAGAAGAATACATTTTGGCTGACTTAGTGGTTTTACTGCTAATGCACAGGAGAATGCAATTGAATGGATGGAGTGGTCGCACGGGTTTAGGTAGACTTTGAAGAGATACCGTATGTCTGGAATATCATACTAAATACCCTAATTTGTGAACAAGGTCATGTAATATACTGGTTTTATTTGGATTTTGGGAATGAGAAGTTGGGGGGGAGGGGAGGAACGTGGTCAGCAGCTCAGTGTTGTAATACCGGGAAGGTTGAGATCAAGTTACCTCTGAATAATTAAGGTTAATGCTGCTTCTGGAGGAACCATTATCTGCAGTGAACTTAATGCTAATAAAAAAAAAGAGCCTGATAACCTGAACTATGCTGATATTTTGTACAGGGTGAGTACAGAGGAGACATCACCAAAACTAAACTTCCACATTCAGTGTGCCTTGGCTTGACCTAGATGCATTATCCAGGAAAGGAGCTTGGATTTGCTGATAAGAAGGGTTTTCTATAGTAGCTCATGTGTTGCTTAGAAACATCCCATGTACATAAGGCAACTTTTGCACACCATGGTAACCTACTATTGCCTTTTGATTGTGTTTTTTGGGGGGTGTTTTTTTTCCCCCAAAGAATTTATATAATAAGGAGCACGATAAGCCCCTCAGCAGTTGGTTCACAGAGTGGTGGTGTGTATCACCGCTGTGCTGGGAAAGCAGACTTCCAAAATCCAATCCTTTTTTCATTGCTCCAGTGAAAAGGCAGTCTAGAAAAAACACCACTCCATGCATTTGGTCTCTCCTTTCTTTACATTGGACTAGTGCCTTTTTTAATTTAAAGAAACCAGCATTTGCTTAACTTAGAAAGAGGTCACCACTTGTGAGCATGACTTAGCTGCCCATCTCCACCCACCTTGAATCTTCCCTGATCTGATACAGTCTGATTGCAGTTAACCCTCTGTTCTCCCTCTGTGCAGCAGAACTTTTCTGGGCTTTTGTTATTTGTGAGAGAATACTTTTGCCCAATATGTTAATGGAAAAACAAGATATTTTACTTTTCTTTAGAGTCTCTTCGGGGCAGCTGCCACCACCAGTTATTCTTTCTTCTGCAACCATCCAGGGAGGCTCTGGGCACAGTCCTGGCATATTGCTCTGCTGGAAAGCAGGTCATTGTGGGGAGAAGGCTGGAGCCAGTATCTTGAAGGACAATCTATGCATAGTACTGTGAGCAAAGGCTTGAGTTGTGCTGCTGGCTTCAGCCCGCGATCCAGATCGTGCCATTGGGTTTAATGATAGACACCAACTTTAGGTCTGTGTCTCCAGGTGATGGGGCTTAACAAGTACTGTGAAGCTTCCTAAAAAAACAGCTAGTCGCCTAAACTTTTGTAGTATTTAGATTTCATCAGTACAAACATCCTCTTGACTGCTTGGCTCAAATGTTTTGAGATCCATGTAGTTTAGCTGATAGGCCATGCTTTGATAAGAGCAGCCACCTGGTGACCATCGCATTTTTGTTCATACAGGATCAGTGCTGCGAGGGTAGTTTAAGCTAATTGTCGTTGTTTAGCAAGAGCAGACGTGTTACTTAAAAGCCTAGCAAAAAACCCAGCAGGATGGAAGAGACGCTAGCTCAATCCCTATCACTGTGCCCAAAAGATCCATATTTTCTACAACTGAGGTGGAAGATGCTAATTTAATTTTTCTTCTATATTCTTACCCACTGAGGGCCTGTTCTATCATGGGCTGCAATCAATACATTATGTGCCAGTTGTGGTTATTTGAATCATATTTCCACATTTCAGTGTCTAGACTTTGTGTGAGTTTTGTTGTACCTTTCCAGCGCCGGCGCTGATTTCAGTTGTTTTTGGCTCCCGGTTTCTATGAGAAAATCAAATGGGCTGTGTTTCTGTCTTTCGCAGTCCCCAAAAAAGAAGGGAACGAGAGAATTGGCAGAACTTAGTTTTTTCAGCTCCTTTGCCACCATTTTTTCACACTTTTGAGAGAATCTGTGTGTGGATGAACCAGGTTTTGCCATTTTGCAGACAAAAGCAAGGACAGACTGATGGCTGGAGATAAATCTCTCCCTGGGTCTTGTCTGAGGAAAATCTGCTGTGAAAAAAGGTGTGACGTTGGTATAGGCAATCAAGTTGAGAAAAAGTGAATATGCACACAGTTTTAGAAATAAAAAAACTTGATAATCCACAAAGTGAGAGCATTGGTTGAGCGTGAAGCAGCCTTTTAACTGACTGCTGCTACTGTGCTTTGTTTTTAGCCAGCAGCTTTCTTGCGCTTGCAGATATTCAGGATTATGGGCACGACTGTATTTACATTCAGTGAGCAGGAGGGTTGCTCTGTGTTCAGTAAGTCTGTGAGTTTCTCTGTGATGCTCAGAGAAGTTGATAATGGCACAGAGCTGGGTTATGTTAACCTTACTGCCATCAGAAGGTAGGACAGGCTTCAGTAATGTTAACTGTAACTGACTTGTGCAGCAAACGGTGTGTAAACCTGAGCTGAGACTGTATTAATTTGATTCTGAAAACAAAACTCCTGATACATAGTTCGGTGTAGTATGGATAAATCGATGAAAGGAAATAATGTTCTCGATTCGTAATTAACTTGTAAAGCTTGCTGCCTTGAAATTTAAGAGGCTTGAGTGCATCTGAGTAGCAAGAAAAATTGGTTGTACGGTATGCAAAGAGTAACAGCTGTGGTTACGACTTCTCTGTGCATCTCTGCCTGCATATCGGCTCTTCGGCTCCCATTTCTCCCCTGTGTTTGAGGTGATCCAGCTTGTTGCCAAAGCTGTGGCTTTACCTCTTCCAAGGAGCTGAGTTCCATGCAAACATCAGTGTAAATTCTTCCATTCCTTTCAGGTCCAGGATTCAGTGGATGCTTTTTCAGAGCCTGGGATGGGCGGAGTAGCAAGGAAGCAAATTTTTCCACCCTGCCTGAGCTTGGGCGAGCGGAAATTGTGCCTTGGAAGCCGTATAAGGCAAGTCAGTCAGCTCTTGCTGGGCTCACCTTTCCACCGAGAGGCTGGAGAAGGGAGCAGCCCTTGCTCACAGGGAGAGCGTAAGGTCTGCTGGTCCTTTGAAGTTGTTCCCTGTGCGTCTGACAGTTGCCGGAGGTGTGGTGTGGCAGGCCTGATTAAGTCGCAGCAACTCATTAACTCCCTGACTTGTGGGACTTTAGCACGCTGTCCCAAAACGAAGGCGTAAACTTGTGATTCAGAATGAAACTGCTATAAAATGACTGGAGCTGGGAAGAAGTTGACACATGTTGGAGCAGCCTTCTGTCACAGGGTTTCTTCACTTCCTTCAGCGGCGTCTGATGCGAGTGTTGCCGATGACAGACTGGGCCGAGCAGGACTTTGCTCTGAAACGATAGTTCCTATGTCATTAAAATAGATTTTTGAAAATACTAACGGCACCTGTTCATGCTTCTAGAGGTGTTCAGCTGTCAGAACCGGTGAAGCCCAAATCGTGACCTCTGCTGCTGCTTCTCGCAGGATTAAGAGCAACTTCTGCTCCCATAAATAGTCTCTTAAGAAGTGCATAGGAGCTCTGCTGGCCGATTTCTTTTGAAAAGTGCTTTAGGTGACACCTGCGACAGCGACCTTGCTTGCTGTTTCCCCCCTGTGCGCTTGCCAGGGCAGCCGTGCGTTGATGGGAGCGTGGTGGTCCTGTTCACAAGCTCTGCTTCCTTCTCTCCCAACAGATACTCGATAATAAAAAGAACCTTTAGTTATCTCTGTACTTAAGTGCTCTTCGTGGTCGGGTAGGGAAGTTGCTGGTACTTCTGTCTGCTCTTCCTGCTGTAAGACCTGAAATGCCTCCTGCTTCAGCGGGGTCTATGTTCCCTACTGCTGTTGAAGAGGTGAGGGTGGTTCCTGTGTGGTTTCTGAAAGCTCCTGGGTTCTGTGCACCTCAAGAGATGGTCTGGCACATGTAATGAATGGTTACCAATCCTCGTCTTTATTCCAGAAAATAAAGTGTGGTTTTTTTTTGTTTTTTTTTTAAGGGGAGCAATGCAGCCAAACAAGTGTATTGTAATAAACCAGTTCTCCCAGCCTGGAGTCTAGGAGCAGACCCATGCTGACGGAGAGTCCCGAGACACAGCTTTGCTAAGGAAGCAGCTTTTTGTTTAATCTTTAGAAATGTGGAAATGGGAAGGGGGAGGTAGTAATGGAGAAAGGATAAAGTAAAACATACTTAACCTTTATGAATGTAGATGTGTTATCTTAGATCTGTTTGAAATATGCACTTTTGTTGACGTGGAACATAGTGGTGATTAAAACCAATTGCAAACATTTTTCTAGAGGCGTGATTCTGAAATCATTTATGAAGTAAGGACTTTGTTCTTAATGCATTAAAATGGTACAGTAGTGATCGCTGCATTAAAATCTAGAACACTTTCTTTTTGGGTTTCTTAATATGAATGAAAAAAAAGATTTATTACCTAGAAGGTTTACTATTATAGTGTCAGGCATGTTTCCATGACCTTTCCACTGGATCTCTGCAGTCATTTGCACTGGAGATGTATCTAATGTAGGTGCCGCCTGTATCTCGCTGCAAGTTTTAGCACTCTCGTACAGTTAAGGCCATTTAACTCAATATAAAGGCCTTTTACTTGTCATTTAAGGCTAAATTTTGCGGATGGTGACAGCAGGAAGAAACACTCTTTTATTCTAGCCTCAGATGGGCTCAGTTAAGAAAGCAAAATGCTTCAGCTAACTAGAACTTGCATGGATTGTTATATTTAGACCAAAATTCTGGTCAGACAATTAAGTGCCGGCTCAGTGGCCATACCACTTCTTTTGCATGTATGAATTACCTTAACTGCCTTGACTCACTCTGTCAGGCAAGAGAGGTTCTCTAGCTTAATGCATGAAATCTCTCGGGGCTTTTGGGTTTGGACCCGGGGAGTCTTTTTGCAGGTCTGTGGTCAATGTCTATTGAGTCAGCAGAGGTGGTATGTTTTTACTGGTCTTATCTGAAAATTTTTCATGTTCATTTTTGGAATTTGTTGTAACCTGAACTTTCACAGGTGTCCTTGAGGGGAGCAAAGAAACATACGACTTTTTTTAGGTAGAATTTTGCCAGTTTAGAAGAGTATGTTCTTTCTTTTACTGTTTGTTGCTTTATTTTTGGAGCAGGTTTGTTACCAACCAGCCTGGCAGAGCAAATAGATGTAGCTGAAACAGTGCGGGTTCTGTGCTCCTCGTTGAAGGAAAGGGAGTACCTCGTTTAACTTGGTAGTGGCTTCTTCAGGCAGCTGCCTTCACTTTTCTATTGCAGAAAGCAAGCACTCGTGGAAGATAGCGCTTGAGGTGGCTGTTGGCAGTGGTGTGTTAGTGGAGGGTCTGTAACACGCTGAGGTTATAACACGATAGAAAAATCTGGTGGAGTTGTCTTGCTCAGTGCTTTCAGCTGGACTTTTTGTGGGCATCTTCCCAAGTGGTGCAAAGAACTGGCATTTGCGACGACTTTAGTGCTCAGTCCCCCATTAAGGTGGTGAGATGGTAGGAAATTGCAGTGACATCCCTGTTGAATACTGAGTTTCTGTCAGGTTGTGTTTTCAGAGTCCTGGTCAGCATTGGAGCACCTGTGTTTGCCTGAATGCCAAAAGAAGCCGTGTCCGAGCATCTTGCTTTAGCTTTTAAGGTTGATCTGGCTCATGGGGTGTTGGCAGTCAGATTTCTCTGAGATTCCTCTAGGATCCTGGCTCTGTTGACTTTGGTTTATTGTAGCCTCTTCCAGCAGGGCTGGCTCTGACTCCGTGAGGGATGTCTGAACATCGTCTTAACTAGAACTTTGGCAGACTAGTAATTATGCTTCCCTTAAAAGTGTCAATAGGATATAGTTGGGCACAAGGAGAAAACTGGTCCAGGCTTGTTTTCCTAGGCTCAGCAGTGTGTGTGTTAGGTGAGATTTGTTCTGGGATGGTTGAACGAGTTCGTCAATCTGATCTCTAAATTGCCTTTCTATATTTTTCTCTTGCAAGAAAAGTAGTAAAGCTGTGTGGAAGATAAGGATCATACTGATGTTTCAGCAGCTTGTTTAAGCCATCTTATGAGTGCATAGGCAAGTGAATCAGCCCTGGTGTCTTAATATGTCCTGAAATAAATTAGACTTTCATAAGCAAATTTGGTGGGTTAGAACTGCTGTATTTTCATTAAAAGATTGCAGTGGAGAGAGAACACGCTTTAAAATTCAGCCTTAGGGTTGTGTTGTTCATTAACTGATAGTCACTCCTGTTTACCTTGTGTGATAAGTACGAAGTTAAGAATGGCTAACAGTGCTGATGCCGTCACAGCTGCCCTTCAGAGAAAATGAGTCTTTTTTTTTTTTTTTTTATGGCTTGGTTTACTGACAGGTGGGTATTTTTGAACTAAAATAAATGCAAACAGCCAGAATGTACCTCTCCTAATCATGGAAACCAACTTGCTCTTAGCAGCTTGGTAACGCTGTTCTTGGTACAAAGGTCATTTAAAAATCTGACATGTCAGGCCAGCAACCTACTGCCTCTTAATGAGGCTTAAAACCAGCGTGTAGCTGCCTGGTGGAAATATATTCCGCTCTGGAGCAGCAGAACAGAGGAGCAGCTTGTTTCCTGCACCAAGCCCTGTATCTCTAGGTAGCCCTCCGTACTCCAGTACTTGCAGTTCACTTGCGTAATGGGGTTTTGATGTTTTTCTTCTTATGCAAATGAGTACAGGTGTTGGACACCACATCCACGTTCTCAGAAAAAATAAAGCAACTGAAATATCTTCAAAAATACACACGCACTGTTTTAAACTGGTTTCTTCCTGTGTTTCAGAACTTGAGATTATCTCCTCCTAGCCTTGGCTTCTCGCGGCCCCATAGCCACCATTCAGCAAGAAGGCGAGGAGGTCCTGCAACACCTCCAGTACTTCATCGCCGACTTGCTTAAGCCCTCCCATCCCTTCTCCCCAGGATGTCACTTGACATTGAACCTTAAATTCCTTGTTCTCTGTGAAGCTTCGTCAGTACTTTGAATGTCTGAGGGCGTTCGCTCTAATCCTGTTCCCCAGCGCTTCAAGCTCCAATACTGGAATTTCAGCACCTTCAGCCTCGCCTCAGTCTTTTCGGCTCTTTGACTGTTCTCCAGTTAAAACTAGGTCAGAAACCACTGTCAGCTTCTGATATTTCACTGTTCCTGTTTTATAAGTTGTAACCAAGTGTTACCATGTTTAATCGCTTGCTTTAATTTTAGCATATTAAATGTCTCATCTTGCTCTGCACGAGCAGCCTGATGTAGGAGAGCTAGTAAAGCTGCTCAAAATAACATCTTGGCTATAAAAGCAATGTTACCTCGATTGGGTCTGGAAAGGTGAATTATCTGTTTGTTACATATAATGCCTGAGATGCCAAACTGACAGATTTTTTTCCACCAGTGCTCTCTTAACTGTACATTTGCTGGCAGTTTGTATATAGCCAGTTTTCTAGCTGTAATTAACCAGCTTCTCTTTCTGAGTGGCTTTTTAACCTGATGGGTGAAAGAAAAATAGCTTTAAAAAAAAAAAAAAATCAAGTAATTGAAACACCACAGATTGGTGAGGAACACAGTAAAGCGGGTATGTTGGAAGTAACTTAAAATATTTATTTTTAACTGGGAGTTCGAGCTGACTGTACCCTTTCAGCGTTTTTATAGGACTATTATTGGAATGGTGCTTGAAGTCTGAGCCCAAGTGCCTCAGTACTCAGTGAAATCCACCTGGTGTAATTTAAGAGTATCCTTACTCCTTTCTTTTAGACAGACTTTGAGCTAGCTAGCAATATCGGAATGCTTAAGCATTCTTGTGTAAATTTATATTTAAATGAATTCTTACTTTTCAGTACAGCTTAAAGGTTGTGGGCTTTAAATTCTGCCTGAGCTGTTGTCTCTAAAAAGTTTTCCAGAATGGCAATTTGTTTTATTAAGCTGTTCCTAATACACTCAGTTTTCTTGTTTTATGTATCTCCTGCTGTTCTGTGAACCTCGTCTAGGGTCTGAGGATCCCTGGGTTGGAAACCCCTGGTGTGGGGGTACCAGTGCAACCCAACTCTTGCTTACAGACCTGAACGGTCTCCGTTAAATACGACGTGAAGTGGCAGTGTCTCCATATACCACCTGGGAAATATGACCTGTGTTTCACAGATGGAGGAGTTTCAACCCAGAGGTGAAATGCTTTATGTAAGGTCAGAGAAGGAAAGCTTCTGACAGAGGGCAAATGGAAAAAGTCTTGACTCTAAATCTGGTTCCATAGTCACTTTACATTGCTTCCACAGCATGGCCTTAGCCTCAGATGGAAAAGCCTGGGTATTTTAAGCAGTTACGGAAACTTTATTTATGACGGGAATGAGGGGGAGTTGCTTAAGATATGCTGTCATGACACATTTTTCTATATTAATTTGGGGAAATGTTTTCTTCTGATAGTTGAGCGTTTTGTACAGCGCAAAAGCTAGAACCAAAATATTTGTCGTACCAGCCAGTTTTGGAAAAGTTTCCTTTTAGGTTCTCTCAGCTCTAAGCGTGAGAGTGACCTTTTCATCTGTGTCTTAGGCCTGGCCAACGCAGTGGGAACGTGTATGCTTCACAGTCATTAAAGGTAGAGACCAGACAGATACATAATTGTCTCTAAGCAGCTTTTGTAGGGTGGCAGTTGCAAAAAAACCCAAACGTTAACTCTTGTCTTGGGCTAAGAATGATGGTTTTATGGCTGTCTTGGAAGAGGCTTGGCTGGAAAACCTTTGTATTATATTCATGTAGCAATATGAGAACTAAAGGTGAGCTGTTTCAGTTACCTCTGGATGCATCCATGCTGAATAGGCAGCGTGAGCCCATATTGGCCGACTTCTACTTCCCCTTCCCCAGTGAGGGGAAACAAATCTTGGTCTTCCCTATATTTAATAGCTAATTCTAAATCTTTTCATGAAGCTTCTTGAAATCATCATTTTTCAGTTGTATCCACGGTTCAACTTTGAGCCCATTGAGGGTGGGAAGGCTCAGGAATAGAAATGCTGGGTTGCAGTGATCTTTTTTGGGAAATCGGACCAAAAATGGCTCCATCTTCACATTTCACAGACCTGATTTTGTTGTCAAAACAGATGGAAAGCAGTATTGCTTGTATTGCTTCAGAAAGGCTAATCGGTGAAAAGTACCATTTCTAGGACAGACAATAGCCAGCCAAATAATTTCCATGATTGAAATTGTTTTCCTCAGCATTTTCACAAGCTTTTGGGTTTCATTTGAGAGGTGGCCATGTTTCCAGCATCTAATAAACGGTTAGCAAACCTCCCTCTTCTTTCAGAGGAAGCATAGAAACCTTCATTCAAGGTATCTTGTACTAGACAAATGGCTTTTAAAATATTAATCTGAGAACATCTAAAACCCCTTAATGATTCTTGGCTCATAAAACTGTTTAAGTAAAGCCTTTAGGGAAAACCAGAACTGCTGTTCACCTTTAGCAGAGTTGGGAATTTTGGATGATTCAGTTTCCTTCTGCCAGTTGTTTGTTTTGTGGGGTTTTTTTGGTGTTTTTTTTTCTTAGTCCTTTCCCAATTTAACAAGATCATCTGATAGTTACAATAAAATTCTGCTGCAAAACCAAGCAGTGTTGCATACAAGAGATGATTACCCAGGGAATTTTGAGCATGGATATCTTAATGGGATTCTTGCCAGACTAAGGTCTCTCGAAATTGTCTTGTAGTGCAAATGTGTACAGATGCTGAAGCCATATTGCTGAACTTTTCTTAAGAGAATATTTAATAATTATTATACTTCTTAGTATTTCCAATGTATGGAGGCAGAACAGGAAGTTTCTTTGAATACTGTTTCTTGTTGAAAACAGTGTTTCAAAGCAAATCCACGTGTTCAAAAAACAAATCTAAGAGGGTTTGCTTTCCTTTGCCTGCACTTTAGAAATACCAATATTTACCTTCCTTTTTTCTACCTTATCTTTCACTTACAGTATCTGCTAACAGATTGTTGTGTTAAAAGATATGCATTACAGCTCTGTTAAGAAAGGGATAGATTCAGGCCATATGAGCAGACTTAAATTCTGACTTAATTCTTATATTTAAAACATTTTTTTTTTCCTCCTGTATAAGCAAGTGACTATAGGGTTGCTATTTTTAAGAAGGAGTGGGCATTGGGATGTGCTAATTTAACTTTTCCCCAAGCTCCCTACAATTGCTTACAAGTAACAAAACAAAGGAACTTATTTCTAGGTTTGTGTTTAAATTTTTTGTGATGAATTCACCAGCACAGCATTATCTTTGTACAAGTGCTTTGGGAAATGTTGTTTCAACTTGTTTTATGCTTTCCCGGTTTTACCTTCTATTGCTTTTAGTCTGAGTTACAGGAGAGAAATCCCTTCAGTGGTAATAAAAAGAACCATTTCTGCAGAATTTTGTTGCTTTCTAGTGTGCTTGTGGAAAAGGAGAAGGGGAACTTGAACCTCTGTCTTGGGGATTGGGTTGGGGAGAACAGGACAAGACCCTGAGAGAAAGGTAAGGGCGTTTAAATGGAGAGTTTTGATTCAAGAATGCAGCACTGATTAAATAAAATAGCTTTGAGGGCTACTAGTTCTTGGCTTCAGTGAGGGTCTGGAACACCCTTTTGTAATGAGTAATGGGTGCAGAAAATCCAACAACAAGAAATGAAACTTTTCAGAGAGGTGCAGTAATTGTATCAAAATTCCTAGGGCTTTTACTTAGAGTGAATGAGATGTCCTGCGTTGTTGCACTAAAAAGTGGGCTTTCCCTCATGAAATCATGTGAGTTGGCTGTTGGTCTTCTGACAGTAAAACCTCGCTAAGTAGCCTCATCTTGTTAATAGTGAAATTGGTGGGAGTTTGTAATGATCAAACTGCAGATAATCATCCTTTAAGCTCTCATGGCAGTCTGGTGTCAAGCATAAAGAGTTGAGACTTTATGATTATTGCTTCTCTTGCTAGATTTAATGAGTAGATCTCCCTTAACTCCACCGAAAAGCAAAGATAAAAACCACAAAATAAAAAAAGTGCTGTACCACTGGGAAATGTGCCCGTAGTCTCCGAACTTGGATTCCCAAATGAGGCTGACTTCTGCATCAGTGCAGAAGATATCTAACTGTGTCTGGGTTAATTGGGAGCTAGGGGCCCTTGGTGCCACAAAATCACCTTTGATCTTTTCCTGTTTCTTACCATGTATGTTCCCTGCGACCTCAGAGTACAAGTCACCTCCCGTTTTGGTGTGGAATTGCACTACTTTCCAGCTTTGGCCAGGTGGGGAGAGCTGCGGCTGCTTGATACCGATCACATCGAGCAGCGATGTTGGATGTCTTGGAAGCAGCAGCAATGGGATCCAGTGACAAATTGGCCGTTTGAAAATAAAGTGGTATTCAGAAACATCGTGGCTCTTAGAATGAACAAGACTATGCCTATATCTGTCCCTATTGCTTATTCTCCTCTGCAGTAACCTGTCCCCTAACAGGTGAGCCCTTCTCTGGAGACAGGTAGATTTAACTCTTCAGCGTCCTCCCAGGTCTGTTATCTGCAAAAACAAAGCTTGCATTTTCTTTGGAGACAGAGTATTACATCCTTGCAGCATCTTTCAGCCATTTCAGATAGTGTATTTGTTTGTATTTATTACAGAACAATTCTGTATCCATCTCCGTGCTCTTGAAAAAAAGTTACCCTGTTACTGTATGTGCATTGCCGTAGAAGTTTAGGAATAGGGATTGCAAGAATTCATTTGGTGGTTCCTTCTCTTGGGAAGAAATCGGTGCGTTTGCTGTAGCCAGGATCTCCTACGGCCAAACAAGGTCGCCTGCTCCACAGTGATCAGAGTAAATGTGATACCAAGTGACAATGCTTTAATTATTTCTCTAAGGAATTGAGCCTCCTTTTAATTTTCTTCCTGAAAGGCATTGCCTAAATTGCATATGTGTGTAGCTTTCCTTTCTAGTGGAAAACTACTGTACCTTGTGCAAGCCAAACATCTTGGCTTAATGATCGTGAGCGATGTGTGGTTTGTCCCGGGATTTTTCAGTGTATGCAGCAAGTTGGAACTTCTTTGCCAAAGCTACCTTTCACAAGACTTGCGGTCTGAGGTTAAAGATGATCAGAGTATCAGGTTTTGTCAGAGGCATCTGTTCTTTTGGAATGTAAAGGTTTATTTTTGCAAATACAGGATCAGGAAAAACACAGTTTGGTTCTGCACTAGGAAGGAAGGACTCTTTTGAAGCACGTCTGGAAAGATTTACTTGAAGTTACCAAGTTTAAGCACAAAAATTTCACTGGGCTTGAGCATAAAACTTGAGCGACCCGATATGTACAACATCACTGGAGTGAGTTTTGTTTGGATTGTTTGCTGGTGCTGTGGAGGGTTTCAAGGCCGAGACTCACCAAGGAGCTTCATGCTTGGGACTAATGAAGAAGATGATGGGTTTGAGAAGCAGGGTGTCCGCTTTCATAGCGGCACAATAAAAAATGCTGGTAGAGCACAGTGTGCTGCAACCTGTCGCTGTAAAGCTGACCAGCATCAGCCTCCCTCTGCTCTCCTGAGTTTTGAGGGTGCAGGACGGGTGTTTGGGTAGCCAGTTTGGCTCCGTGTTCAATCTCTCACTCTGTCTCTCCTTTTCCCCAGTTCCTCTTTAAAAAAAGCTTTCTGGTGGCTTGCAGGGAGGTGTACTGGGGAGCGGGGTTGCCTTGCCCATGCGATGCTGCTTGGGGAAGCGGTGTTCTGTTTTTTCGGTTTAAGTTTCCAAATGAATTCTGCGAAGAATCATATTGACAAATACACTGCGTTTTATTCAGGAAGATCTTTTTAACCTGGATTAGACGAGATCAGGAGATCCAGGCATGCGTGAGAGAACAGGCTCCGTAGCTAGCTCAGCTCTCGTGCCTGTGGGGTGACATCTTGATGACAGTGGAGTTTAATTGCTTTCTGGTTTGCTGATACAAGCTATTGTCCATTTAGGGACTGAGTTTCTGCTTTACATTGCAGGTACCAAGCATTTCAATTAGTCTACACTTTTTTTTAACTTAATCATGTGTCTTACTCTCTAACCATACTCAAAGGTAGTGGTTTTCTGCATTTCAAGTGAGATGGTATCTTTGCTCAGATTGTGCAGTGATATAAAATTTTGTATGCTTGCGATGCTTCCTTAATAAGGAGCTGTGAATGTTGAAGCTCTGTAACTCAGCCACAGTTTCACTAACGTCAGGGTTGGTTTTTTGAGCTGAAGTTTTTAATAAAACTTGTTTACTATCTTATAGGAGCACTCTTGGGTTTTGACCCTGGAAAGTTAAACTACTGAGGAAGTGTCGTTTGTGCTGCAATAGCCCACTTAAAATTATGCAATTATAAATGAGGAAGCCACTATGTATTTTGCAGTTTAGCAATTAAAAACTTTAAAACGTACAGCTTAGTATTTTGGCTGACATAAAAGCTCTTTATCATTTTATTGCTGCTTGCACTGTGTTATGGCTAGGATTTGTAGGTGCTTTAATATTATGGTGATAATATGCATCTGTTAATGCATATTAGGAAAATGATAGATTATAATAAATACAAGCTACAGTTCACAGAGTAATTGGTAAGTCTCCAGTTCCTAAACCTTTGTTAAAAGCACCTTTTCAAATATTATTTGTATTAAAAGCTTGAGTACTCGCTTCTGCCTCAAACAAATATTTCATTTAGGTTTTATGGGGAGAGGAAAATGGGATAGAAGAGCAGGAAACTGGGCCCAGCAGACAGATGAGGTTTCCTTGTTTGACAGTGCTTCGCTCATCAAAGTATTAAACAGGGTGATCTCGGAGAGGCGGAGCAAGCAAGCGCATATTTCGGTTAATTTGAGGACTGTAGCCCAAGGAGCACCTGAGGTGTCACGCTGCTCCTGCGCGGAGGCTGTTTGTGCACAGTGGGGTTTGCAGGTGCCGATCTCCATCTCTGGAAGGATGCGGGGGGACCCGAGTCCACCAGAAGCATCCCCGTGGTCGTGTTTCTCGCCTCAGCAGCTGACCACTGGCACTGTGGCCACTGGCACCTCTCCTGAGTAGAAAACTACACTTTTGCTTCAATAGTTGTGGATTTACATGGGATTTCCAACACTCTTTCCCTGACAACATTGTATTTCAATAGCAAAACCAGTAGCTTGTCTCTGAGGCTCACGTCGTATAAAAAGATCTGGCAGGCTTTCTAGTTTAGGTCAACAAAAATTATAAAAGATCTTTAATTTTCAAGTCTTATCAGACTCGATTCCATCTGCAGTCTGTTAGTGTCCTCAGCTTCAAATGAGATTGTTGGGAGGCCTGAAATTGCGGATGGAAATTGAGTTGCAGGGAGACGGTATTTTAATTCCATAAGTAATAGAAGTGACATAAAAAAGAATATTCAGGAGGCCTTTTACTGCTGTGCTTCTGGTAGGAGGTAAATATAAGCCTTGAAAAAGTGGGATGTCTTGGGAGAAGTCTTTTGTCTCTACCTAAGATGAAGTGGTTCTCTCTTGGGCCAGCTTTGGCTAATTGACTGCCAGTGAACTTCACGCAGAGTCACTTGAAGTTGTTGTGGGTCTATTCAAAGGTATTTATTTCCCCTGGGATTTATATATCTTGCTGCTAATGAACTTTGGGGCTCTGAGGTGTCTCTTGTGAGTCTGTCACGAAGAGACACTGGATATATTTGCTTTGGTTATGGTCTCTGTTTTACTTTGCAAAGTCTGCCTGGTGTGTTTAAAATGAAAATGTAAGTAGAAATGAAAAACATTAAGTTCTGTCCAGGTCTACAGGACACTTTCACAAGCATCCAGGTCTGCTTGAACTGAGCATCCTCCTGAATTGGGGTTTGACCCTTCTTTTTTTTTTTTTTCCATCCTTTACCCAGTTGTGCTGAGAAGCCGGAGGAAGTAGAGGGGGGAGAATGCCTATATTTGGGCCATGCGTGGGCAAAAGAAACATAAACTAGTCATAACCAAAGAATTAAAGAGGAACTTCAATGAGTTTGGGGTATTAGCGAGTCTGAAATTTTATGAATTTTAAGCGATTTCTGTTTGTTCTCATTTTTGTAACGGACTTCTGAGGTGCAGCGGCTTTACCTGGCTGGAACTGCATGTGACAGTTCAAAATGTCCCGTTAATGCCAGCCTCGGGGTTAGAATGGTTTTATAGTTTCTCTGTATATTTGTTGGAGTTCTTGCTACTAATTTTAAATGTTTGCAAGAAGCTTTAAATTCTGAAAGTAATTCCCTTGTTCCAACATAAATAAGGGTAAGCTTTCATTTGCTCTGTTTGCTTGGCATTTGTGACTCTTAACATTCAAGAAAACAGGCAAATACACCGATACTAAGTATAGGCAAATATTTTCCGTATAACACTGCCTCCAGTATAAATTCCAGTAAATACATAGCAGAACTTCTTGAAACAATGTATTCTTTAATTATCTGTATTTCCCTGAAGAAACAGGGAGGTTTCCAGCTGGTTACTTGACCTGATGCTTTCAAATGTCCTCTCTGGTCCTGTGTAGGAATATCCCATCCAGCTTTTCCTGATAGAGTATTTTATTACTTTCAGTTTTTGTGTTTTAGTGACACTTTCCTGTCCCTCCTACTCTTTACTCAAACTTCCATGTGCCAGACCTGGAGTATTTAAGCGCAAGGAACTGTTTGGTTGCCTCTGTGAGCTTTCAGAGTATGTATTAAGGGTTAGTAGCTCTCCTCTAGCCCAGGGAAGCTAGAGGACGAGGATGAGCGTAATACCATGCTAATAAAAGACAAATGTTTTGTGGGAGCTCTAGGGATGAGGTTTTGGTTTAATCTCATGACTTCTGAAATAATCTGACAAAAAGCACTTGGGTCTGTGGGGTTTGATTCCTACTGGCATCCCAGAGCAGAGCTTTAGCGTTTGAAAGCTTGCTGCTTTATTTCTCCACCGTGCCTGAAGAATACAGCAGGAGGTAGGGAAGGCAGTGAACCGGGCACAGAAGCATGGATAATGCTTTTTCCAGACAGCAAATAAGTGAATATTTATGGAGTAAAATGCTGGGTTGTCTGGGGTCTATTCAGGCTCTTTTTTAGGGTCTGTTTGCAAGTCAGGTAGATATGGTGGAGCTGGTAACTTGTTTGGGGAAATCTTGGAGAAGTACAGCCATGTGGTTTGGGTGTTCCTCTGGAAGCTCTAGAGTTTTGGGGCATTGGTGAGTCCAGCTGCAGGAAGGACTCTCTGGTTTATTAAAAGTTAATTTTCTCTTACAGTAAGATGGGAGGAAGTTTGACGCATTTTCTTGAAGATCCATTGTAGGAACTAGCAAGCAGTGAAGACGTAATGATTTGCTAACCTTTCAGCCCTGCGTCAGGAAGCCTTTTACTGAAACAATAGCAAGCACGGAGCAGACGTGCAATTCATGCGTCTTAAGTGTGTTTAAAGGGGCTTTGCTTGCTCTTACTGTATGCATAGTTCAGAAATTCATTATTCTTGCATGGCAGTTGCTTGTTCTCTGGTCCCACATGTCCCAGCAATCATGCTCATTCGCTCTTCAGCAGCACTGCCACCGTTACGAATGAGCGTTCACTGCAGCGGTGAACATCGGATCCCTGGCAGCAGCAGAAAAACTTGAACTGACAGGCATCTTGGTTTAAAATACTCAAACTGCAGTTTTCTTGCTTAGATTTTTGTGTTTATCCTAATCAGCTTCCAGTAGCTATTCTTAAATACAGTGATTCTCATGGAGGAATAAAGCCAGTATTTCTTAACTTCCAGTTAACGTCGTGTTTTGCCTCTGAATTGAACACAAAGGTGAGGTTTCATCAGCATCCTTGATTTACCAAAGATTCACTGGACCCTATAAGTTGGCATGCTCTAGAGAAGGCAGACTTGTGCTCACAGTCCTGTGCTTGGGCTCAGGAGATGACTTGTTTTAATTAGAAGGAAAGACAGAAAGAGGGAAAGACCTTGTTCCCACTGAAGGTGGATGGGACAGCATGTGTAGGAGACTGGAACGAAGGAAGTTCACTGTCTTGGCATCACCAGGGGAGAAGAATTAGGTGAATCTTTAGAAGATGACAGAGGGATTTTGGAAATGGTAGCAAGAACTCTTTTAAAATTG
Source organism: Aramus guarauna (assembly GCA_013400195.1). Lineage (NCBI taxonomy): Eukaryota > Metazoa > Chordata > Aves > Gruiformes > Aramidae > Aramus > Aramus guarauna. The sequence continues at coordinate 174,719 of VXBL01007719.1, forward strand.
AGGTTTGTCCATACAAGAATGTTCAGGAAAGTTATCCAAATGAACTGAAGATATAAACTGAAATATGGTTTTAATTTGGTTTAGTTTAATTCATCTGTTTACTTCTGTTCTGAATGAAGGTGTCCATGCAGGAATTTAATTTCACCTAATAAAAGCACTTAAATTCACATCCTTAATTAGGTTAGGGTGTGTGGGCGTTTTCTTTTTCCACGAGTGTTCTCAGATGACCTGTAGCTAAGGAATGGGGGGCATCAGCAGAAAGGAGGGGATGCCCGTGTAGGTACAGGGGCAAGAGCCTTGCCCTTCCCTCCCTGGAAGGGGAGCTCAGGCAGTGCAGTGACTCCTCGATACCCAGCTCTTCCCTGCGATCCCTTCTGTGGGGCGCAGCGAGGGGTGGCAACGCTGATGTTCTTACCCAGCAGATCACAAAACCCAGCAGCCCCATGGCACGCGCGGCTCAGGAGCCTGGAAATACGGTACGTCAGGGTTCAAGGAGGCAGAGCTGAAGTTTGCCATTTAACTCGCACCAACACTCTTCTTTAAGGTTGAGATTGTACATTTAACTTCAAACCGTTTTGTATGTAGATTAGGGAATTTATAAGTTCTGCAATTAAAGCTTGTCCTGATTTGTTTAACAGTACTTTTGTATTGTTACTGCCTCATTACTCTACTTACATGCTTCATATTACCTTTTTATTCCACTTAAGTAATTTTCCAGAATTAATTTCAGAACGTCACAAATCTGTAATTAGCTGTCCCAGATGTGCATTTAGATTTTTTTAAATCCAAATTTTTTTAATATTTCAAATGCTTGTTTGCTCAAGTATGTTCGTATGAATTTCTGGACACATTGCACAGTACATGCTGACACCGTGAACAAAAAGCTGGCCAGTCTGTCTATGAACAGTGCGCTATGGTATGCAATGTCGTGGCACTCGAAGAATTCAGTGATCTCTGTATGAAGAGCAAGATGTTGTTTATTGTTTCTTTATAAAGGTTGTTTCGGGTCTATAAAACTTGCAGTACAACACAGAGTGAGTGCTGTCAGCTTCAAGCATGTTCTTGTTTTACTCACCGTCATAAATATCTCATAACAATTTAGGGTGTGATGCCGGTCTGTTACATCGTATTGGATGGGCTCTTAAAAGGCTCTGAAGATTCTGTCTCAGTACGAGCTTATTCATCTGTGCTAGGAGGATATTTTCTTGCTAGTGAATATTTTTTTTGGTTAGTGTCAGCGTATTGTGGCTTAGATTCTTCACTCCTGGGCTGAAAGCATTTGGAAAGGTTTTATGAGAGATGATAAACTTAATGGGCTTTCAAACTGTTAACTCTTTTGCTGCTAAATGTAAATGTCCGTCTGTATAATCCTGTGGAAGTCCATGTGATTCTGTACGATGCCGGGAGATGCGGGCACTGCGATACCAAAAGAACAACACAAATGCACTGTTTGGACTTTGTCTCCTAAACTCTTCTTGGCATTTTTCCCATGAAAATGTGTGTCCTGTATATGTGACGCCTTCGCTCCTAAGTGACGTTTCAACCTATTTGTAAATTCTCCTGTTCTTTTGGGAGGCTTCCCAATGGGATCCCACACACAGTGTGTTTTTTCCACTCTGTTGGGCCCAACTCTCTTGGAATTTTTTATGTGACTTTGGAAATAAAATGAATGCAGCCGCAATTCTCCTGAAATTTAAGAAATAAAAACTTAGTGTGGCTTGGATTGCATGGTTTTTCTTTCCCTACAGTTGAAACCTCAGGTAAGAGTTGGCATTCCAAAGCCTTCGTGATCTTTGTAAAATCACAGCAAAGCGAAAAGTACGATCACAGTGCCAAAAGGCTGAAATTCATCTGCGTCCTGAAATCTGCTCTGTCTCGAGCAGATTTAAGGGGGTTTGAAGCTAGCAGGAGTATGACTTCTTCAAACATAAGGCAAATTAGCGTGGAGGAAGAGGCAGATTGTTGAAATGGGCAACGTAACAACAGTATTTTGCAATAAAGTTGCAGTTTGCTTTTCCAGTGAATTGCCAGCTTTCTGTTGGAAAAAATTTGCTTATCCCATCTCAGACCTAGAACTGCAATAAATTTCCCCCTCAAATATCCGCTGTTTAACTCAAAACTTAAATAAGCACCGAAGATCCACAACTAAGCTATTCTGTGCCTGAAATGTGGTGTAGGGGCCAGGAAAGAGCTAAGTGTAGCTCATCTGGATATCGTCTTGGAGATTTTTCTGAAATAAGGGTTAATGACTGAAGAGTGAAGTTGTTTAACAACTGGTGATGTTAAAGTTTTATCCCTTTCTAGCTGGAAATCACAGTTTCAGGAGGTTTTATGTTTTCTTGCTGGGAATTCTGTATATTTCCCTGAACCTTTTTCTCCTTTTAAAAAAGAAAAAAGTGTAGGTGAAAAATCAAGCTGAGTGGTTTTTGGCAGTGAATGTTGGAGCTTTAAATTTCTCTAAGGTAATTTTTTTTTTTTCCCCATTTGTTTTTGTAGGATGCTGTGACATCAAAACCAGTAATCCAGTTTCAAGGAAGCCAAGGGGTAAGTTTGTATGTGGGTTGCCTTGGAAAATTCTTTACTGGCTTACACAATTAATCTGAGTAAGGTACTTGTTCTGTATGTCTGTCCTATTCCTGTTCAAAGAATGATGCACTGATTTCTGAAACTGAGAGATGTGAAGTTCAGATGTGGTCCAGGAAACTGCTCGTTGATTGGATTCTCTCTCTTTAAAAAACTTCTCCTCCCCACCCCCATTTTCTAACCTTGCTAAATCCGTAGCAATGCAAAAGTGTTGCTGGTGGTGAAACGTAGTTTTATAACTGTTGGGTAGAGCGAGGAAATGGAAAGTTCGCTGATGGCAGTGCTGTGGTGGGTGCAGCAATCCATGGAAACCTCGCCTGTGTCCCAAGGAAACGCCATGCCAAGCCTGGTAAACTTGGCGCAAGACTTTATGGGTACCAGTTATTTACAGTAGTCATACTTGGAGGCTGCCACAAATGTACCGAAGCTTTATTTAATATGCATGTCTAAACAACTGTGCAGTTTCTGTGAGTATCAGAAGTTTTTTATATAACTCCTCCAAGATATTTATAGATGCTTGAAACAGTCTGTCATGCCAGTTACTGACAATGCCGAGATTTAATTGGTAGTGTTTCTGATAAAGTGACACAACTCTTCAGTGACCTTTAAAAATGTCATTTATATACCTTTTTAGATACAAAAAGGGGTGTGAACTTTGTGCTGCATAAGGAAGGGGAATTTTTCAAGAATCTGAAATCAGCTGTAGACAACTTAATTTTTGTGGTGGCACAATAAACTTTCAAAACCACTTGAATTAGGTAGGCGTTAAAGTCTAGCATGCTTCTCCTTGCCCGTATTTTACCTCGTGATTAGTCTTGCTAGGTCCATAGTGCTCTAACAAAACCTAGCAGGCAAGATGTGATTGTTACAAGTGAAGAAGAAAAATACAACCCTTTTTGTCCTGGGAAATACAGAAAGGAGCTATTTCCAGGGTTTTTTTTTTCCTTTGTTTACAAGTAAACTTCCCAGAGTGCTCAGCATAAAAGCTTAAATGAAAATCTGCAACTGAAGTTCAGCAAAATTAGAAGTGAGTGACAAGGAGAACTTCTAAGGGTGCATGATCTGTTGCTGTTAGATGAGCAAACAGCTTTGCATGTGATAAGCTAAAAAGACTGCAGGTGCTTTCCCTTCCCTTCGTAGAGCACCTTGAGAGGATCTACACCTGACTCTTCCTGTAAAGCTGCTTAAGTTCTAGAAATGCCTCTTCTCTTAATCTTCCTCCTCAAAGAAAATGTCGCAAAATGCATCAGAACAGCTTAAAACACTCCACCACCCTCAGCTGCTGGACTCCCCGTGTAGTGGGTTTCACAGGGATGTGATACAGACCCAGGTGTTTTCAGGTTAACCAAAAGAAAACCTATTCATAAATGATGCAGTTCTTATAATGATTAAAAATATTTAAAAATTCTGCATCTCCTTATAAAAATAAAAAATATTTTAAAAGGATGCACTTCCTTATAATAATTAAAAAATAAATATTTAATGCACTTAATTATATTTGAGTCCTTAACTTCCAGGGAAGAGTTTTTGGTGAGAGAGCTGCCAGTCACCCGTAATTACAGTCTGGGTTGAATGGAAAAGGAGCGAAGCAGCGTGATTGCATTTGACGTTGCCATTGAAAGAGGGAAGCGTTGAGCGCCGCGCGGTGTGAGCAGCGCTGGGGCGTTGCGGGTGGAAGGAGGATGTTGGCAGCACAGAGCTGACCTCTGCTTGCCTCATTTTCAGCTGTTTAATTAATTGCACTGTCAAGTAAAGGCCAAAGGTAGAGCTTTGAAGAAAGCGAGATCCAGTTCAATTGGTAGGAGCTCTTTGTCCTTTTATTATTATTTTACTGGGTATGACAAGAAGCTGGCAGCTGTGTAACCATCTGTTTTTTAAGTGTCCTACTCGTATATGCCACGATTGTGCCCTGCTTTAAGGAATTGACGGCAAGTTTTAAATGCTTTCTAGCGAGCCTCCTATCAATTGCACTGAAAAGATCATTTCAGTGATTTACCAAGTTCTCAAATTCAGGTGATGACATTAAACCATATTCGTTTAGCTAGTTATTTTTTTGGAACATACTTTCCTCTGTTATACCTTAATTCCCCAATTTGTTGCCTTCCTGTTTTGCCTCCTAGTAAATGTTGCTATGGAGAAGATTTCCCATTAACTTTTGAAGGTGGTAGGTTTTATACGTAGCACAAATGTCAGAGTGTGATTTTTTTAAAGCAGTGTCCAGTGATAGGAGATGTTAATAGTGTGACTTTTCCCTGTAAATATCCCTCTCGGAGTACTTGATGACTGGGGGAGGCAAGACATAAAATAAGTTTAAAACAGACTGCTGTTTCCTTAATTTGATTCTCCAGAGGCCTCCTGACCTGTTGAATCTCATTATTTGTGTATGGGGTTAAATTCCTGCATCAATGTCGGTGGGGTGGGGTTTATTTTACCTATTACCAGTATTAATGAATGCTCAGCTTCTAATACCCAAAAAACAACTTGCATGCTTAATATTGTAATTAATCAGAGAAGGGAATTGGCCAGGAATAAACCACAGGGTCAGCAAGTTGGCAGCTCTGTTGGCCAGGTGCTGAAAGGAGGATGTCGGTGGTTCTAGCCCAAAATAAAACTGTTTCGGTGATGGGGAGTGAAACCTCCTGCGTGGATCCTGGTCTGGATTGAATCTCATAAGAGTTTATAAAAAAAAAACCCAAACAACTCTGGACTGTAAATGATCTTTGCCTTGGTATGCATTTCTTTGTAGCCATGCTAGTCTTGTTAATTACTTTTTCAGTGCAATAATCTGTGTAATAATCAGAATTTTGATAGTAGTAACTAGGTTGTAATTAGCAGAGTGTTAATCTCCTTTGAGATGCTAAAGTGGGACTATCTGGATACTCAAGAGCAGCATCTGTTCGTTACTTTTTCATCATGAACTGGATTTTCTTGGATAGTTTTGTAGTTTATACGGAGTCTTGGTAATTTTGCTTGTTTCAATGTGCATGTCAATTAGAACTAAAGAGCTTCAGTACCAAAGCCTTACAAACAGTGGTAGCTGGAGTGCATAACTTTACAAGAAAGACTGAAGATGCTTCTATTTTGGTAAAAGCATGCACAGACTTAGAGATTAGGTTGGGTCAAATTTGCAGGTGTTTACTTGGAGGGGAACTGAGATGCAGGGGAATAGAGAAAGAACTGAACTGGGGGAAAAAAACCCTTCAGGTGCCAAATACATGTATGTTCACGCAGCTTACTTAAATATGACTGTGAGGAACAAACTGTCTTTACGTGATTGGAAAATATGACGTTTTTCCCTATTTCTTGGGATGAACTTGTGCTGGTATTAATAGAGGAAGGTGAAATTACCATTCAGAATGAGCTGTACACAGATGAATATTACTTGAAAGAAAAAAAAAAAACAGAAGTAACATCTGTACTGAGCTATTTTAAGTGTCTATGATTACTGGTGTAATACTCTGCACCAAAATTAGGGCTCCCTCAAAGCAGTTACCATGCTGATTTGGTGGCTTGAGAAACCTTCTGTTTCAGCTAAAAATAATTCCTAGATAACGGCCAGTTTGCATATGCTACACTTTTCAGTACTGGAACGAGCAACATTTAATGCTAAAGTGACTCTCTCGCTCCCATCTCATTTGAAGTCCTTTGAAGAAGCTGCAGAAACTCTATAAAAATGCTAAAATTGGGGCTCTGAGCAGCCAGTTTTTTACCATGGTAAATCAGGAGCTAGAAGCAAGTTATTTTACTATGTGAATATATAGTTTGGTTACATCCTCTAGGTTTTATTTTACAAACCTGTCACGTGCAGCACAACTCACTCCCCCATCGAATGACACTAGAAGCTGAACAGACCCGTTGCATTTACCTTCTCGCCCTGTTCCCAGCAAATTAACTAGCAGATGAACCGTGCCAACTGTAAAATACCTGCAGTCTCCTGTTTACATAACTTTGACTTCATGCATATTCTCAGCTCACTTGTAAAGCAGAAGAGAATTTTACTCGTTCTGGATGGGTGGGGGCAGAGGGTGCTGGGACAGATTAAGGGCTCAGGGCTGTTTGGCAGAGGAGATAACAGGGCTCAGCTGCTGCTGCCGGAGGGTCGGCGCTGCCCGACAGCACCCGGATCGCCACCAAATCTGCTCTGGGTATTTTTAGATCCTGGGACTGCACGGGGGGGATAACTTGTCCTTCTGTATCACCCAACTCTGGGTTCCTTGGCTTGCCGTTTTGAAAGAAGGGCAGTCTGTTTTGAGGGCTTGGCTGGAGGATAGCTGGTCTTTACAGAGAGTAAATGGAAAATGCTGCACTGGCTCAGCTCATACAGGTCATACGAGTGTTTCTTGCTGGTTCTGAGAACATCCCTGTGGTTTAGCAAAGTGGGACAGATGTGCTGGGTTTCCAGGCTGCCATAGACGTCTGAGGTCAAAGGGAAACCACCTAGAAACCCTTCTGTACCAGCAGTCATCTTTTATGGAGCACAGTCATACATGGATGCCACGAGTTGCTTTGCTAGGCGTATATATTTTGTGCATATATGTGGCAATTTGGGTAAATATAAATCTGTGTGGTAGAGTGTAGCCTAAAATAGGTTGAAGCTGATGTTCCTTCTGTCTCTTTTTCTGGAAGCCATCTTAATTATCAAATATTGATGTGATAGTAGAGCTCGGATGCTGAGATTCATGTTGGATCTTGAACGCAGAGGGGAAGCAGTTTCCCTTTTGAAAAATGAATGGCTGGGGGGGAGAAAAACAATGCAAACCGCTGTAGAGTTGTCTGCAGAGCACACTTAATGCTTGATTAAATATTTAATTTAGCAGCAGCGTCATACTCCACTGTGAGCCATGAAATCTCATTATGGAATTATAATCTCTTAAAAAAGAATAAGCATGCTATCTAGTGACCTGGCTTGTACTATGTTTAGTGCTGGATCACTAATTCTGAAGAAACAAGTCTCAAGTGCTTTAAATTGAATATAAACAGTGGTAGCAAGTCTGTTTTGAGCCTGAATCAATAGAATTGGGTCAGATTCCTAGAACAAGATTGTTGTGGGCTCCGCTTTGAAAGGCAGCGAGTCGCCAGCTCAGCCCTGTTACAGACCTAAGTGTCTTTTTAGCTGTTCTTTACAGCTGTCTACCTCTGTTACCTTGTGTTTTCAGCACATATAGTTTTGCTAACTTGAATCCCTCTTGTAGCTTCTTGCTTTTCGCAGTCCCCTATGCAGCAATCTGTATGCTTTGCTTGTAGTGGGTTGCAAAATGGCTATAACACACAGCAACTGCAGGAAAAATTGAATTTTGTGTTAGTGTGGGGTACCCAAGTGACCAATATTTTTCTCCTTCCAAACAGCACATCACCATTCCAAGGCCTGATCGACCTACAGAAGTGCAGAATTTCACATTTTATCTTTCAAACATTGGCAAGGACAGCCCCCAAGGGAGTTTTGACTGTATCCAGCAGTATGTATCTAGGTGAGTGGTACAGCAAAAGAAAATCTAGCCTTTTTTTTTTTTTTTTAATATCTTCTGTAGAATCTTTTCCCTAACAAACCTGAACAAAACTTAATACGTGTCTTTCCTTTTAGTGTCTTTCTATTCTGTTTGTGTGTATTTGGGTAAGGAAGCACTCACAGAAGAATCCATTTAGCCCTGAGCTTCTTTTTGTCCCCTCCTATTATTTAGATAATGCAACCTCAGAATTCCCCAGTGACAGAGACGTGCCCGTTTGCAGTGTCGGGAGTATCTTTTCCATTGCATTTCTTTTGCAGCAATGGCAATATCCATCTGGATTGCCTTGGAAGCATACAGGATAAAATCACCGTGTGTGCTACTGATGATTCCTACCAGAAGGCAAGGCAAAGCATGGCACAGGCAGAGGAGGAGACTCGCAGCCGGAGCGCTATAGTCATTAAACCTGGGGGGAGATACGTAGGTAAGCAGCAGCTAACAAGTATCTGGTAGTTCCTTATGGGTGCCTGATTCATTAGGGTGCTACTCTCCTTGTATTGTCACTTCTTCATGGCTTCCATCTTCACCCGAGAACATGTCTGGTGGTGTTTGCGTGGCCTCTGAGGATTGTCTGTGCGCAGCCACATCACTTTCTGGCATTATTTCATATTTGTCATGCGGTGATGCTGAGAGCATACTGCTGATCCATCAGAAGTGTCTGTGCTCCTAGCGAAGTCAGCTAAATCGTACCACTGCTGTTGTCACACATCTGGTGACCATAACATGCAACATCTAGGACGCCGATAGCAGTGTCCTTGTGCTAATAAACAGAGACTAAAGCAGTGCTGCTGGCTGCAGTCTTAAACCGTCTTATAGTGACAATGAAAGGAGAATTGTAGGAAAGGAAATAAAACTATGGCAAATATCAGCAGGTTCCGGAAGGAGCCTGCAGAGAGACCTAGCTTTGGGCTCAGTCTGGTCACAAATTTAGGGCACAAATATTAACCAGAAAGCAGTGGGGTTTTGCCTTTTTTTTTTTTCTTTGAGCCAGCTGTTTTTTCTGTAGCCCACGTGATCTGTAGCCAGTCTCTTCTCAGAGGATGTCTGTGATGAGAACGGTGAGTTGCAAAATGTAGAACTGACCCTGACTCATTGTTTTATCAGCTAAGTGCTCAAAGCTGAGAAGTAAGATAGTAATCAGGAAGGAAATACATTGATTTCCTGTAGACTAGAAGATTATTTTGTTTAGCTTATATTTGAGAACATTACAGTAAGTGGATGAAGTTGTTAAGCTTGTGAGGGAGAAGATTCTCAAACCAAATTACTTCCCGGAAAGATAGAGCAAAACTTTTGGTTTAAAAATACTCCTGCTAAAATGTTTACTGCTCCGAAATGGAGGTACAACTGTGTAAAAAGCAGTGAGTGGGAGTGCACACTGCATATGTAAGATGTCAGTGTTTGACGAGAGGAAAGGACCAGTCCAAGAAGGAAGAGCCTGGGCAAGGCCAAGTCCACTTGCAGGATGCACACGTATTTGGTGTGCCAGCACCATCAGCTGGTTCACTTGCAGGCTGGTCTGGAGGGAGAAGGCTGGCTCGACATTTCCATGAGAACACGGAGCTCAGCACTTAAACGTCAGTGGAGTCATTCCAGGCAGCTCAGATGTGGAAGAATTTATATGAAATGTTGAAATTGGAGATCAACGGAACAGTATAGATGTGCACTAATACTTGAAGGAATATATATGTAAATAGATGATATGTGTGGAGGGGGATGTGTGTGCTTATAGATACACTAAATGTGTATGTGTACACCTACATATATGCACATGTATAAATATTTTAAGACTTTTGTGTTCTGGCTTAACTTAAGTTTTTTCTTTTCCTATCATTGCGCATTTTGGCTCAAGCCTTAAGTGGAAATGTCCCAATGTGTTTTTGCTGTTCGTGACCTGGCAAGAGTTAAGGGAGTTCTAGAAGCTGACGAATCTCCTCTTGTCCCATTTCTGGAAATGTCCAGTTGACCTCTGAATTTTGGGACGTTTACTGTGTAAATTGTTGTTTTTCTCCCTCTCATCTTAACTCAGCCCTGCCCACGATGGGTCGTACTTACTTGCATCAGCATGATGCATAATAAAAAGCCAGGAAATGGGGACTCAGTTATGCAATCTACGTTTCAGTAGAATAAATACTGCATACAATCACCAGTATCTTCAGATGACTCAGTTGAAAACATTGCTTCCTAGCAGTGGAGAATTGCCATGCTGAAATAAACCTCCAAAATTATTGCAGTAAATGCTGGATGTTGTTTGTCCTGGTGAAAGTCGCTTTCTTGAACCGGTGTGATTATTGATCGCATCTCCATGTTTTAGACCTCAGAACCTACAAATTTTCTTTTTCCGTTTGCTGGTTTTGCCTTTGGTAGCAGGAACCTGCCTTCATGACCTGTGTCTGTGTTCAGAGTAGCCACATTGATTTGCTGTTTCATAAGGGATGTGGGACTTATGCGAGGGTTCTAGTTAAAGCTGTTTTTCAATAGGAATGGGAAAACGAATTCTTGTATAATGCTGTCAGTAACCAAGAACCACATTTGGGACAGAGTTGAGGAAGCTGCCTCTGAGGGCTCGAGGTGAACTTTTGAGACAGCTTTATGTTCTCACGTATACATAAACGTATTCAGAGGGTGAAACAGTTATTACTACAATGTAGAAGGGGTTATTCTATTAGAATAGACAGCACACTAATGAATAGGCTAATGTGTCGGTGTTAGACCCCATTCATGGGGCTGTGTTTGGCGGGGGGAAGGGAGGTGGACCCAGCCCCATAAAGTTCCTATTGTTCTAAAAGCAGAAACATCTGCTGGAGTAGCATTTTTGCTGAGATCAGCAGCAGGGAGCCGCTCGTTGACCAGTTCTGCTCTTTCCACTCCATATTTCGACTCTTCTACATAATAATGCAGAATTTTCTTCTCATAGGGAGGGAAAAAATGGTTAGATTAACCATGGGGATACGTGCACTTGGGATAAATGAAAAGCTGGCAAACAAAGAGAGCTTTATGTAGGCTTGTGGCCAATAATTCTCAAGTTTCCAGAGCTTGGTGTTGCTGTTTACTTGTTACAAGCTTGTCACGAATCATAAAACTCACGGGATACTCATTCTGGTGGCATATCGGAACGGATGGGGTGTGCTGGTTGTGTTTGTCCTTCATTGTCATCTTCTGCCACTTCAGATGGTGTGATGAACTCCATATACGTGTTGACAGACCACTGGCCTTTGCAAGGTGACTGCTGCAGTTCACTATTCTCATCTCATTTTAGGCAAAAAGGTTCAGGTGCGTAAACCTGCACCAGGAGCTTCCGATGCTGTTCCCTCCAGGAAGCGCCCAACGCCAGTCAACCTTGCCAGTGCAATAAAGAGAGGCAATAGTGCGATTTCTCAGAGACCCTTCAAAGATAGGGTTGTGCACTTACTGGCACTAAAGCCTTATAAGAAACCTGAACTTATTCTCAGATTGCAGAAGGATGGACTTTCTCAGCAGGACAAGGATTTGCTGGACAACCTTCTGCAACAGGTTTGTACTCTGAAGGCAACGATTTAGGTAAAGGGATACGTCTTCTCAGAACAGTCATGACTTCTGTGTTAGTCTGAACGTAACCTGTGTATCTCAAAGCTGCAGCTGAATGTTTCTTTAAAGGCCGTGTCCGCCAGAAGTTTGCAATTCACGTTGCTGTTTTGCTAGAGGTAGCAGAAGCCCCTCGTGTGTATGTCGTGGTTTAGGCGGATGCAACTAAGCTGTATGATTTCGGTTCACCAGATCAGTCACTTTAAGAGGAACGCTTTTGGTTGGTCGTGGGGGGAATTATGCAACAGAGGATCTATGAGCTGTTTGAATTGTTATAACCTATCAATCTGTTTTATATATTTTTATTAATGTGGACATAAAGGAACATGTTTTATATTCATACATGTAATGTTTCCTCTGAAGGAGAAACACATCTCTCCACTAAGCTTTACATCTTTGTATTGTTCGGACCCATGCCTTTCTTGCTTAGAAGTGCAACTGGTTAGGTGTGAAGATCATGCAGCTTCTTGCAAAGCATATTATTTGTATGTCAAGCGTGAAAGCTGTCTCCGAGCTGAATCAGTTCTTAACACTTTTAGTCATGTTGGAGGTGCCATTTTAGGAATTGCAGTAAATACCTTTATTGCGCTCTCAGTGCAAAACACATCATGGATATTTATTTAAATGCTGCAGCTGCCCTCTTTTGAATTGGATTTATTTTTAATTATTTTTACTCCTTTCCATAGCTGAAAAGTATGAGACAGCGAGGAGTTAGTTTGTCCAAGGGCACAGGGCAGGACATGCTGAAAATGGAGTTATTGCTGGCACAACTGACTCCTTCCCTAGATTTTAATCCTGTAGCCCTTAATTTTCCAGCAACGCTAGAATTCTTCTGAGCACCCTTTTGAATGCTATAAATGGGTTTAATGCTAGAAATACTGTTTCTGATAATCACCTTTTATTGATGCTTTCACAAATCCCTAGCAGGCAAGTGGTGTCTTTGGTAGTGTCCGCAGCATCGGTCTGATGGGGCTAAACGCTGATTTGACTGTAAACGTATTGCTCGTAAATTTATTCTCCTCTCAGTGCTACCAAGGCTCCCATCCACAAGCAGACATAGATAAGTTAAAAATTACAGGCTGCATTAAAGCTACATGTCTAAATACGTCTAGGTGTGGGTTTCATTGTGTTCTTGCATCTCTCCTAGGACTCTGTGTTCCTGCTGGCCTTTTTGCCTCATTTTGCAAGGTTTCTATTTTTGGGAGGCCTGGGGTGGAGCTTGCAGAGTCCCACACCAGCAAAACAAGGAGGTAGCAGCTCTCTGCCGCTGTGCAGAGAAAAATCTTGAGTTGTTCTGCCTGGGCTACAAGCCTTGCCCAGCGGCGTGTCTCCCGCTGTAGAGAGAGGCAGTAACTGGAGAGATTCTCGGAGAGTTTTTGAAAAAGAACCTGGCTTTGCTTTTGTCTCTCGGGCATATTTACTGGGATATTGAAATGTAAAACACAGCCTAAATTCTTCTTGTATTTTGGCTCAGGATTTTGGAAAGCTGACAGAACTGAAAGGAAAAACAAAGTGTTCGTCATATAAACTGATAACTGTGCTTTTTATTTTTTGCTTATCGCGAGAGCTTTGCTGTATTAGTTCTGCAGCTTTTTGCTCTTAAATTCATAGTTTTTAATATTAGGTCGTAGTCTCCCTAAAGCAAAAGCAGAGGAATTAACAGCATCTTCAGTTAATTCAAGACTTTCCACTCCTTCACTTGCTTTTCTGAGGCTCTCTTACCGCTGTGCGGATAATAGAAATTCATAAGCACAACTGTCTCCTGAACGGAGGGAGCAATGGAGAACACTAATCCTTAAACAGATGCACAGTATCTCCACTGACTGAACAACAGCATCTTCCAGTTTCCATGTAATAGTCAGCTAGAGCAGTGAATTTGAGATGCGGTTGCTGGCTTTGCCAGTTGATCAGCCCGGCCATAGCATTTGGCACCTCCGCATCCCTGTTATAAAAAGAAATGTAAGGCATTGTTTTCTTTCTAAACTGGCAGTGCTCTACAATCACCTGAGAGGGGTTCGCTAAGACACTATCTGTGAAAGCTTAGCTGAGGCTTTTTGGTTTGTGCTAACATTGTATTTTTCAGATGTGTAACCAGCAGCAAGAAGTAAAATTTTCAGTCCAGCTCTGGAAAGACTGATTAAACTGGGATAACTCTTAACAAGTTGTTTCCATTCTAATACAATTCTGCTGGTTCCAGCAGTGTTTCCTATCCATGTAGGCACCATGCAGTTTTGTGACAGAATGGATAAAATGTCACAAAGTTTCTCCTGCAAGTGTACCGAGCTAACTGCTGCGTGTAATTCAGGTGCAGTGCTTTATTGTAAAACCCTGGGTTATAAACTGGTAATCACAGGTTTTGTTCTTGCCCTGAGGTAGTCCTCGGAAAAGTTCTCCATGAAATCCAGCAGATGATCCCAATGCACTGAATTGCTCGGTGTCATCTGCAAGCTCCCTTAATGCATTGTATTTGCAAGGCACTCTCTTCACTGCTCCTTGAGAACGTGGCTTTCTGTTGCCTGTTTTATTGACTTGTTAGTGAGAAATTATCTTCTGGCAATTGTTAACTAAGCTATCGCCGCAAGAATTCCTCTATCAGCTAATAAACTGCACCGTTTTAGCTATTGGACAGATGTGGTAAGTGAACTGCCTGTTCCCACTAGGGTTTATTTCCAGATATTTCCATAAACTGATGTTGTACCTTTCCAGACTATCCAAGCTGAATAATTTGTTTAGTTATCACTTGTTTCCCAGTAAAACTGGATATGCTTTGGAAACTCATAATAAACTATCGCAATGACAAGGCAGAAAGGAAGGACACAGTTTGATTAAATAATCAAAATAATTAGGAAATGCAGTGTAAAGTCTCTACATGTACTCTGACACTACTAACTGCTGCTAAGTCTGCTGAGATTTTACGTACATCTCAGATCTCTCTTGTTAGAAGAAGTGAGAAAATTAAACCCTAACAGTTGTTTGTAAATGACTTTTGTTTCAGGTGGCAAATTTGAGTGCCAAGGACAGCACTTTCACACTGAAAGATGGCGTATACAAAGAAGTGCAGAAGGACTGGCCTGGCTACTCTGAAGGAGATCAGCAGTTGCTGAAGAGGATACTTGTTCGGTAATTATTCCATCTTCTCTGTAATACCATCTGGAGCTTGAAAATACTGGGCCAGGTCATTTGCTATAAATCAGGGTAACGGAAGTCAGTAGAACTATGGTAAGTTGAGTGGTTGACTTATTTGAACGTAAAGTAAATCTGTTTATCATCCAGGCAGCTGCAGAAGTCGACTAAACTTGAATATGAAAGTGGATGCACGCTTCAGATCGCCCTAGGTTGCCTTTAAATCATTATACTAAAAGCTAGGGGAAAAACCTGGATGGGGAACAAAAGTTAGAGTTGAAAGTTAATGGTGGTTTCACATCTTGGGAGATGAATGGATTAAGGCAAATGTGTCCAGCTCAACTCTCCATTGAAATGCTCCTTTCCTTTTTCCATATCTTCTTGTACGTGGCTTCCTGTGCCGACTGCCGTGTTTGTTCAAGGCAAGGAGAGAGAAGTTACCGTGCAGCCATGTCCCCTTGCTGTCTTGCTCGGCCACTTCTGTGTTCTGTTCCTGTGGATGTCCGTATTCCTCTTGAGCTGTTTGCTTTGGAGACTTTGCTGCTTCATTTCTGTAGCATTATTTGGATATTTATTTACTTGGACGTCTTTTTTCTTGTGTTGCAAATTCTGTTAGTATCGCAGTTGCCCTGCAAGATTAAGATTTGACGGAAGTAAGGGGTGCACGAGGCAGTTCCCTAAAATACGTGCTGGTCGTCCTGCTGTCCATACACCATAATCCTCACTGTCCAAGGGATACCTGTTCTTGTGTTCCTTCCCGAAAATAGCCCTTAACAGCATTACTTGAGAGGATAGCTTTGTCTCATCAGTTGCTAAAGATGTTTTCCTCTACAGATATTTTTCCTTAGGTGAAGCCTCCAAGCTCGGAAGCTCTTGGCTGGCAGACACCAGGGAAAGAGAACATATCTCTCAGGTTTCTAAAGGAGAATTTTGCTCTGAGTGTTTGTATTTCCCCCTCTGGGTTTTCAGTGTGTTTGTACGGATTTTGTAATGCAGATAAAGATTTTACTTGACTTGTTTTTGAGATTGATTTTTTTTTTTTATTGCACTTTTGGTTACGATCAAGTAGAGCATGCTCCGTTTGAAGAGTTTCCATTATTTGAAAGCACAGTTGGCTTGGAGATGAGACTTTGTTAAACCAACAAAGAAACTTGCACTTAAAGTGTTTTGGCATGTCAAAGAAAAATCAAACTTGTTTAAATGGCCTTGATGTTGAATTATAATTAAATGGAAAACTACAACTGCCATGCAATCTTTATGGCTTTAAAAAAAAGTTAATTTTTCCCTGTAGAAAGCAATGTTGACTGCTTTTTGTAGAATTGTGTGGCATTCAGTTATGTGAAGGTCTAAAAATAGACCTTGGAAAGGATGTATTCAACTGTACAAACAAAGACCTGCTCAGCCAATGCAGGTAATGAGGCTCTAAAATGGAAAAAACATGTAGGGTTGAAGACAGTAGAAAAACATTCACAAAAAGGGCACAGGCACCAGGCGTAGGACTTCGGCCGGCTGCGGTAGTCTGTGTGGTTGCCTAGATCCAGCCGATTAAATGTCCTCTCAGTTTTCAGGTCCGGTTGCCACTCGATGGTTCATCAGCTGCAATAACTAGCACATCTGCAAATATAAAAACTGTATCTAACAGTGCCTGTGTTACTAACTCATTTTTCCTCAAGTTGTTTGTGTTTTCCATCCTTCTTTCACCATTTCTAGTGAAATGGTTTTCTGCTGTTAAGAGCCACTGAATTGAAAGTCGTCATCTTTCATTCACTTTTTTTAAATCCATAATTAATGTGTTAGGAGATGTGACATGGTTGCTCAGTCTAGTCAAACAGCATCCAAAAAGCCACTTTCACTGCGGTGTTTATGGAATATCACTGTTCCCCTTCCTGTTTTCACAGTCTCTGAGTACTTTTCTTGAGTTGATCCCTGGCTGTTGAGACTGTTCCAAGTAGAAATTAAACAAAGCAGCAACTGAAGCCAGAAACTGCAGGCACCTAAATGTTGCTGCAATATGACCGAAGGTTCAAGCTCAGGTTAAAAGAAAATCTTGTAAAGTTGTGGGCTCTATCTCTGAAATAATCTTCCCAATGTTTGAAAAATATTTGTGTGCTTTTAAAGCTGATTATAGCCTCTTGTGGAAGAAGTTAGACGTTGCTTATTTAGGCTGTACAGCTGGTGACAAAATGACTGCAGAGCTAGTTTATTAAAACCTTTAACCCTGAATTTTTTTTTTTTAGCTTGACAGCTGCAACTTGAGGCAACAGTAGTTTTTCCTGGGTGATTAATAGGCAGGCAATCTGGCTGGTGTTGGAAGAGCAGGGCAAAGCTGGTACGCTGTGAAACTTTACTCCGAGATCAGGAGAGCCCCTTGGGCGGCGGTGAGCGGAGATACCCAGCGTGAATGTGAATTAACACACTTACGTGATTAGAATGACTTGCGTTGTACATTTTTGCTACAAGGTTTCTGTTGTTTGTCAAATACCCCAAATAAGGAGCAACTTAAAAGTATTATTATGAAGCCCTAAACATAAATCCTAGTGGATCAATAATACTGTAACGGTTCCTGTTACAATCCTGCTTTTCCTGGACCCAGCGGGGCTTGCTTCGGAAAGAGGACGGCTGTTCCTGTAAAATGTTGTTTTAATGGTGCCAATGAGTTGGAGAACTTAGTCCTCAACATCCACATTTGAGTTTTGTCACCTTTTCAGTGTGCTTGTTTTCTGAATTTTCTTGTGAAGCCAATTTTAACTGGGTGAGACAAACTCATCAGAAATTAGTTTAAATACTGTCTTGTTTATTAAGCTGTATTTCAAGCAGTAGCTAGAATATATCTCTCATACACTTTGAAGTTCAATGCCAGCTTTTACTAATCTGTATATGGATCACTTTTATGAGGTTGTAAGTTATTTGTTGCAATACCGAAGTCACCAGGTCAAGAGAAAAGAGGTAAAACTGTCAGAAAATCAGTTCCATCCTCAGTAGGGAATTCTCTCATGTATCTGATAGCTCAGCCTGCCTCCTCCCTCCCTCCCTGCCACAACCCTGGCAGTGTCAGCCCAAGGTGTTACCTCCCTTCACAGAGAATTACAAAAACCATGGGAAGGCAAGAGAGAGATAAGCAATTACCATACATTGTTGATTGATATTTTTCTGTAGTAGTTTCTTCTTCCTAGATTTTGTCTGAGATCAAAACTCTTAAGTGCCTGAATGAGCTGCTTTGATGGCATCTTCAAGCAGTCAGAATTTGAGCCCGCAAAAAGGCTTTTTGCTCTGCAGGAAGGTTTGAAATACCATCTGTTGGCTTGTCAAGCACGGGATTTGAACAGCTCTAAATTCTGTTTTTCAGGAAACTCTGTCAGCCACAGAACAGTGGTTTTCAAGGAGAAGCGCCTTCCCTGAGTCCACCAAAAGACAATGTGAACTCCAGCTCTCCTCCTCAGGTAGGTGATTCCTCTCCAAGGGTGCTGGGTCCGATTAGCGCAGAGCCAGCAATTGGTTCCATCTCCTCTTGATGGAGTCAGTTGCTGAACGTAGGTCCAGGCTGAGCTGTTCTGTCTGCACACTGGAATCACCTGCTGCTGGAGGCTGTTAGGTCAATAGCTTGTTGGGGTTGTTTTGGGTTTTTTTCCATTTTATTAACTTTGAATCTAATTCTGGGTTTCCTCAGTGTCTGTTTCTCCTCTGCATGTGGTTTGGTGACAGCCTATGGGGAGGATCTCTGACAGTGTGTCTTAGGTTTAGTTTTAAGGGCTAAATTTTCTTCACAGTGCCTACATCCCTCTTGGAGGTCCTGGGAGAATGAGCTTGTGTTTTACTCATTACAAATAATTGACTGGAACGAAGCAGTAATAAGTAGCTCCCAAACATGGTTGAGTTATTAAAAACTTTGACCTTTTGCAACCTAATTGCCATGACAGATCAGGGACAGGTTGGTCTGCTCTTTGATTTGTTGAGATGCCAGTGCATAGCACTGTGAAAAGTGCGTTTGACTGTTTTTTCCATGATAACAAACTACAAAGGAGCTGCATTTGCTTGTGTATTATTCAGAGTCTGTCCCCAATCTTCTCGGTATCACTGAGCACAGGCTTTTCTTGCTAGCATTGTGAAATACCAGCTTCCCTTCTCTGCTGTGGGTCAGCCCAGACAAGTTGAGTATTTATTCTCCTCCTGCCAATGGAATGTGTAATGCCTACTTGTCTGGACAGACGCACTGCGGATTAGTGGCAAAGAATATTAGCAGGTAAAGAAATTATGTGCTTTCTGGCAGTGAGAGGGAGGCAATTCTCTATTGAGAACAAGAACTGTGCAACTTGTTTGCCAGGTAGCTAATTCCAAATCCTCTCCTGCTCTGCTGTGGGCATGTTTCTGGTGAATAAAGAATGATCCCCTTCGTTCGAGTTAGCTTGGAAAGACACAATGCTGTTAAGAAAAACACAAGACTAGCCTCTTAAGCTGATTCTGAAAAAATGTAGGTTGAAAAATCATCTCGTTTCTGGCTGTACATCTTCTGAAAGACACAGAGGTCTATAGGGGGTGTTTCTGGTCTCTTGAGACGACCCAGCTGAAGCTTTGGGTGATTGAGTGATTTGGATCTAGAAAAGGCTAGTGAAACAGGGGCAACTGAACATGGAATATAAACGCTTCCAGCAGTGTGTCTAACGTGGCTTGTGTCAGACAGCAAACCACAGACAGCTTTTTTTTTGTAAGCCATCTCTTTTTTTTTTTTTT
>VXBL01007719.1:194254-211876 GCA_013400195.1 Aramus guarauna
TTTTTTTTATACTCTATAGCTGTAGTTTCTATTTAGAGAAGGGATACTGGCTAATGGTGGCAGTCTCAGCAGAGGACTGGGATTTGGTAGCCTGGAATGCAGAGTATTTTGGGAAAGTTCGGTTGTGGAAGGAAGGCAAAGAAAAAGGTTAGCCTGGTAATTCTAAGGAAGCACAGCAGAGCAGGTATCGCATGTCTATACCACCTCACAACCAAAGAGGTAAAGTTGGTGAAGATGGTGTTTGTTGGCTTTGGAGAAAGGTGAGTAACAGATGGCAGCGCTTCGATCTGTTGCTTGTTCTGAGAGCTGTAGCCAAAGTGAGTGGCCCCTGCTTTTGGGAGACAGAGGCTGCTTGTGTTCTGCTGGGAAGGCAGCTGGTGATGTTGCAAAGCCGGTTCGACGTGCTGTCCTTGCCCCTTGAGCTCTGCGGCAGTATGAGCAGCTCCTCTTCGTAATTACCTTGACAGGTGGAAAGAATTCCTGCCACCACACAGTGTCCTTGAGACCCCTGGAGTTAGCAAAGAAATACATTAACTGGGGGGTGAAAGGGGCGAATTGGTGGCTCCCTGACAGAGCAGCTGTGCATCCAGCTGCACTTCTGTGATGGCACAAAATTTCCATTTGCAAACACATCGCAGCCCTGCCTGAGACATAAAGAAAACAATAAAATATCCAAAAGAAATAACCAGAACTTATTGCTTGTTTTCCTCTGGGCACTAAATAATCTTTCCTCAGAGTTTCTGCAGCCCTGTGCTGCCAGGCAGGCACACACTGCTGCACTGATGCCTGTCCAAGGTAATTTTGGCCGGCTCAGGCCGGACCGAGCCTGACAGTCGTAGTTCTGGCTCTGCGTTGAGCTCCTCTCTCTGCTGACGCAGGGGTTCTTCCGTGGTGCAGCTGAGCCGGAGCCTATAGACAGCTGCTTGCTAGGAGGTGTGGGGGGACTGAGCTTCTCCAAGCCCTCCACTGTCTGGGGGGGGCTGATGGGGACAGTTGGGAACCTCTACACTTAAAGAAGGGATATTCAGATCACATCAGCCTGTGTGACATAGCGTTTAAAACTACTACGAATGTCCTCTTTTGCCTTATGTTCTCAGAACTTAATGCTTTCTCGCCTCTTCTGGGAAATGCCTCTTTCTTGAGGAGAGGAAGGAGTGGTTTTGCAAGGGTAAAGTTGTTGAGCACAGAGTTGGGAATAAAAAGCAGAACTTGTGAATCCCTCCTTGCTCTGGAGGTCTGAGCACGTCTTTCCTTCGCAGGGACTTTGAGGTGCTCTAAATGTCATGGCACGATCAGAAGAGGTGACAGATGTTTTTATGGTCATTTCCGTTCTCTGTGGAGCGGCTGGGATGGGGGGATGGCAAAGGACAGTTTTATTTCTAAAGGGCTAGATTTGAAATAGGATGCAATGAGAGCAAGCTGGGTTGTGTGACCGGAGGATGAATAGTGCTGGAGATGGATAACTGCTGATGGGATGGTAGGTTTCTGTAGGCTCTCCCACCGAGTCGTGGGCTCCAGAGTGGCTGTTGGGATTGTTGGGAAGCGGATTGGGATGGATCAGCTTCTGTAGGAGCCTGTGTCCAGGGCCCCTGAGCAGGGACGCTTGCGGGCAGCTCTGACAGCAGGGCTCCTTTTCTGGGAATACTCCCTGGTTTGCTGGTATTGCACCACCACCTAGTGGTAACAGCATCCAAAAAGCTGCCCTCTAGGCTTCAAGGTTTATTTTTTCCTTTTTCCTCCTTAGAAACGATCCCAGCCTCTGGAGTTTATCGATCCCCTGGCCAACAAAAAGCCCAGGATCTCGCATTTGGCTCACAGAACTCAGACCACTTTCAACGGGAAACTGAATTCCTCCAACGGGAAGGACGTCCCTGCCCCTGCTCTGCCACCGGCTGTCCCGGAGTCGGTGAGCTCCAGCTCCAGCCTCCCGGTGCTGGAGCTGCCGAGGCCTCACGATCCCCTTTCGGATGTCAGCAATGACCTGACTCACAACGGCAGAGACTGTGAGAACTCGGAGACGGCTGACAGACTGACTCATCCTTTGTCAATAGACTGTCCCCAAACGAGCAAGCACAATTGCAGCTCGTATGTAAAAACCAAGAAAAAATCCAAAAAGCACAAAGACAAGGAAAAGGAGAGAAAGGAGAAGAAAAATGAAGAGAAATGCAAAGAGGAGAAGCAGGACTGTGAAGTAATAAAAAATGCTGACTTAGTTAGTGTTCCCCAGGAACAGGTCACAGGTATGTATGGTCTGAGATGTCCTCCTGTACGGCTTGTGCTAAGATAACATTGGGATTGGCTGTGTGTGATTTCTGCTCTAAATCCACCTGAGGAGAGAGGTTGCGTGTCCACTTGCAGAGACCTTGTGGTTAGCAAAATAGTATCACTGTCCCTACCTACAAATCAACAGATGCGCTTCCTCTCAAAAGAGAATATCAGGTTTTTCCTGTTTAACCTTTCATGCTGTTTGGAACTGCCTCCAACCGTGTCGTGTTTCTCCTTGTTAAATTAAAAGCTGTATCAATATATAGGGATGAAAGGCAGACATCAAGATCTCTTGGAAAAAACAGTGCTGCTTTGATTACTTACGGCTCTTCTGCTTGTGTTTGGTATTGTCATAACTGTTGTATTGATTTTTAACTTGGTAATAAAAAGTTAGTCACAAAAGCTTTTAATATCGGATACAAAAGAAATGATAGATAAGTCTTGTGATAAATGCTGTTAAAGCAGTATTCAACCAGCTCTTTCAAGCTGAAAGAGCTTCTTTGTTGTATCCCACAATTACTCTGAATTTATTTTTTTGGGGACTAACACAACAGTGAATCTGTTACCCGTTGAGATGTGACGAAAATGTTTTCCATCAAACCAGTATATTTCTAAGTCAGTTGTATGTGCTCTTAGAAGTTAGAGCAGAGAATATACGTTGGCTAATCCAATCTGTTCCCTTGCCAGTGCCTTCAGCTTTCCTGTTCTCTGCTGTTTTGTTAGATTTTCTTATGGCTCCCTGGAGCGGTGGGACTTCCCCTGCAGCCTCTAGGAATATTGCAGTCCTGATCTGTGGTTAAATTTCTTTTTGGATCGGTCTTGTTTTGCTCTGCCCTGTTCCTACTTTCGGACACTAAGTTCGTCTTCGTGCTTGGTGTACGAAAATCATCCAGTTCTGGCTTAAAAGGGGCAGTAACTCGAAAAACTAATTTGTTGAATTCCTGGAAAGGGAGAGCGCTTCACAGGGCATCAGGATTAATGCAATATTAGCTCTCACCTTCCCCACGGTCTTTGTAGCACTTACAAAAGCATTTTGATTGCTCACCGGTGATTTTTAGTGACAGTCCATAGTCCTAATCGTTGTGTGGCACTGCAGAACCACGCTCTTCAGATACTTTCATCTTTTATGCCAATCTTTATTTATTTCTGTGAACACTGCTTTTTCTTCCCAGTATATCTTGTGTCTTGAATGGTAGTGGATAGATATACACACATTCTCTCTATATATTTTTGTCAGTATTTATTATAAATACCCTGAATTCTTTCTTCATGAAGTTGCTGACCTGTTATCACCTTTTCTGCTTCGCTTTAAAAACAGTTTAATGACTGGCTCTTTGTTAATTAGTAGGAATGGGGTTTTGTTCCTGTTGCACCACTGATGTATGCGAGGTAACGAATCCAAGCTGGACTTGGGAGTAATCATAAACAGGATGTGGTCAGTGGCTGCTCGCATCTGAATTGGGATCTTTTTCCTCTCTGCCTTACTTCATGTGGATAGCGTGGGCCTAATCCTGCTCCTTTTGTCTGCAGCAAGTGGCTGACCGCCTTCTCCAAGTCCCCCTTGGGCCAGGGGCTGCAGGGAGGCAGTTTCTCCCTGGAGGTTTGTTCAAGAGATGGTGGAGGGACCTTTGGGGTCCTTTCAGCAGTCAGTAGGTGGCACTCATAGGCAAAATAAACCTCCTTTTCTCCCTGTGCTCCACAATCTTCCTTACCCACGTTCTGCATCTTTCATGCTGGCGGTCAGGTAAGGACAAAAGCAGAATTGACTGCAAACATCTACAGTAGGAATTTGAGACTGGGTGTTCATGACGACACTGTTTTTTTTCTGCAATTCTTCCATTCTGCTCAGGAATTCAGAGAAAAATCAATTTTTTTAAAACATACAATTGGGTATTGCTTTTACATGCCTGTGTTGATTACTTGGGCATTTCCTGCTCCCTATGGTTTATCTGGGATAATAATTGTGAAGTAGTAGTGTAGGTGAGTGTAGGGATGGGTGAGGCTTGGGGCTGACACGTACCTTTCCTGTGCATCTGGGGAAATGCAATCAAGGTACCGCTTGCTCTAAGCTACGGACTTGGAAAGAAGAAACAGTTTTGTGAAGTGACTGAGTTAAATCCTTTGCAGCCTTCTCCACTTGTACCTTCTCCTGTCTCTTACTTTGCTGCCTTCTCGTGGATGCAGTTGGCTTTCTGATTAGGACTTCCAGTATAAAACACATTTTATGAGAAATATCCCTTTTCAAGCCTGTATCTGACTGCTTTCTTCCTCCAAACTAACAGTGCGCTGTTTGGTTTATGCTGAGGATGGGGTCTGGTTTAGGCTCACATTCAGAATCCCGTTCCTCTTGAAGTCTTTGGTCCCTTCACTGAAACTCCTAAACATTCTTAGCTGAGCCTTGCTTCATTTACGTTTCTTCGTCAAGCATAGAGCACTTTGATTTGTCTACAGGGCAGTAGGGCTATGTGAGGAAAAAGCCTTATAAACCTCTCTGTTGTACCCTGGAGTATTAATAGTAGGAATCTGAACCTGGAGTATTATAGTAGGAAACTATATAGTGTAGAATCAGGAGGAAAAAACGTGCACCTTGCTCGGCGCTCTGTTCTGTGCAACTGGACTCATAAATTTGTTCAGCAGTGGTGATATCGGAGTTATCCCTCCCTGCAGGCAGTGTTTATAAACCAATTAAGTTTTTTTGCTGCTCAGTGCATTAGCTAATGTTGATATTGTTTTGCTGACAGACAAATATTAGAGAAGCCTTGAAGTTTCACCCACCTTACTGTGGAACTTCTTTGTCAGTTCAAAGCAAAACCAGAAATCCTTTAGAATTTGGTAGGCTGTATATTGCAAATAAGTTTATGAATTTGAAGTTTAATTGCATAGAACTTTAAAGTTTAAGGATGTCTATAAAAAAGTCTTTATTTTTTCAGGTTTAAATGGAACATGCAATAATTCTAGTGTACCAACGTCAACTTCAGAAATGCCAGATTATTTATTGTAAGTATATTTATCAGTTGCTTCATCGCTTTGGGATCATGTTTCAAGCTACAAATCGCAATGTAGTGGGAATTTTGTTGAACTTTATTGTTACTCGATATAACTTTGTAAGGTGGGTTTACAAAAAAGAAAGAGTAAATCCAACTTTGCAGATAGTTCTGGAGACTAAACTTGGCACCAGATCTGTTCTTTACCTCCTCATGGAGTTCAAGGTTATCTTCCTATAAACCAATTCTTAAAGTACTTCAAGAAACATCACATACCTTGAAGGGATTTGAAAGGATTACACATCTCCATGTTGCAGTTGAAAACTTTGAGAGGAAATGATCTGTTTTAATGCTGTGAGAGACAGAGCAAGAAAGGATTTTGAGAGGTTAGCTAATTCTTCCCCTGTTATGAGCCAAGATCATCTGCATAAACCAGTGAAATATTCTTCATGGGGAGGTTATAACCCGTGGGTTGAGATGTGAGTTGTTTCACCTCTTGACTTTTTAATCAGATCCCCTTGAGGTTAATTAAACAATATACTTGTCTGCTGAAGGACAAAAATCCCTGTGCATAAAGCCAAAAATCTGCATAAAGCCAAACCTGTTACAGACAAAGCTCTGTGATAGCAAAGAAGCGTAGCTGTGGGTGATGTTCCCTGCGTACGTCTCAGCTGGGGTTTTTAATGCCATCAGATCTGTTCTGGCTGTGCTGTGATCACGCAGAGGGAAGAGATGGAGGAGGAGGGGGCGGCATCCACTCTTGGCTCTGCAGGAGCAGTCTCTGGAGTTGACTAGAGGATAGATAGGGTTCTTGTACGGTTACAGCACTGTGGTTTGCTGGGCTGTAGGAACTATACAAACCGCTTTGAGTTGGCCTTTCTAGTACCATTCAGAAGAATACAGATGACTGGGGTTTTTTTTTCTTACAGCAGATGTGCTGATCCCTGCTATTGAGGGATATTGCAGCTCCTCAGTCCACTTCCAAAGAAATCCTGTAAGGTTTATGAACTCCTGTAAGCTCTGTTGTCTCCCCTTTTGGCATGATCTGACTGTTTTGATAGTCAGCTCTTTAAAATTATAAGCGCTGTCACTGCCATTTTGATCACAGAGGCATATGTTTCATACCGGTGAGGACAACTTCCTTATCTCATAGTAGCGTATCTGTTGTAGATGCTTATTTATTCCAACCCCTAGCAAGGAATCAGTTCTTGAAGGCTAGAGCACGTTTAGGTTAACAGAGTGGAAGTTTTTCCTTAATTTGATATCTAAGTTAGCTTATACATGCTCACGTACTGAGCTGGCACTGCTGCAGACAGTGTAAGGTGGCAAATTAGAGTCATCACCTACAGAGAGATGAGTTTTGCCATCAGAGAGGAATGGCTGCTGGGCTTTCTGCAAAACGTCAGGTTTAATGGCTCTTTCTTGAGCTGAGTAACTTTCAAAAGGCCTCAAAGGCACATGTGTTAATAAACACGAGCTTTTATGTTCAGTGCACGTCGGGTATCTTCCGAAGATAGTGGAGATATATTCAGTCTATTCAACATGGTTTCTTGTCGTACTGTGAACATTTTGCAATGATAGCTGAATGCTTTTTGTGTTCCTTTAAAGACTCTTTACACTGGAAGCATCGTATTCCTGCTGTTCCAAGGTCTGGCACAGATGCAGAACTCCATGTTCTGTGGGACAGCAGGAGTTAGAAAAGCTGTAGCAGTGCTATCTGAATGTCCTCCTACACCCTCAGCTGCTCCCAGGCTTGGCTGTACCTGCATATTCCACCCTATCTGGCATAGATAGGAGATTCTGGAGAGCAAACGCTGTCTTGTTTTACACAGCAGAGGTCAAGGCAATAATCCCAACGGTTACCTCCATGTTACTATAATGCAAATCTTAGGAGACTCTATTTGCTTTCAAATACAGTCACCTGGTAGACTTGGCATCCTAGTTTTGGCATTGCAGTGTTCGTGCTGTCTGGAGAGAAGACTTACTAAACTGATGAACTAAATTATTCTCCCCCCAGAAAATACGCAGCCATTTCCTCTTTGGAGCAGCGTCAGAGTTACAAAAATGACTTCAATGCAGAATACAACGAGTACAGAGACTTGCACGCTCGGATAGAGAGGATAACTCGACGGTTTACGCAGTTAGATGCCAAGCTGAAGCAACTTTTGCAGGGCTCTGAAGAATACAAGGTAGAAACAGAAATCTATCTTTCAAAAGGCTATTTCTGCAAGTGGCGGTGCTACAGCTCTCTTTAATCGCTCTGTACTGCGTACGGCTGTTTGGGGTGGGTTGGTGTCTAAGACGTACTGCCCAGAGCCCCAAACTGGTAGATGCGGAACGTGCACACAGCTGACAGCTTTGTAGACTGTTCTTAAAACAGCTCTGTGTTCTTTCGTTTTCGAGCTGGAGCACACATCATGGTACTTGTTGACAAGGAAAGGCCTCAGTGAGACAATTGGCGTCTTTAGCCAAAAGCTGCTGGAAGCTATTAGTGTATCCCAGCCAGAAAACTCATATTCGCACATATGGTAGCGTATCGGGGCTGGAAGGGGAGTTAGTACGGGGTCATCTGTTTCTCTGGAATCTTTGATCTTAATAATGTAGCATTATTAGACTTGTCAGACTGATTTTAAAAGAGCTTTAACTATTCATTATCTTGAGAAAGTAAGTCTCACTGAGTATAATAAACAGATTTTTACAGAGCACCTATTGTACTAAGCACTGTTTCCTCCCTCAAACATCCTTCCCCTCTCTTTGAGAAATTCAGTGATTCCTCACTGAATTATTTTTATATCTCGGGGAAAAATTAGTCTGAGCTTTGGAGGAAATATCAATTATCCTGCCAACCCAAGCGCCTGTTTCAGGTAGTTCTCATGGCTGGGGAATGGGGACTGATCCTTCCAGTGCTTCTGGTGGCAGCACCAGTATAAGAATGGAGTCAGTGAGGCTGGGTAGCCATCAGATCTCACGGGGGGGCAGTCGTGGAGGGGGTGGATTCATTTGGGTTGGTATTTAGAAGAAATGCGTACATTCAGCCATCAGTAAATGCTTGCCTACTGCAGTAGGTTGCAGGACTGTTGGGTCGTTTGAAAACAATAAGCTGTCTTTTCCTTTTTAGACGATCCATGATCAAATTTTACAGGAGTATCGGAAAATTAAAAAGGTAAGTAAAGAAAAAAAAAAGGGGGCTATGAAAAAGGCTCTTGGGTGGTGCCCCTAGTGCAACTGAAAGAGATGGGTACTTGCCAAGTGAAAAACCCGTCTCTGAAGCTTCATAGCAGATTGTTGTTCAGCTCAAGCTTGTCCAAAACGTGATCCCTTCCCGATTCAGAAAGGATTTGTGGGGGCTTGAGGCTGCTCCTTGGATCCTCGGTAACATTCAGTTGTGTTAGTGGCGTGCTAGGCCAAGAATGAATGTGTTAAATTAGTGCTTTTATCCCGTCAAGTGAGAGAACAGCGTGTGTTTGGGATGCACAGGCTGAGTGATAACAGCATCCTCCGGGTCTTGGGGTCTGCTGGTATATTTGGGATGATTTGAGCACAGTCTCTAGTGTGAGTCGCTTGGGTACATAGTCCCCTGCGGGGCTCAGCATGGCTTTTTGGTGTGTGAGGCACGCAGAATGCTTTACATCTCTCTATGTATATATAAAGCAACAGTTGTTGACTGGAGGGATTTATGGCGTAGCTGGATGAGGTAGGAAATGCCAAGGCAGGCGGGGGCATCCATACACCAGGGGTGGGGTTTGTTTTGTATTTTTTTCTTTTTTTTTACATCTACAAATATGGCCCTGAACTCTGCTGTCCCTGAGGGATTTTTGGAGCTTTTTGAAGGGATTCCCTGTGTGTTACAAGTTCAGCTTTGGTTTAAAGCTCCCAGGCTTGCACAGTTCAGTGCTAACGTGGGGGCAAGGGGCCGGTGAGGCTTGCTGGAAGCTGAGGTGTGTGGCCCAGCTGCCCTGAGTTAGGCTGAGCCTTACTCAAGGCGCACCCCTTTCCCTGGGACGAGGCTCCTGGAGCTGGGTATCCATGAAAAGCAATTTTGTTCTTTGCCTTGTTTGAAAAGAGGAGGTCCATTTTAAATGGGTATCTACTCCTCCAGCTCGAAGAGCTTCATTCCTTGGTCGTGTATTTATAGTCTGAGGTCAGATAGCTTTGTCTGAGTTCAGCGTAGGTGTCGCCGAGTTCTGAACAATTGCCTTCCGTCACTGCATTTTCATTTTTTTCTTTACAGACTAACCCCAATTACAGCCAAGAGAAGAACCGCTGCGAATACCTCCACAACAAACTGGCTCACATTAAAAAACTGATAGCAGAGTATGACCAACAGCAGTTTTAGCTGGCGCTAATCCGGACTGGGTAGGGCAAAAAAGTCACCTGGACGTTACGTTCCCTTTTATACAACTAGATTCCTTTCAGAGACGAGCATTAATTCCTCGTGGTTGAAGAATTTGGGGATTACTTACGATGCCGAATCTGTCATGTCCATGTCTGAGCCGGGTCACAAGCCCTGTGCCTGACATGGTCCTCTCGAGTTTTAGCCTCTCTGAATGTCGGAATGTAACAAATGGGGGGAAAAAAAAAAAAAATCTGCTTATTTGAAGCCAGCGTTTGACACTTAAGGGAAAAGTTGCCTAAAGTGAATGAAGCTCCCAAAGGTTAAGAATCAGTAGTTTTCATGGATTAAAGTTTGGCATGAAGTGTAATTACCCCTGGCCCAGGTCCACTGGGTTACAAATTGTCCAAATGGTAAGGAACTGGAATGCTGCTAGGTTACCTCCTTCTCTGGCACCTGTGACTGTTCATATGCAAGCTGTCTGCTCTACATGGCACCGCGTTAAATACACCAAGTACCCAGAGTCCTTGTTGTTTGTTCCTGCTTTTGTCATCTCCGGTGTGTGCTCTCTTGAGGTGGTTGTGTCGGTAGGAGGGGATCAGCCCGGGGATCTGCGCTGAGTTCCTTGTGCAGTGGTGGATCCTTCATGTTCAAAAACAAAAAACCAAACAACACTTTTTTTTTTTAATCTGCTTGTGCGTTTATAAGCAGCGGACGTAAACGTTTTGCAGTGGCCTCTCCAGCACGCTCAGTCCAGTCTGCCTGCGTTACCCTTCACGTACCAATGCTGGGAAGATTGAGACCTGTCTGTCTTTGACTTTTATAATTTTATACCAAGGCAGCCAATTTTATTAATTGCTAATGAGACTATGGTCTATTTTTGTATTAAAAAAAAAAACAAAACCATCTTTTTCTAAAACTGTGCCTCCCTTTTCCTTTTAGGCCAAGTGTTTCAGAACCTTTCCTGTCTTATAACTGCAGTATTACTAAAGCTTATTAGATAGTTACGCAGAGACGTTATTTTATTACCTGTACTGACCCATAAGAGAGGGGTTGGGGGGGGATGCAATGCTTTCTTCTGTTTTTTATGCATTTCCAAAGAAGCAGCAGCAGAAAATCATTCTCAGAACAGGCACCCGAGCGTGAGAGAAGTAAGGTAGCATTTTCCCATGCCGGTCACTTCCACTGTTGCGCTTTATCTAGCCAGTTTCTCCGTGCAGTCTTTCTTCTTTATTTCTTTCTTTCTTTTTTTTTTTTTTTGGACTTGAAGGGAACATTTTTAGAGTATGGCCAGGGTGTGAGAAACACGCCAAAAAGCACAAAGGTGTCCTTTAACTCTGCTATTTCTTTCTCTCCCCTCTCCCCTTTTAATCCTGCCAGCCTGTGTGATTTGACTTCTTCCCGCTTCCGTTTATCTCAAAGTAAAGGATTACTTTCCTGTGGCGTCTCCTTCCCTTGGAGGTTGCACTGAAGAGTCTTTCACCCTTTGAAGGAGCGGAATGGCAGAGTTAAGGAGGGAAACAGTTCTTACAGAAGGAGTATTTTTTTTTTCCATACACACCCCCCCAAAAAAAAAGTGGGTCCATCTACTGTATTATAAAAAAAAAAGAAAAATAATAATCATAATTCCATTCTGGCTAGATTGGTTTTGCTGCATCATCTGGCCAGGGCCACCGCTTTGCTTTGTCGCTTGCAATGTTCTGAGTTTCTCTCCTTGCCGCCTCACATCCAGCGCTCACCAGGACTTTGCCATCCCATTCTCCAAACGAAAGCCAACGGCTGAAGGGACGGGGCTGAGCTGCGCCTTACTGGCCCAGCGACCCTCCGGCCGTGGTCTACGAACTGCCACTGGAAAACCCCCTTTTTCTGCTGGTCTGCAAAACCCAAACCTGTTCAGAAGCGGAGCGGTGAAGGAGTGGGGGGAAGAGACGTGATGTCCAAGCAGCGCGGCAGTCCGTAGGGTGAGCACCCCGGAGAGCCCTGCTACAGAAATCCCGACGAGCATCTCGGGACTCGGGGAACACTTTGATCCTGTCTCTTCCTCTCCGAATAAAGATGACTGGAGGTTAGGGAGCTGTTTCTCTTGCGGGCGTACCTGTTTGTGTAATGCTGCCTGTCTCCCTGTGCTGGAAAACATGCCAGAATTAAAGGTGATGAGCTTTTGGCCAGAAAAACTCTGTCCTGCTCGGTGGGGTCTTGCACCCGGTCGGTGCAGTTCCTTACGCAGTAAGTGGCAGCTGGTGATGATTTCTGACCTCGAGCCTCGCTTAGGCTCCGATTCCAGCAAACTTCCCGTGGCTGTGAATGTACACTGAGGCGGATTTCACCGGAGCCGCAGGAATCTGGGAAGGAGGTGTTCGGCTGTGTGGAGGAAACAGGATGCCACGTTTTCTCGGACCCGCTGTGAGATTTGTCACTGCAAAACCCAGTTGGTGCCAGACCCGTGAGCGGCATCGCCAGCCGGCGGTGACAGGCGTTTCGGCTGAATTTCCCGGCGCTGAGCCGTGGGGCTTGGTGGGACCTTCATCTCTGACTGTGGTGCGCGAGGAGCCCCAAACTCGGATGGCAGAAGAGGCAGCAGCTACAAACCCGAGATGAGTAAATTCTTCCATGGAAATACTTCTCCTTCTGATGCTTAATATTTTGAATGGGGTTTGGTTTTTTTGTTGTTGTTGCTTGGGGGGGCGGGGGATAGAGATGGATCTCAGTCTTTATACATCTGCTATAAGATATTTTTGCAAACAGAGTTGTATACAAAGATGTATTGTGTACATTTACATGTATATTCTGGAACTTCTAAAATTTGAATATAAAAACTGAAAATATTTAATGAATATCCAAACTGTGAGACCCAATTAGCATTCAACAACTTTCTGCTTCACTTTTCTTTTGGACTGTGTTAAAGAATTGTAGTAGAATCTGCCTTTTTTTTTTTTTTTCTTTAGAGATCATGAAGCTAGGCAAATTTTGTGCTTTTTGGGTTAATAGAAACCAGTTCTAGGTGATTAAGTATGATCTTAACTTATTGATACTGTGTTTTACTTTGTAATATTGTACTGTGGATAAAACTATATTGAGCCATGGAGTTGGAGTTTACAAAAGAGCTTTTCACTTTGCCAAAATGTTACAATTTAAAGGCAGCATAGTCTTCAGCTTTCCTAATCTTTTCTTAAGAGCTAGTGTCTTTTTTGTACACTAAAAAGCTGAATGCTGATTTTGCAACATATAATAAATTCACTGTATTGGAAAACAAGCAAACAATAAGGTTGTATATTTCTTTTCAGTGATTATTACTGCAAGAAGACTCGAAAGGGAAAGGTGATAAATGGCTGGTGTGGAGTTTGAAAGCAGGAGCTTTAAAGGGACCGAGTCAGTTCAGGGAGTTAAAAGTTATTGGAGCAGTAGGTAAGAAACACGAGAAGGAAAAGGTGCTCAGCGTGGGCCACCTATTTCCTGGCCACTTGCTGTATTACGGGGAGAGCCCTCGCCCAGAAATGCTGCCCCGGATCAGCCTCGCTGGGATCGGCATCTCTGTGCCGGAGCTGGGGGTCTTCCCACCCCAATGGCAGCAGCGCCCAGGTTCCTTTGGGGGAGGAAAAGCTGCTTTCGAAGAGGCACCAGTCGCTGGTGTGGGTGTGCAGGTTGGCTTTAGAGGGATGTCCTGCGAGCGCAGGAGGTTGAAGGGTGTATGGCCTCGGGGAGACGGCAGGAGCAGCAGGGGGGCTTGGAGGTGGTGTGGGCAAGCGAGGTTCTTGCTGCTTCCCTTGGGATCGGTGATGCTGTGACTTCCAAGGTGATGGTGGCTCTTTCTGACAGCACGCAGCCCTGGTCCGGGGCTGCTGGGGAGGGTCCAGGGCTGGTTCAGGTGCCTCAGCGACATAGGCCGTGCTCAACCCGCTCTTTCCCTGCTGCTGAGCTGAGCTGGGTCTGATGCCTGAGCTCGCGTGGGGGATGAGTCACATCCGTAGGGAGCCGGATCAGCGACGTGGGGATGAGCCTGGAGTAGACTGTCACTGCACTGCCTGTCCACGCTGCTGGAGCTCCCACCTCCACCCACGGGTCTGAATCAGCTGGCTAAAGCTTGGGATGCAAATAATACAAACAGCGTCTCGGTTGTATCGAGACTTTGTCCCTTATTTTTGTTGTCGCGAAGGGTGCTTGCTCCCCTCCTGGGTCTGCTGCTCAGTGTGGCTGGAGCAGGCAGAATTATAAAACAGTCACTCCAGTGACTGCTCATACCGAAATCTGCTCTGAATAGCTTCTGGTTTCCATCAGTGGTTGCTGTGCTGCCTGCTTTGGGATCCCCTCTACCTGTGGGTGACGGTCACAGGTTCACTGGCCTCGAGAGCAGAAGTGCTGGCATAGCTCGTGCTTGATCCACTGTTCAGCTACAGCTCGCTTTGCCTTAGGGCAGGATTCTGGTTCTGCCTCCAAAACAGCAAAATATGGAGAAAGGGAAAATAACCCAGCTATCGAATAACATCTTACAAATGCCTCGGCTGTTTTTTAAGGTGGGGTGGAACAGGGGAGGCTCTGCTTGGTCCCGTCTCACCAGCCTTGACCTTGGAGTTGACACAACAGCACGAGCACCCACACAGGCAGGCGATGCTCCCACGGCTGGCGAGGGTTTGCTCCCACAGGGCACTCTGTTACAGAACAAGAGCTGAGACACGTTGGACGAGCTGATGCTCCCACAAATCCCCAAATCATCATTTATTTTTTTTTCAGTTCCAAATGCTACCTCTGAGCCAAGCCACGCACCCCAGGCCTCTGTTTTACCATCTTTAATTCCTCATTCGTGTGAGCTTCACCATGGGGGGGTTCGTCGGATGAAAGGCTGTCCCCTGGGATGTGCACGGGGACGCTCACGCGGGACGGGTCCCCTTCCCTTCCTGTCCCATCCCAGCTTTCCTGGGGAATTCCTCTCAACTACTGGCAGCTCCTGCTCTGGCCGGGGTCAGGCACTGAGCTCATTAACTCGGAGCTGCCCCAGTGGAAATTTACTGGCTGCGTCTGCTGTGCCAGAGCCAGCTGGGCTCCTGCTGCTGCCTCCTTATCTGCACCCAGCCGAAACCCTGCTGCCGGCCCTCCCTGGGGACGGCGGCGTGGGGACGAGGAGCAGCATCTCTTTCGGGCTGTGTCTGTGTGTCCCTCCTGCGCGCCAAAGCTGAGCCTGCCACGCAGGTTCAGGAGGAGCCCTGGGCTCTGGTAATTGAGGTCATAGCTGGGAAAAGTGTCATTTTGCACCAGATCAGGCACAAGCTGCCCTTAAATTAGGGTCACACGTGTGTGGGAAGGTAGAGATGACCCTGCAGCGTCCTGGCTGCCCCGGTCAGGTTTGAGGGATGCTTGAAATACAACAAAAGCAGCATGGTTTTTTTCCTCCCGTGCACCTTTTGCTCGTGGCTTGTTTACAGGAGGAAGCTCATTAGAATAATTTGTCCTTGACATGGTCCGATGGCGCTGGTCCCTCTCGCAGAACAGCTGCTACACCTCCTCTGCTGAGCGCAACCACCCCGAATCACCCGTTCCCCCCATCCCTTTCTGCGTGTGGGTCCGTCCTTGGGCACGCGGCACCCGGAGAGCGATGGCGCAGGGACAGGGAGGAGAGGACAAGGAGCTGCGAGCAGCCGGTGCGGGCAGAGATAACGAAGGGTCAGAGCCTGGGGGCTGTTTTACATGAGGGGAAAAACCCCAACCGTGAACCGAGGCAAATGGGGCCAGGGAGTTCTTTGTGTCTGTAACGCAGAAATCTGGGGCTGCNTTGCTGGGGGAGCGGGCCAGTCGCTATGGCTCTGCGGCTCGCCTGGCCCCCCGCCAGTCCCCGGCAGCTGGGGAGCCGAAGGCGCTGGGCGGCCGGCCCGGGCTCCCGGCCCATGAACGCGTTGGGCGAGCGGGAACAAGGGAGCCCCGCTCATGCGGTGCCGAGCGTGGGAGGAGTGGGAAGGGAGTGGGGGAAGGAACAATGGTGGGAGTTATGGGAGGGGGGCAAAAAAAANCCGAAATCTGCTCTGAATAGCTTCTGGTTTCCATCAGTGGTTGCTGTGCTGCCTGCTTTGGGATCCCCTCTACCTGTGGGTGACGGTCACAGGTTCACTGGCCTCGAGAGCAGAAGTGCTGGCATAGCTCGTGCTTGATCCACTGTTCAGCTACAGCTCGCTTTGCCTTAGGGCAGGATTCTGGTTCTGCCTCCAAAACAGCAAAATATGGAGAAAGGGAAAATAACCCAGCTATCGAATAACATCTTACAAATGCCTCGGCTGTTTTTTAAGGTGGGGTGGAACAGGGGAGGCTCTGCTTGGTCCCGTCTCACCAGCCTTGACCTTGGAGTTGACACAACAGCACGAGCACCCACACAGGCAGGCGATGCTCCCACGGCTGGCGAGGGTTTGCTCCCACAGGGCACTCTGTTACAGAACAAGAGCTGAGACACGTTGGACGAGCTGATGCTCCCACAAATCCCCAAATCATCATTTATTTTTTTTTCAGTTCCAAATGCTACCTCTGAGCCAAGCCACGCACCCCAGGCCTCTGTTTTACCATCTTTAATTCCTCATTCGTGTGAGCTTCACCATGGGGGGGTTCGTCGGATGAAAGGCTGTCCCCTGGGATGTGCACGGGGACGCTCACGCGGGATGGGTCCCCTTCCCTTCCTGTCCCATCCCAGCTTTCCTGGGGAATTCCTCTCAACTACTGGCAGCTCCTGCTCTGGCCGGGGTCAGGCACTGAGCTCATTAACTCGGAGCTGCCCCAGTGGAAATTTACTGGCTGCGTCTGCTGTGCCAGAGCCAGCTGGGCTCCTGCTGCTGCCTCCTTATCTGCACCCAGCCGAAACCCTGCTGCCGGCCCTCCCTGGGGACGGCGGCGTGGGGACGAGGAGCAGCATCTCTTTCGGGCTGTGTCTGTGTGTCCCTCCTGCGCGCCAAAGCTGAGCCTGCCACGCAGGTTCAGGAGGAGCCCTGGGCTCTGGTAATTGAGGTCATAGCTGGGAAAAGTGTCATTTTGCACCAGATCAGGCACAAGCTGCCCTTAAATTAGGGTCACACGTGTGTGGGAAGGTAGAGATGACCCTGCAGCGTCCTGGCTGCCCCGGTCAGGTTTGAGGGATGCTTGAAATACAACAAAAGCAGCATGGTTTTTTTCCTCCCGTGCACCTTTTGCTCGTGGCTTGTTTACAGGAGGAAGCTCATTAGAATAATTTGTCCTTGACATGGTCCGATGGCGCTGGTCCCTCTCGCAGAACAGCTGCTACACCTCCTCTGCTGAGCGCAACCACCCCGAATCACCCGTTCCCCCCATCCCTTTCTGCGTGTGGGTCCGTCCTTGGGCACGCGGCACCCGGAGAGCGATGGCGCAGGGACAGGGAGGAGAGGACAAGGAGCTGTGAGCAGCCGGTGCGGGCAGAGATAACGAAGGGTCAGAGCCTGGGGGCTGTTTTACATGAGGGGAAAAACCCCAACCGTGAACCGAGGCAAATGGGGCCAGGGAGTTCTTTGTGTCTGTAACGCAGAAATCTGGGGCTGCTCGGGTTGGCTTTCACCTGCCTGGGAGGGCGAGGGGGGGTCCTGCCCACGTGCCCCCACAACCAAGCCCTTCCCAGCGCACAGAGCATCTCTGCCAGCAGCACCGTCGCCTGCAGAATCTGGCGCTGAACCTGCTCGTAATGAACCACCGACGAGTTTGTGCTACCCCTGCTCCCACAAACAGGGGCTGCCGGCGGGGGGTGGGGGGCTGCTTCGTGGCCCAGACACCCATCCCCGGGGATGATGGCGGGGGGGGGTCTGCTGGAACAGAGGAGGGGGTACCGTTGCTGGGGAGCGGGCCAGTCGCTATGGCTCTGCGGCTCGCCTGGCCCCCCGCCAGTCCCCGGCAGCTGGGGAGCCGAAGGCGCTGGGCGGCCGGCCCGGGCTCCCGGCCCATGAACGCGTTGGGCGAGCGGGAACAAGGGAGCCCCGCTCATGCGGTGCCGAGCGTGGGAGGAGTGGGAAGGGAGTGGGGGAAGGAACAATGGTGGGAGTTATGGGAGGGGGGCAAAAAAAA
>VXBL01007720.1:7279-49704 GCA_013400195.1 Aramus guarauna
TTTTTTTTTTTTTTTTTTTTAATGTAAGTCTAAAATACATCGTTTGGGGTAGGTAACTTGCATTTTTAAAAAATTACATATGAAAATGTTTTTTCAGAGATGTAATCAAAGGCCTTTTTCAGGACTCTCAAGCATTGGGCAGCACAATGCTGGCCCAAAAATGGCTCTGGCTGCTATAGACACCTTCTACTTCTCAGCATCCCTGTGGTTTCCATGCAACATTTGAGGTCACACGACAAACATGAAGCCAGATCTCTACTTGTTCGTATGAAAATAGTAATGAACAAATGCATTACATGTTGCTGCACATCCCATTAGGTGACAGTGAACTTTTAATTTAGCAGGAATACTTCAACTTTAGGTATATGATTTGATGTGCTTTGCATTACATTATAAGGACAAGCCTTCCAGTTCACTGACTATGCTGACACATGGGTTCTGCCATAATACACATTAAAAACATGGAATAGTATCACCACCAATACTGTGATTTAATGCTGACTGAGAAGAGGTCATTGGAACTGTCACAGAAGAATGCTTACACAGATACTGGCATTAGCAGGTAGCTAAGAGAATATTGGCTGAGAAGCTTTGCAGAGTAGATTTTAATATACAGAAAATGTATTTAACCACATCTTACAATCAAGTATAAGACAGACATAACTCCTTTTCCACTTACTTTTTTTTCCAGAACAAGAGGATACCTTCATTTAAATATAGATGAAACACAGTCACAGCTCCTTCTAAAACTTGAAATCATGTGTAAGGAGATATTTCTATACAGACATTAGCATAGCATGTTCAAAAGAAGCATGGGCAGCAGGTGCAAGGAGGTGATTCTGCCCCTCTACTCCACTCTTGTAAGATCCCATCTGGAGTACTGTGTCCATCTCTGAGGTCTTCAGCATAGGAAAGGCATGGACCTATTGGAGCAGGTCCAGAAGACGGCGACAGAGGAACGGAACACCTCTCCTATGAAGAAAGGTTGATAGAGTTGGGGCTGTTCAGCCTAGAGATGAGAAGACTATGGGGACACCTTACAGGAGCCTTTCAATATATAAAGGGGACTTATAAGAAAGATGGGGACAAACTTTTTTGCAGGGCCTGTAGTGATAGGACAAGGGGTAGCAGGTTTTTATACTAAAAGAGGATAGATTTAGACTTGATATAAGGAAGAAACATTTTACAATGGGGATGATGAAACACTGGAAAAGATTGAGAGAGGTGGTAGATGCACCATCCCTAGAAACGTTCAAGATCAGGCTGGATGAGGCTTTGAGCAACCTGATCTGGTTGAAGATGTCCCTACTCATTGCAGGGGAGGTAGAACTAGATGACCTTTAAAAATCCCTTCCAACTCAAACTATTCCATAATTCTATGTTGTTAACATAATGTGTGTCAACTCCAGCTCTCTTCCTATAAGCTCTGAAGACCTATGTAGTCATGGAGAGTGGATAACTTACAGATTCCTATCTGAAAGCTCTTGCTGGTTGCCATGTTGCATATGTAGGGTTATGCAAGGTCCTGTGAGTCTGAAAGCGTATGCTCCAGATAGTTCTATTTCTGTGATTATGGGCTTTAAGTCTGCATAATTAGCATGCTCTTGAATACAATCTTGTGCTGCATTTAAGAGACAGCAAGCTACAGCCATAATTGCCTTGTATTATCCCTTAGCAACATCTACACACCAAGTTCAGAGCCTTATCCATGCCTGAATAATGGAAGATAATACTAAAATAATTAGCACCCTGATCTTGCATTAAACAGCATAACTTGAAAGCAACTCATGACCTGCTCCTCTCCTCACATGTGTTTTAGTAGCTAACAAATCAAATTTAAAGTTATTGTGGAAAAAAATTAGATATCATCTTTCTGCTCATGATACCTTTGTAAAGGTGGTAGGTAAAGACAAGTAGTAGAGGAGAATGACATCTCTGCAGGGTAATTACCCTCCTCTTTGCTAAAGTAGTTCTTAATTTTCAAGTCTACATCATTATTTCCTGCATTACCTACAGCAGTTGTAATGGTTTTATTCTTTCACAAACTTTTTCATTTGTTATTTGTTGCCAGACCATATCAGAATGTTAATAAGGATAATAATGACAAAAATACGTTAAAAAAGGATAATTTGATTATCATCATCCCTGCTAAGTTGTCAGTAATACTATGTCTGCATGATAAATACAAGTAAATAAGAGTCCAGGGACTTTCCTGTGCTGCCAGGACTAGGTGGCGTGATCCAGCTTGTGTTGATATGGCTAAGGTTTCTTCACTCTCAGAGCAGGGTGTCAGGGTTCAAATTCCTTTTGAGTAAAAGCCTAGCCCGTGAAGTTTCCTGGGCATTGACTTGTGCCCACATTGCAAAGTGCTTGGAACAGTTTCTAGCTGGGTAAATGACTGGAGGTCTTCATGGCTACTTCAATCATGCTCCCAGCATGCAATGCATGCCATATATTAGGGCATAAGAAATGCTAGAAGACAGCCTGAGGACTGAGGTAGGTGGAGGGACTGAGACCTGTCATCGTCTGGTTCTTATTGCCTGCAGGAACAATTGCTTTTTTCCTCAAAGATGGAGTTATCCCATTCCAGAAGGGAT
This sequence comes from Aramus guarauna, assembly GCA_013400195.1. Classification (NCBI taxonomy): domain Eukaryota; kingdom Metazoa; phylum Chordata; class Aves; order Gruiformes; family Aramidae; genus Aramus; species Aramus guarauna. Next base: position 9,877 of record VXBL01007720.1, read on the forward strand.
CCTGACATTGAACTAGCATGAAAGCACTGTAGGCAATTGAGTGAGAGGACAAGGAAAATAAGGGCCAAGCTGACAATGTAGGAAGACCCATAAATAGTTGGTGAACTTAAAAATAGGGTGAGAGCTGCTTCTTTTTTTCATATTCTTACATTTCTGTCTCAAAAGCAGTAAGCAAACTGGTGTTTAATGAATGGAAGCGCATAAATGGCCAAAAAAATGCATCCAACTCCTCAACATTTAAGGGTGATAAAAAACCTGTGGACTTGAACTTACAAAGGCTTCAAATGGACATCTCCATGATTGAAAACTGTTGTTCAGATCTCATAACTAATACCTTTCTCAGCAGTATATGAAGTTTGCTATCCAAGATGCTTTTTTTTTTTTTTTTTTTTTAATAAATTTGATAAAATGGCTCTTACTTCCAAGTTTNTTAGAGAGAGAGACAATTGCTGTCCGGCTTCTGTTCCATCTTTTTGCCTATTTTCTGCTAAATAATATTCAGAAAAAATTGGAGGTTGGTTAGTCACCTTTGTAAAATGTGTATATATCTATTTACTCATGTTGTGCCAAGGTCATCCAGGCATCTCTTTTCCTTTTTGATATACTACCACCATTGATTATAAAATATAATTTCATGACCACCTTGAGAGATCTTTACCACATTGCTTTACTGCTTAATTTCTTCCTCCTCCAATGTTCTAATTTTGCTGTAGTTAACAGATTGAATTCAGTCTGAGTCTCTTTTTGAATGTACTGTGATACAGAGGCAAGTCTTTCTGTGAAATATATGCTCTCCTCCAGGAAGTGAACTGTGATCATAAGGCACCTCTGAAGTTAGGTTGCAACCAGACTCTGAGACACAGACAGGCACCATAGTAGGTGATGACATCTGAACATTTCACAGTGCTGAAACCAAAAAATGTCCTTCTCTGATCTCAGTAAGCATTATCACTAAACCTTTGAACAGGCAATCAGTAAGGCCTGAAAAGCTGCGTGTGAAAGTTGTAGACCTCTCTTTCATTTCCTACTCTTCTACTGATTTGCTGTTACTAGAGACTTTCCTCTCTAGTGGAAGCTGCTGCACAATATGAAAATGAAGAATTATGACCCCATTCTGGGGCAGTATTGCTCTTAGCCATGAAAACCTTTATCATGGATTAACTCCTTACCTGGTGTCCTTCCAGCTGCCTCTTCCAGCCCCACAGCGATAGTTCACATTCAGCAGTTCTTTTGGCATTTTGCTGGAGAAGATACCCAGTCCCAGATCTTTCCTCTACTCTCTAGAGGCAGAGAAAAATCATGTGCAGGTAATATCATGGCAATTTCCAGGAAAAAAAAAAAAAAAAAGAGGAGTGAAGGCATATAGGATGTGATGATTTGTTTCAGAAATACTTTTTTATTACTTTATTAGCATTATTATTGTTGTAATATCACTTTGGTTATTCATCAAGGTGATTCCTCTTCTTATTAACATTGTAGAAAATCTCGATCTCATTTTTGTTTCATGATAAGTATCATTCTTGGAAAGAGAGTGTCTTGGAAAGGCAGCCTAAGCATAGCTAATACCTTTCTAGTTTTATGAAGAACCTGCAGTAAGAACTCTGCAACCTCTCAGATTTTACTTTGAAAATCTATAACAGCTTTTAAGAGAGCAGAATCATGGGAAATGGATAAGGACACAGTTTTGGTGTAGGTCTGTAAGGAACCTCAAGTAAGCTAGATATTTGTCCAATTTGTCTCAGCTTCAATTTTGTCTTTTTAAGACAGGGAGATATCCACTCTTTCCTCAGCCGTAGACACCTCTTCAGAATGACTTACTTTCTTTATCTGTGAATGACTTTAATTAAATATTCATTGCACTATTATAATATTAAATAGAAAACTCTCATTAAGAACTAAATTACTTCCCAGATAGTATACACTATAATTCAAAGATACACTGAATTACAAAATACAATAAAAAATTAAAAAACATAAAGACCAAAAAAGCAAAAAAAAGAAAAAAGAAAAAAAGAAAAAGGAAAAAGGAAAAAGAAAAAAGAAAAAAGGAAAAAGAAAAAAGAAAAAAGAAAAAAGAAAACAAACAGCATACAGTTTTCTAGTGGCATTTTACATACAGATTCTGCAACACACCTTTTGAGACAAGATGTCTAAAAGTACTGAAAACCCTTATCACGATAACTGGCTAACGTATGTTTAACAAATAATAAATCCATCACAAGTAGACTGCTGGGGACATCTAAATAGTATGTAATTCAATTAAATTAAAGGGTTTATTTCTACCTTAATGAAACTGAGAAAAGAGCAAAAATTGCATTGGAAGTACGTTTAATAAAGGAGATTGAATCTGTCCCTCTCTAGACATTTTGTGTATCCTCTGCATTCTTATTAATCATCATAACCCATAGTCATGAATAACATTGAATTAGAATATATCTGTCCATACAATTAAATGCTTTACACATTGAAGACTGTATTATGACCTAAGGCTCTAACCTTCCCAACAGAATATGGAAAAATGAATGCATGGTACACCATGGAAGTACATTGTTTCAACCTCACTTAAAACAAAACAAAGAAAAAGTATAAACCAAAAGTTACCCACCCAAGCTAAGAGTCGTATATTGTATAATTCTTGCTCTCGGTAGGATTATTATAGCTTTTGCTAGCCGGTAGGCTAAATCAGTGGATTATGAAGCCCTGAGACACAGCATATTCTTTCTTCATCTGAAAATGCTTGGAGAGAATAAACCGCTCCAAATTAAGGTAGAGCACCACTTAGAATGTAACACTTAGCAGTACATTTTGACCTGTAACAGAGTACTTGTGTGAGTACATATGTAGTAAAGATGATGAGCGAGTACATTTCGCTGTGGAGCTACCTTCTCTAAGCAGAAATAAAAAAACTAAAATGTGTTTGGTTACAAACCCTGAAGAATCAGGGGGATTAAATAGCTGCTAATAAAAAATAAACTGGACTCTCCAGCTACAGTCTCACTGGGTCAGGATTCAGTCCATCCAGCTATGTCTTTACTGACTTTTTAAACAGATAAAGAAATTAATTTGTATTACAGATTCTAAAGAATAACAGTAACAGTATAACTCTAAAAAGTATAACTCTAAAAAGCATAGTAAGGCAATTCAGAAAAGTAAGGAAAGTATAGAGTGAACACAAAACTTACAAAAGTTAAAATCTCTTAAACAATGAATAAATTTCAAAAAAATCTGGGTTTTAATTATAGGACTGCATGTGACAGCTGAATTGGGGGCGGGGTGCAAAACATGCACTGATTTTTCCTTAAAAATTGAGGCTTGACAGCAGTTATACAGCAGTGGAATAGATAGGTAATTTACTACTGCTACTGACAGCTGGAAGATGAGTATCTTAAACAGTCAGGATGTGAATGCCATGTAACTATGATCATGAAGAGCCATCTATTAACTGGAAATTGTTAAAGTACAGCAGAACTTTAAACATGCTTTTCACCAGAGAAGGCTGAAGATCCCTCTTTCACAGAACATATTTGGTATCATGAATGGCAGAATGGGGTAGGAATTAAGTCAAAAGGAAATTTTTATTCATGCAAACTACTCAAGAACCTAGTACAAATGTTAATGTTGATAATCTACAAAGCTCCGTAAAATTTCTTCGAAGCTTCACCAACTTGTATTTTGTAACTTAAATCAACTTTCTTTCTCTGTTTTCCTTCCTTCCTTCCTTCCTTCCTTCCTTCCTTCCTTCCTTCCCCTATCTTATGTGAAAATCTTCACTTTGCCATTAGCTTCATATCTAAGGGGACTAATTNTTCCTTCCTTCCTTCCTTCCTTCCTTCCTTCCTTCCTTCCTTCCTTCCCCTATCTTATGTGAAAATCTTCACTTTGCCATTAGCTTCATATCTAAGGGGACTAATTGGCTATTGTCCTTCTGCAGTTGTGCAGTATCACTTATGTAATGTGAATTAGCAAAGTCACAGTTCAAGTCCAATGACCATTTGTAAATGATGGTACAAAGAACAGGAATCCAAGACAAGATGTTCAGACTTCTCAGACTTCATGATGTCATTTCTGCAATATAAAAAACCCAAACAAACTAGANCAGCATACAGTTTTCTAGTGGCATTTTACATACAGATTCTGCAACACACCTTTTGAGACAAGATGTCTAAAAGTACTGAAAACCCTTATCACGATAACTGGCTAACGTATGTTTAACAAATAATAAATCCATCACAAGTAGACTGCTGGGGACATCTAAATAGTATGTAATTCAATTAAATTAAAGGGTTTATTTCTACCTTAATGAAACTGAGAAAAGAGCAAAAATTGCATTGGAAGTACGTTTAATAAAGGAGATTGAATCTGTCCCTCTCTAGACATTTTGTGTATCCTCTGCATTCTTATTAATCATCATAACCCATAGTCATGAAGAACATTGAATTAGAATATATCTGTCCATACAATTAAATGCTTTACATATTGAAGACTGTATTATGACCTAAGGCTCTAACCTTCCCAACAGAATATGGAAAAATGAATGCATGGTACACCATGGAAGTACATTGTTTCAACCTCACTTAAAACAAAACAAAGAAAAAGTATAAACCAAAAGTTACCCACCCAAGCTAAGAGTCGTATATTGTATAATTCTTGCTCTCGGTAGGATTATTATAGCTTTTGCTAGCCGGTAGGCTAAATCAGTGGATTATGAAGCCCTGAGACACAGCATATTCTTTCTTCATCTGAAAATGCTTGGAGAGAATAAACCGCTCCAAATTAAGGTAGAGCACCACTTAGAATGTAACACTTAGCAGTACATTTTGACCTGTAACAGAGTACTTGTGTGAGTACATATGTAGTAAAGATGATGAGCGAGTACATTTCGCTGTGGAGCTACCTTCTCTAAGCAGAAATAAAAAAACTAAAATGTGTTTGGTTACAAACCCTGAAGAATCAGGGGGATTAAATAGCTGCTAATAAAAAATAAACTGGACTCTCCAGCTACAGTCTCACTGGGTCAGGATTCAGTCCATCCAGCTATGTCTTTACTGACTTTTTAAACAGATAAAGAAATTAATTTGTATTACAGATTCTAAAGAATAACAGTAACAGTATAACTCTAAAAAGTATAACTCTAAAAAGCATAGTAAGGCAATTCAGAAAAGTAAGGAAAGTATAGAGTGAACACAAAACTTACAAAAGTTAAAATCTCTTAAACAATGAATAAATTTCAAAAAAATCTGGGTTTTAATTATAGGACTGCATGTGACAGCTGAATTGGGGGCGGGGTGCAAAACATGCACTGATTTTTCCTTAAAAATTGAGGCTTGACAGCAGTTATACAGCAGTGGAATAGATAGGTAATTTACTACTGCTACTGACAGCTGGAAGATGAGTATCTTAAACAGTCAGGATGTGAATGCCATGTAACTATGATCATGAAGAGCCATCTATTAACTGGAAATTGTTAAAGTACAGCAGAACTTTAAACATGCTTTTCACCAGAGAAGGCTGAAGATCCCTCTTTCACAGAACATATTTGGTATCATGAATGGCAGAATGGGGTAGGAATTAAGTCAAAAGGAAATTTTTATTCATGCAAACTACTCAAGAACCTAGTACAAATGTTAATGTTGATAATCTACAAAGCTCCGTAAAATTTCTTCGAAGCTTCACCAACTTGTATTTTGTAACTTAAATCAACTTTCTTTCTCTGTTTTCCTTCCTTCCTTCCTTCCTTCCTTCCTTCCTTCCTTCCTTCCTTCCCCTATCTTATGTGAAAATCTTCACTTTGCCATTAGCTTCATATCTAAGGGGACTAATTGGCTATTGTCCTTCTGCAGTTGTGCAGTATCACTTATGTAATGTGAATTAGCAAAGTCACAGTTCAAGTCCAATGACCATTTGTAAATGATGGTACAAAGAACAGGAATCCAAGACAAGATGTTCAGACTTCTCAGACTTCATGACGTCATTTCTGCAATATAAAAAACCCAAACAAACTAGATCTCTGAAAAGGGTGGGAGTTTCAAAAGCACTGAAGGGAATCTCAATGCAACATTAAAGGACACAAAGACAGATTAATGCTGAGATACTTTGGTTGCACAGAACTCCTCTTCTTTCTTTGGAAATCCATCTCTTTGCAAAAATATCATCAATAACAAGCTGAGAACCATTCCCAAATGTTAGCTTGTGCATTGTAGAAAACTCACCTGAGTCATTGTTAGGAAGAGCTTGAGAAGAAGCCACTGCCATCTGGCTGGATCGATACTGATCACACCAAGTGGTCCTTTCCCAGTCAGAGAAAGGACCCTCTCCCCTCTGGCCCTCCTGACTGGAAAAATGTGTTTGACATATATAGTATGGTCAGAGCATCAGGTTGAATTTGTTGCCATGATTTCCATTGCAAGGATCAAGAGCAGGACTTCCCATTGGCTACCCCAGAACATTACCTATCACTTGATTTGCATTATTTTTTACTCCCTTTCCCCTTTCCTTAACCTTCATTTTGCCACTCTTCTCCTTCCCTTTCTCTGCCTCAGTCTCCTCCCAAAGAAACAAACTACTAACAATTACTTTTGTCACTTTGGTCTTAGTTTTGCTTTACCCATACCCAGATTTGGTAAGCCTGCCACTGCTAGCTAGGCAGTCTTGGCCTTACGTGGTTTTACTGACAGGGTTAAACTCATCCCTACTGGTCCTGCAAGGCTCTGCACCCCAAAAAAGTAGCTCTCCCCCCATTCCCTGTGGTTACAGATTCTGTCTATCTCTAGCATGACCATCTCCTTTACCAGCTGTGCAATGCAAACATTCCTTGTTGGACTGTCTGTTAACTCTGCAGCTCTGACACTGTTGTCAGCCATTGGTCCTGCATCCTCTCCTCTCCTCTCCTCTCCTCTCCTCTCCTGTCAGCCTCTTAGAGTTCATCTAGTCCACCTCCTGAACCAAGCAGAGCTCTCCTATATTTAATTCATTTCCGTTTATCTGATTAGTGTTTGTCTGTCCTTTAANCTCCTCTCCTCTCCTGTCATTTCCAATGGCCTAGTAATGGCATCATCATTCACTTTGCAGCCCTAACATTCATTTTGACTTACTTATGGTTTGACATCCCAGAACTTTTCTGTAAATGATCAAAAAATTAATGTTATTCAGTAGCAGAGTTTGGTTATACATTTTAAACTTTCACATGTATATTGATCCCAGTAATCAGTTAGATTATGTTTAAATAAAAATATAGAAACTCTTTAAATTCCTAGCATTGATTACAAAGAAGTTACTCCCTCTTTACAGTGATGCAAGAGCTATGAATTAACTCTACGAGCAATAACATCGAGCCTGTAAGTTATAAGCATTCTCTCCAGCATAAGGAGAACCAATCTATTCAAGTTTAACTTAAGCAAAAAACTCATGACACTTTTATAAACTCCAAACTCTGTGGCTTGTGATAAAACATTGTTAAGGGGCTGGAGAGTACAAGAAGTCCTGAAAGACCGCAACTATCTGGATGCCTGCATTGGCTTAGGAATTACTTTGATGTTTGATTGACGGGCATTGGGAAGAAGGTACAAGAGGAGAATCACACTGTGCTTGCTCTGTGTTCCTTTGCAACAGGCAACAGTTATTGACTGCTTTCAGAGTGAGAGCCCGAGGCCAGGGGAACTTTGGGGTCCCTTCTTGAGTTAACATTTTCAACATGAAGCCCTCACCATTTGAGACACAATCAGTTATTAAGCAAAAACTGATTAAAAGTCAAACACAATAATCAGGAGATCATCCCTCATGGCTGGCTATCCCAGAGGCTTTTTTTTTTTTTCTTTTGCATCCCTTTCATTCTGTGTGAAATTACCCACAAAGGTGATACCCAACTCTCCTTCCCAGATTGGCAGGTAGTCCTTTACATTCCCCTAAGATTCATTTCACCTCCCTTGCAAAAATTCCATTATAAAAAACCCGAAATAAACCAAATAAACTGAAAAAACAACAACAATGTTATCAATTTAAATATTTAGTACCACTGAAATAGTAATGATGCAAAAAAAAATCACATTATCCATATTGTGAATAATTTTAATATCAAACATCTGCTTAACGAAATAAATTTATTCTTTTGAAATACCTATGTTCTTCTCAGCTTATTAATAATGTTCATTTCTGCCCTTGAAATGCACCACACATCGCCAATTAGCTTGGAAAATTTGTTGCTGTTCAGGCATGTGTAAACACAATAGCTGATTTCCCCACATGCCTGATATCTCTTTGTTTATGTTTCTTTCGTACCCACAGGCACACATGTATATATACTCATCCATTCAAAATACTAGATATAGAGAAAAATGCTAGTTATAATGTCTTTCATATGATCTTAATAGTATTTATGTGTTTATAATGATAATGATAAATTCAATCAATCAAAAATACATCATTGTAATAAACAGAATGATTATCCTTTAATATGGGGAAATTGATATAACACAATGCAGAAGATATTATATCAGTATTATTAAATCTTCTTTAAATAACTTCTTTATACAGTGATTTGCACACAAAAAATGCAGGGTTATATTTAGAAGTGATGTGGAATGTACAATGAATCATGTCTCCCTACAGCCAGTTGAGCCACATTACACAGACAGACTTAGAACCCCTTTGACCTACTTAAAACTCATTTACCATCACGCAAAGGACTACAAATGTGTCTAAAGTATTCTGACTTGAAAACTGACAACTAATATGGAACAATTTATAGTTCTGTACCCTTTCCTTTTACTTCATATACTTTCTTTGGTTGGCCCTTAAAGCAGAGGTTCATTAATGAGTACATATTATTACATTAAATAATGCAAATACAAATTTAACATATAAGAATCATTAAGTTGAAAGATTAGGGGTAACGAGTATTGCTAAGTGAATACAAAAATGACTTCGTACTGGAAAGCCACTAAATTTTTTGCAACGGGGGACAATGAGAGCAAGATTGCACTTCTAGATGCTGGGAACTAACGCACGAAAGGAGTACGCCTTCAGTTGAGACATGAAGTGATAGAATGTGAGAGCTTTTAAAGACATATATTGATTTTCAAAACCTAAAATTATGCACTTCAATATATTTTCTAGAAATAAACATTAAGAATATTTCTTTCTTTCCAGGTTATCACATCAGTATACGAGTATGCTTTGAAAGTATAAATTAAAAGTTCTTCAATGAAGCAGTTTTCCCCTCATTACTTTGAAGTATCTATAAAAATGAGTAGACATTTCACTAACAAACCCAAATCTAAATAGTATATTTATCTTTCTTTAGTTTTTAAAATCTTATGACTTTCACTTATGCCACTAGGTTTTCATTTTGGCAGTTCTTCATCATAACTCTGGTACGTATAGATCACACTTTTTCCTCTTTAAAATGGATATGATAGCTTTTCAAGAAAGGTTAAATCTATCTGAATAGTAATGAAAGTCATCTAGATTCAGACATCCAAAACAGAAACAGAGACATGCGAGAGCAGCTTGTACAACATTAGGGATTGATACCCTGGCTGGTACAAGAAGTTACATTTGTGAGACTTACAAAGATTGTATTTTTTCTTTTGTAAATAAATGATATAAGACAAATAGCTGTAACATACATCCTGGAAAAGATGCATCCAGTTTGCCTGGCTCTCTTAAGGGTTCATCTTGCAGCTGCGATGCGCTGACAGTAGCAGCACAAGCAAGCGTTTAAATAACAGGAAGGGCGTGGGAGGGGGCATAAAGACTACGGAAGAATCCATTTGCTGGAAATTACAAATTCTATCTACTCAAGCTATTACTGAAACAAGCCATTTTTACAGATATCCACAGTCTTTAAAACATGCAATTTTATCAGTATTGACCATTCTTGTTTGCCTATTTGTGTTTAGCATGCTTTTTGTGATTCCCTTTTGGCAGAATGAGTGAATGTCAGCTTTCACTTTGAATTTCTGGCCCCTGTAATCAGTATAACAGATATGAATAAGCAAAACTGCTCACTCTTTCATTCATTTCTATTGAGACTGTTCTACTTTGTTTATTAAATGAATATTCTTTAGGTCAGAGAAAGAGACTAACTTTATAATCTGATACACCTTTGTATTATCCTTGAATATAAAAGACACAGGTTCAAAGTTACTGTTTGAAATCAGACAGAGCAGGGAGACAAACTTAGGTCTCTAGTATTCCACGTGAGTCACATTCACACCCTTGGGTAAGTGACAGGTTAGCTCTTCTCACCCATTCATGTCTATCCAAAATTTCATTTTGAATTGGAAAATATTTCAGAGAAAAATTATGTTGGAATTTTAACATGTATTTTGTAGAGGTCTAGGTTTTGATGTGATGCCCTAGGTTACCAAAGAAAACACATTAAAAAATTCCTCACAAGCATTTTAATTCTTATCTGATCTTTTCTTACAAGATCCTATTACGTTAAAAAGTTGTGCTACCACCCTGTAGAGTATAGGCCATAATTTGTAGATTATTCCTGTAGTAACTTCTTAATTGGTACTCAGAAAAAAGGAAAATACCATATAGAAACCAGTTCAGTATTACATGTTGATTAATTTTCTGTAAAGAAATAGGACTACCTGAAGAAATATTTGCATGGCAGCCCAGATCATTCATTTATTTAGCCCTTAATGGTCTATCTTTGCCTTAGTCCTTAACAGTATATCTATGCTTTTGTCTGATGCTCACCTGACATGGTTTCCTCCTAGTGTTCATTCAAAACCGCCCATGAAATGTTCCTTTGGTATGCATACCCAGCATATATTTTAGGAAGTGGAAAACATTGCTGGAAAGATTGTTTTACTCTTGCTGGAAAGATTTATGGAAACATTGTTTTACACTTGCACATGATAAGAGAATGGATAAAGACCTATTTCAGGGAAATTTTCTGGATGTCATTGTGAGGATTCCCAAAATTAGGAAGGGAGTTTGCTGTCATCCTTCTCATATTCCCCAACCATACTCACTCCCCTAACTTATGAGAGAAACACAGCAAGGCACACATTCATTCCTTGAGGATACAATTTTCTTTTCTCCTACTCTTGGTAATATTCCTCATTGTACACAATTTTATTTATTTAAGCTGAGACAGTAAACTACTTTTATGTCCCTCCGTGAAGTTGTTTTAAATTAAATTTCTCTTGAGCTCTGTATGCATTTTAATCTTGGGAGTGTTTTTGTTTGTTTGTTTAATTAGAAAGAACAGAAAAACTACTGAAGCATTATTCTATCAACTTCTGCTGAAAATTAGAAAAAGAAAAAGAGTCAGGATTGTTTTACAGAATCTGATTTGTTGATATTCAAGACCCATGAGCAAGCCCTGTAATGTTTAAAATATTTGATATTCTTCTCTACTTTCTTGTGAAATAGCATTTTTAGTTTTACTGTGTAAGAGGATTTTGGTTTGTTGTGCATCAATATTAAAGTTCAGAACATGAACATGAAAATATCCATCCTAGAAGAAGGCGGCCATGTAGTTCAATTGCCTTAGATGTCTACTTTCCTTACTAGTCTCAGACTGATTTGTTCAAATATTTATAAGGTGATAGAATGATTATTCTAAGCATAGAGGCAAACTCTATGTTAGATAAGCATAGTTCCTATTACAGTTTATAAAAACTTTACTAGGATAAGAGAAAGGCAAAATCATCATTCAAAAGTATGTGTTGATTCAGTCCCAAATATGCACTCAAGATCATTCTTGACAGGTGAGATTTCTAAAAGTGTTCAGAGCTCAGAGCTTCTTTAGTCCTTCAACATAATTCTTAACCAGATCCAGGGCATATGTACATTATATGAAGACAGACATTTAGACAAATTATGAATGTCCATATCTTACATAAAATTCTGCCATTATACCATTTTCTCTGATGAAACTGAATTAATACTTACTCAATCTAGTTAATTTTTATTATTCATTTTTTACATATTTTCTAATCACTGAAGATCAATACTTCTCAGATGGTCTATAGAGGCATATTTCAAGTCTACAGTATGTTTTATATAGCATATAATTTTCAAAAAAATTATAGCTAGTAAGAAAAAAAATTCTGATATTTTCTGTATGATTCAGGATTTCTTCAGCTTTTTTCTCTCCTTAAGTAGATATCTAAACAGTATTAAGTTTCTTCCTTATGGCCTGTTTGTATAAGCAAATGTACACACACCAGAAATAATTCTGTACCACAATGGGTACTTCGGCCATCATCCACCTCAAGCATCTTGCAAGATCAAGGATTTTAATTCTCATTCTTGAGACGCTGAGAATTGCTCACTAAAGGTGAGTGAAACCCTCACAACAACTTGAACACTTGTCCCAGTAGAAATAAAATTGTCACTGATAAGGAAAATCCCTTTGATAAATTATTATTATGAATTGTTTTATTCCTCAAAGTCAAATTCTTTTTTGATATATTTATTAAAACAGTAACTCAGAATTTTCTTTTTTTCTGTTCTGTTTTCTTTTTGATAATTTTAGTGTTCCATTTTCGCAGCCAAAAAAAAGTCTGCCTTCATCAATCAGTGACCTCATCTAAAGGTCACAGGCAACATGCTGTCCCATTAGAAACAATTGCTCACAGGCAAGAAAAGTTAAAACTGCTTAACTCAAGCTTTCATATCAATTAAAACTGAAGCGATCAAAAAGAACCAAGTGTCACATTACCTGCAGTATGTTACACCCTCAATACTGCGCCCAACAGTCAACAGCAGCTGAGTGTTTGAACAAGTATTAATTTGGATGCTGTTGATTCACTCTATCAGGCAGCTAAAACAACCACGCAGCCATTCCCTCACTCCCCCATCCCACTGGGAGGGGGGAAAGAATTGAAAAGGAAGAAGAAAGTAAAACTCATGGGTTGAGATAAAGACAGTTTAATAGGACAGAAAAGGAATATAACAACAACAACAATAATAATAATGATAGAATATACAAAACAAGTGATGAACAGCACAGTTTCTGTTCCGCCCCCCTCCCATCAAACTCCACAGTTATATACGGAGCATAACATGATATGATATGGAATATCCCTTTGATCAGTTTGGGTCAGCAGTCTTGACTGTGTCACATCCCAGCTTCTTGGGTGCCTCCGCCTTCTTGGTAGTCCAGTGTGAGAAGCTGAAAAGTCCTTGACTGCTTGGTAATGACTAAAAACCTCAGTGTGTTAACAATATTATTCTCATCCTAAATCAAAACAGCGCTATACTAGCTGCTAGGAAGAAAATTAACTCTATCCCTGCCAAAACCAGGACAGATGATTTTTTTTTTCCCCAGGTTTTCATTATATTGCAATACGTTAAATGATACTAATTGACATACAATATATGTCAAGCTGTGCTTATACGGACATTAAAATTCACTGGAGAAAATGCTGAAAAAAGAATCCATTGAATTTATACTCAGCAAATATCTTTACATAGCTAGTTGTAATAACTTAGTAAAACCAAAACTTGAAAGAATGTTACATGATTCATGAATACACTGCTACAATAAAACAGATCTCTGCTGGAGTAAAACAGGAGTAATTGCAAATATACCTTTTCTGTAACAGAAGGGTGAAAAATAGTGACATTTAGAAAATACTTAAAATGATACCGGGGTGAGATTTTCTTCAAATTCAAATGCTTAAATTTAGAAGTTTATATGGGGGTTTAGGCTGATATATATACTCCCAAAAGTTGCAAATGTTGAGTTCAAATTCATCATGATTGGAGAGGTTGAGGCATTTCTTGTTTGTTTGTTTTGTTGTTGCTGTTTTATGGGGGGGGGGGGGGGGGGGGGGGCGGGGGGGGGGGGGTGGGGCACTGGGGGGCACTNAGGTAGGTAGGTTGTTGTTAGGTTTGAATTTTTTGCTTCTGTTTTTGCTCTATTTATGTGAGCCAAAGGGTACTATCTCATTAATGACTTACTTTCTCTGTGACCATAATTAAGGGTCATGAAGCCTATTCTGCTGTCCCTGAGGGACAACAGATTTCAATGCAATCTGAATGAATATGTTAATATCTGATTAGATAGAAGACTTGACCTTGATGCAGAGAGGTGGTTTCATGCTCAACTATAGCAACGTTGATACTATACTGTAATTTTCTTATAGAAGTACACAGCATTTCAGAGCTTGAACTCAATAATTAGAGGTGCTTGATCCCTGGAGATATGTAACCCCATATACACACCTCTGAAGATCATTCACCATTCAACATATTCAGAATAAACAATTGCAACAAACTGTGGCAAGTTTAGGCCATTATCATGGACTGTTTTAAAATTCAAATGTAATCTTATCCTTGATGATTTAAACAAAAATAAAAATAAAATCAAACCAGGATATTTTTCTAAATTATCCTTATAGTTCCTTTGTAAAAGACAGACAAATGATATGCAATGATTATCATTAGTAAGTTTTTCTGACATTTCTTTGTATTTTCTTTCCTCACAAAATGAAAAGGTTGCTGAGCTTGTCATAGCCAAAGTAAAGCATTTCTCTATCCTCTCAGTTTTTTGCAAAATGTTGAAGCTGTCACTATTTTCATGAAGAAGAAAAAGACACGTTGTTTCCTATTTTCCTGAATAGTAGAGAAAACTGACCAAAACAAAAAAAAGCAAAAGAAGCTTTAAAATCTGTTCTCTATCAGCTACTCACTGATAAAGGAGATACTTTCTTATTGGAGAAGGAGGATCCAGGGAATTACAGGCCTGTCAGTCTAACCTTGGTGATGGGGAAGGTTATGAGCAGATCATCTTGAGTGCCATCATGCAGCATATACGGGACAACCAGGTGATCAGGCCCGGTCAGCATGGGTTTATGAAAGGCAGATCCTGCCTGACTAACCTGGCCTCCTTCTATGACAAGGTGACTCTCAGTATACAAGGAAAAGGCTGTGGATCTTGTCTACCTAGATTTTAGCAAAGCCTTTGACACCGTTTCCCACAGCATTCTCCTGAAGAAACTGGCTGTTCATGGCTTGGACAAGAGTACCCTTCACTGGGTAATAAACTGTCTGGAAGGCGGGGCCCAATGAGTTGCGGTGAATGGAGTTAAATCCAGTTGGTGGCCCTGGTGTTCTCCAGGGCTCAGTACTGGGGCCAGTTCTCTTTAATATCTTTATCAATGGTCTGGATGAGGGGATTCAGTGCCCATATCAGAACTAGTGTGGCCAACAGTACTAGGGAAGTGGTCGTCCCCTGTACTCGGCACTGGTGAGGCTGGACCTTTAATACTGCATTAAGTCTTGAGGCTCTCCCTAGAAGAAAGACATTGAGGTGATGGAGCATGTCCAGAGAAGGACAACAAAGCTGGTGAAGGGTCTAGAGCACAAGTCTTATGAGGAGTGGCTGAGGGAACTGGGGTTGTTTGGCCTGAAGAAGAGGAGGCTGAGGGGAGACCTTCTTGCTCTCTACAGCTGCCTCACAGGAGGTTGTAGTGAGGTGGGTGTTGGTCTCTTCTCCCAAGAAACAAGCAATAGGACAAGAGGAAATGGCCTTGAGTTGTGCCTGGTGAGGTTTAGATTGGATATTAGGAAAAAATTCTTCACCAAAAGGATTGTCAAGCATTGGAACAGGCTGCCCAGGGAAGTGGTGGAGTCACCATCCCAGAGGTATTTAAAAGATGTTTAGATGTGGTGCTTAGGGTTATGGTTTAGTGGTGGACTTGGCAGTGTTAGGTTTGTGGTTGGACTTGATGGTCTTAAAGGTCCTTTTCAACCTGAATGATTCTGTGACTCTATGACTATGCTAGAGAGTAATGCTCTATAAGTAGTAATTTTTAATCAAGAAAATAGATGCCTCAGATTCCAACAGATGAGGCGCTTTATATTTTTACACTAGTATTTTCTTAATATAAAATTATTAGGTTCATACCATATTGATTTTTGAGGCCTGCTATTGTAAAGATTTATGTATGTGCTTTAAGGACTCTAAGTAGTTTCAAGGACTTTGCTGGGAGTACTTAGAATACATACAATTAAACACATTAGATCAACCTCCGGGATAGTACTTTGCATTGTTTCAATCAGCTTTAAATACTGCTGTAGCTTTTGAACTCTGCTTGCACCTAAGACTTGGTTGTCTTGCAGATTTTCTTTTTCTCAAAATTTGCTGTACGTCAAATTTTTCTACTGGTAAGCAGGGTTATTTCTATATATTTCTTCTATATTTTTATATTTCTTGGAATCTTCTTTATTCTTAGTGATACAAAGAGAACACAAAATTGAAGAAAGCAACAGCATAAATACATGCCACAGAGACAGTCTTTGACCCTGAGGTCTTAAACTTTTGATGTAAGGCAAAGAAGTGACAGAATAAAACTAATTTATTCTGTTTTCTTTTCAAATGACTACCAGATTGTACATAGCCAGAGTTCAAATGTTGAGCAACATCATAGAGCAACAAATATTTTTGCTCTTTGTTGTACTTAATGGAGAAGTTTTCTTTCCTTTAGTAGAAGAGTATATATATGTATACATGTTCATATATTCATATATATATGTGTCATTATTTATTCAGAATAAAACAGTATTATGGTTACTGTGTTGCAGTCATACATCTTGAAATCAACTGTTTCAGGAGATGAGCGTTAATAAATATTAAGGTATAGTAACATAAGTGCAATAGCAAAATAAACTATTGATAGGTCCTAAATTTCTCATCCTTATTAGATTTAGAAATATTAACCATCTTTTCCACTTCAGTCATCTTGGTCACACAAAATATTTCAGTTCATCATTTTATTCTCTTTAGTCAATCGCATTAGTTGGTCACCTCAAACACAGGGAAGAACAACGTAGATTCTGTGGAATTAGGGAAGTGTACTGGAGAGAGTGTAAAATAGACCATTGTATGAATTTTCTATATTCTAATTATTTGTTAAAATACAAGACTATAATTAAGAAAGTGTCTTGAACACTTGATACAGAACTATCAGAACTAAAATTTGCAGTGAGTATTTTACAGTTGTAAGAGAGTGCAACAGTATCTTAACAGATATTTTAAACTACTGGATAGAAATCATTATGAAGCTGTTTCTGAAACATGTCATATTTTCACATAGTTCTACTGTTAATGTGCTTATCCACAGAGAATATGTGAAAAAAATTAATAATAAAATAAATTTTGCTTCCTAAAAGTGAATTTCTTTGCTGTTTTCAACAAAATCTAATCTTAGATATGTTTGTATGATTCCTTTAAGTCAGCAGAAGCATCACATGTGCTTGTAAGATCCAACCTTGTGCCAGATTTGAGACTATGGATTTGATTTTGCATTTGTTAATGGTAATACTACCACAGCATCAGTTGTCAATTACACATTACCCCTATTAAATTGTCTTCAAAAAACCCAAATAATAGCTCTAATTATACTGCTATGAAAGTCAATATTAAATCATTACCAGTAAAATTATGGGTAGGATTAAATCTGAAAAAAAAGAAGATGGTTTCCTGGCTTTCCCCATTTTTTTTTTAAATGTGTTTGTGTTTAATATAGAAATTATATTTTCCATTAAAGAACCAAAACCCCCACTTATTTTCCTCCCAGATCAACATTAAAAAGGAAGTGCTATAAGATGTCACATATTCCTTTATAGTGCAAGGAAAACATGACTCTCCATAGAAATATTAATACAAAGAGGAACAAAAGATCTATATTTTCTGAGTTTAATGGCTCAGCTGTAACCAGCACAAAAGATAACAGGAGGGCAGATCACCTTATTAGCATAGTTCAAAATTTGAAGACTTTCTTTCACCAGTCAATTTATATTTTGGAAAGATGTACAACTCCAATTTCATCATAAGAAAGAAGTGCAAAATATAACTTACAAAGTTCTACTTCCAAAGTAAAGAGTCATGGTATCACATAAGCTTAGGGAAAAAAAAAATAAATTAAGAGGAGATTTTGTCAACTCCTTCCTGACCAACAAGGTCCCATGAAATTCCCAGGCATCATTATCCTTAGAACTGGGAAGTTATTCCTTTGTCATCATTGTCACCGCCACCACAGTTGTCATCATCATCATCNCACTACATCCGAACCACAGCAGTATACCAGCTACTAGAAAGAAAATTAACTCTATCTCAGCTGAAACCAGGACAGCTTAACAGAGAATAGATCTGAAATTCAAAATATGTCACAACTATTTCTTCTCTGCCTAAAAAGTTTGTTACCTTGATGTGAAAGGAAAATAAATTAACTTGGCATAATTTGTTCTCAACAAACCATGTTGATATTACTTATGTCCTTGTTATTGCTATATACTAAAAGTTATTTCCCCAGTTGTCTGAAAAAAAGTCTTTTTATCTGAACTTTCTAATGTAAAGGATTATGGCAGGTGTCCCCAAACCTTGTTAGTCTACAATTTTCTTATTGTTTTATTGCTTTACATTAATCACCACTAATGACAAATAGAAAGTAAAGCACAGGTCAAATCTGTGCTCAACTCATGGACCATTTAGCATCATCTTATAAAAAAATCTTAGCCAAAGCCCCCACACTTTTATGTTCTATAACACATGCTATACGAGGATACAGATATTTGAAATTACTTGCTCCACTGTTTGGAATATATCACCCATCATATATCACATGAAGGACAGGGATTCATCTCATCTAATTACAGAATTTTAAAAATTGGCATCCAGGCTCCCTCTATAGGCACTGGAGAGAGAGAGGCACCTCTCGAGAGATTCAACACTCAGATTTACACCTCAATTGCTTATTTCCACTGACCAGAGAACTATCTTTTATATGATATTTGATGAAAAGGTCACAGAAATGAATGCCAAGAAATAATGTGAAAGATAGTACTTATCTCAGTTGATCCAAGATCTAAATGTTGGTTGGAACTAGATAGAGCATTTAGGCATTCCTATCCTTCGTGTGTCATTTTGAGGGAACTTGTAAGGCTTCATCAGGTATCATTAAACTCATAAAAATATCCTTTAACAAGGTAAAAATACATATATTTTTGAAATAGAATAAAAATAATATTTTTTTGACAGTTCATAAAGGAAATCAGATGTGGAGTTAATCTTTAAAATACTGATAAATCTGAAAAAAAAAATACTATTTATTGTAACTGCATGTGTATTTTCTATACCCTGTGTTGGAAATTTTCTCTTAGATTTGCAATTCAAATTTTTATGTTCATTCATGTGTTTACACTTTACAAGAACTGTCTCTACTCAAAAGAACTTTGACCTTGAAATGTCAATATTAGTAAACTGCAATGACTTAAATATACATTTTTTATACATCACTGCTAAAAGATTTGTCTATGCTCCTTACGGGGATTCACAGTTATTTCATTGCTTTGGAATGAAGGATTAAAATACCCTTCATCTTCTCCATGGCACCATTCATTTGTGTTCAGTAATAATCTGAAGCAATTTTGATGGAATCATGCAGAATACTCTCAATCATGACTTGTAATTGTCTCCAACACACTGTCGTACTGCATTCCAGAAACTAAACCAGAACAGAAAAATATTGTTTGTAGAGTTGTTCATATTTGATAGGGTGGCCAGGCTTGGAAATACAACAAATTCAGTTAAAATGAATACTGTAAGACTATGTTTTAAAATAAAAGTACAGCGCATTTTCAAGCTACTGCTTTAGAAATCTTCTTCCTAGAGGGGAATGTGGGGGTCTTGAAATGCCCACCATAGTTTAATTCAAGATCCTCTCATGATGCTGTTCCAGACTTCTCTGTTTCTCTTCCTTGATGCATTTAGTTTTGTAAAACTTGCAGTATATTATTAATAAATTATATAAAGTAAGAAACAGAGGAGAAAAGCTGTTAAAACATTTATGCCACATTAAACTTAAACATTAAGTAGATAAAAGTAATAAAAAGTTCTGCTTACAGTGATTTTTTTTTAAGGTTTTTCCACTAGGAGAAGTTTGAGAGACATTTTCCAACAAGTAGTTCTGTATTTGAATCAAAATTTTCTGGTAGCTTCAGTTATCTACTTTCCACTAGTTTTTGTAATATTTACCAGTCTGTAGCCTTCATCATATTACTTAGACAATACAGATAGAAATGTCACCGAAGTATCTGATATGCTGTGGTGGGTTGACCCTGGCTGGGGGCCAAGTGCCCACCAGAGCCACTCTATCACTCCCCTCATTCACCAAACAGGAGAGAAAAAGTATAACAAAAAGCTTTGTGGGTCGAGATAAGGACAGGGAGAGATCACTCATTCATTATCGTCACGGGCAAAACAGACTGAACTCAGAGAGAGGAAATTCATCTAATTTATTACCAGACAGAACAGAGTAGAGGAATGAGAAATAAAATCACATCTTAAAACACNGGCTGCAGGTGGAATCTCTACACCCCCTCATCCTTCCTCCATGGGCTGCAGGGGGACAGCCTGCTTCACCATGGTCTTCACCACGGGCTGCAGGGGGATCTCTGCTCCAGCACCTGGAGCACCTCCTCCCCCTCCTTCTGCACTGACCTTGGTGTCTGTGGAGTTTCTTACATCTTCTCACTCTACTCTCTGGCTGCAAAAGCTCTCTCTAAATGGTTTTTTTTGTCCTGTCTTATATGTTATCTTATATGTTGTCACAGAGGCGCTGATTGGCTTGGCCTTGGCCAGCAGTGTGTCCATCTTGGAGCCAGCTGGCATTGGCTCTATCAGATGCAGGGGAAGCATCTAGCAGCTTTTCACAGAAGCCACCCCTGTAGCCTCTTCCCCCACTACCAAAACCTTGCCATGCAAACCCAGCACATATGCACAACACTGTTTTTTGAAATTTATAATAGAAAATACTTAAATTATATAGTCTTCATAGTATGCTTAGATATACTTTATTCAGTTTTACCAATTCTTTGTTGAAATTTGAGCCAAAAATCACAGAAGGGAAAACAATCCCTCTCATAAGTGTTGTTGCAGGTAACTGCTTTGGACATTTTGATTTACACTTGCCTATTAAGGACCTGACTCTCTTGTGTAGTTGTTTCCACTTGTGCAAAGCGGCTATTGACTGCTACTACTCTCACTAAGAGGTACTTTGCACAGGAGACACACCAGCAGAAATCAGGCATATATTACTGGTATGAGGTCTGTTGAATTAAGTTAAACCAATCCTGCGGTAAGCAACATTTGGCTATGGCTTAAAGTGACAAAATGTATTTCACTGACTTCATGTTTCTTCCTGTGTTGGTTTATATTTATTTTGCATCACCAGATCGTTGTATATCAGCCTGAGACTATAGGCAAGTCTAGACTACATTTTTACAAATGGTGTTACTAAAGAAGACATAATCCATCACAGGGATGTATTATCTTTTTTCCCTTCAAAGACTCTTTGATGCAATTTTGTAGCCTTTACTGATAACCCTAAAGAGATCTTTGCCTTCATAAGGAGCAAAGAATCAGAAATAGTTATTTTGGTCCAACAAAAGATTAACTTTGCCTCTAAAATGACATTCCTTCTTTACTTAATTTTGTTTTCTGAAGGAATGTTAGTTGAAGGAAAAAAAGTTTAAAAAAACCCCTAAATTACTGATTTACGGATTTTAAATTCAGGCTGATACCTTGGAGTACATTCAATATCTTGTAACTAACAGATTCCAAAATTTCACTTGGAAATCTGGTAGCTGAATAAAAGTATGGATCTTCTGCTTGCCTAGAAAGGAAAACATATTGTACATTATCTAGACAACTATTTTACCAGCAGTGTAATTAAACAATATATTACTGCATATTTTATATCTGTGACTTCTAAGTTATCTGTGAAAACATCTACAATTCAACAGTCCTAAGATTTATCTGTCTGTAGTAATAAAACAAAAAGTTCACCTTAGGTAATGGTGACTCTCCCTCTGTTTTTTTAGAAGTTAGCTGAAGACAGTGCTTATCTGAACATCTCTTTTCAAGGAAGAGGACTTTTTAAAGGGTGGAGTTACCTGTGATGTTGAGCATTGTCATGTAAAAGGGTATGAGTCTGATGCATGGCTGAGGGAGGCCCTTCTATTGAATCATGAGGTTCAGAAAGGATCCCCTTGCTTTCTAAACTCCTTCTCAAAGAGGAGCCTAGGTGTGGCTAGGTCCAGTCTTAGTGCCAGACTTGGTCAATGATTTATGTCTAAAGGATTATGTGTGTAGCCACCTATCAGAATCAACGTTTACCTGTCGGAGCCTCCTAAATGTCTTTCACTGAGACAGTTTCACAAAGTTGAAAAAGGTAGGTAATTTTATTTTAAGGTGATAGATTTGGAATTGCTGTTGATAAATACATTTGTTGCAGTAGCGCTAATATACGATGATAGTGCTAGCAAAATGTTATCCCAGGTATTCTTCACCAAAAGGTGAAAGTGCAATGCTTACTGAGAAGGCATGCCTATCTTGGGTGGAGGAGAAGAAGCCCGTTGACAACCTCTTTGGGGTCTTCGATCTCTTCTCTCCTCCCAGGGGTATTTTCCTCAATATCCTTTATATCCTAATTTAGATGGAAAGTCAAGTACTATAGTCATATATGTTTAGTATGTACTTCTTTAAGCTCATTATCATATTCAGGGGTGTTAACTTTAATAATAATTTCACAGATAATCGAGCAAAAAGTCTCACTCCAGGCACCCTGGCCTTCAAGATTCTATATTGAAATCATCTATCTGTTTATTCCACATTCTTTAGCCAAACCAGGACCATCTTGCCACCATAAAACTCCCTCCTTCAGTTGCTTCTCATGCCAAGCTTGTGGATCTCCATTCACAATGTTTGAATAAGAGATAAGCAGACACCAGAATTTTTAACCTCTCGTGTTAAATTGTCACAAGCACACAAAACCATGGATTTCTAATACAAAGAAGAGCAGAGAAAAAATATTGGCTATATCAGAGTACAGCCAGTGCTTACTTGTTTAAAAGCACTAACTCCTCTATGTGAAAAAAGGGTGAGACATATCAAGCTCAAGAGATTTTAAGGTTTTAAGAAAGAATACATTACTTGGAAAGGAGCATTTGATTATGTAAGTTCTTATACAAGAACATCTGGCTCCACAATTTTGTTGGATTTTTTGGTCTGGGGTTTTGTTTTTTTTTTTTTTTTTTCAGTAAAGAATGTTTTCGTTTCATATTTGAGAAGCTAGGAGATGGAAAGAGTCAATTTATGATAAAGGCTGTAAGAGAAGACAGTGAGTTATAATTCATTAGGAATATAAAAGCCATTCAGGCTTGCAACAGGATGATTCTATAACCAAGAAGTACTTTTGCCTGAATACTCTCTCCTAAACAGCTCATGTTGTGTGAAGGAGAGAGACTTTTTTGCTGGTCATCTTTGCAGGATTTTAGGAGAAATGTTGAAGCAAAGCTCATTCCAACCAGTTGACAGTGTCTACTAGCTCATTCACAAAAAATTTCATTTTATAAGTCTTTCCATCCCCCAGATGCCCTGATTATTTTTCAGCAACATTATTGCTTGCAGTTTTCACTGCAGTCATGGGTCAGGAATCTTTACTACCTGCATACTTTAGAAGACAAGAACAAATAAACTCTGTCTTTTTTTTTCCACCTTATAAAAATAAACTTAAAATGCATAATTCTTAGTGGAGTCTATTTCAATGGAAGATTTTGACTATCAAACCTCACCAATTTTTAAAACGTTAAAAAAAGTCAAAAGTTCATAATAAAAGAGGAATGGCATAGACATCCTAATTTTCTTGAAATAAATGAAGGAACCAATGTCTTTTTAAAAAGAGACTGATGTTACAGGCCTGCAAAGTTTGTATTTAGAGTTAAATCTGTGCATAATTATCAGTGCCACTGAAATAATTGATTCTATCTAAGTTCACGATAAAGACCTGAGTTGAGACAACAGTTACAGAAAGTTGGAAACAGGAAGTTTGAACAAGAACTACCAACCAAGTCATCTTAACAAAATTATGAAATATATTTGTTGATCTAAGTAGGGATGGTATATAAGCAAAAGTTTCTCTTGTTATTGTGGAAATAATAACAAAAGGTAACATTTTAGAGTGGACTAAAGGCCTTTAAGATTTTCTCATGATGATTTGAGAATTAGATATTTATGCTTAGTAGAAAAAGCTAGTTATACAGATGAGGAACCAAATCTCTCAAAAGTCTTTCTCATACCCTTAAGAACCAGGTTGACTTACTCCAAACTGTTAACAAGTCTTAAATCTAAATAGCTGTTTATATTTATAAGTTTGCATGCATTATAAATAGTATGTCTTATAACTGTTTGTAAATGCAAAACACACAAACATAAGAAAACACATGAAAATTACAATAGTGATGTGTTTCTACAAAAAAAAAAAAAAAGAGAGAAAAAAAATACAGAATTTAACTGCTCCCTACAATTAGTAACTGGTTATTCTAAGTGATTGTTAGAAAGATAAATGAAAGCTGAAGGAAGATAGGAGGCAGGTGCTGATCTTTGAAGTAATCTGCATATAATATTGTTCTACATTGATAGACTTATAGTACAGAAAATAACCTAGCACTGAGAAATCTTGTATGTCTACAATGCACTCTAAAGCAGGATGGCCACATTAGCAAGACCATGCAGCAAAGCTAATAGAGTCTATTTCTAATCAGAACTAATTAACCTGTGGAGGGTGCTGCAACAATTCAACTGTCCTGCTTCTGTATCAGGTTGTTCAGCAGTATTTCTGTAACAGCACAGGCAACAGAGGCAGCCAACTGAGACAGTAGTTTTTGCAGCAGTCTCTGGATTCTCCTTTGGAAAGGGGAAGTGAAAAGTCCTACTCCTGGGAAGGAACAACTCCATGCACCATGTTCTGGTGGACATGAAGTTGAACATGAGCCAGTAATGTGCTCTTGCAACAAAGACTGATGGTATCCTAGAATGCATTAGACAGCATTCTTGCTGCCAGCAAGATGAATGAGATGATCCTTCCCCTATACCCAGCACTGGTGATGCCACACCTGGAGTGCTGTGTCCAATTCTAGACTCCTCAGTACAAGAGAGGCATGGACATACTGGACAAAGTCCAACAAAGGGCCTGGAGCATCTCTCTTACAAGGAAAGGCTCAGAGAGCTGGACCTGTTGAGCCTGGACAAGAGAAAGCTCAGGGGGAATATCATCAATGTATAAAAATAATTGAAGGGAGGTGTACTGGTTTGGCAGTATTTTTTGTTCTGGCAGCTGGTGTAGTGCTGTGTTTTGGATTTAGGATGAGAATAACGTTGATAACACACTGATGTTTTAGTTGTTGCCAAGCAGCCAAGGACTTTTCAGCTTCTCATACTGCCCTGCTAACGAGAAGGTGGGGGTGCCCAAGAAGCTGGGAGGGGACACAGCCAGGGCAGCTGACCTAAACTGATCAAAGAGATATTCCATACCATATGATCTCATGTCCCTTTTCTAACTGGGCAGCTGGGGCCTGGTGCGGCAGCTGGGGGTCTTGCGAGGTCTGGGGGTCTTGCTCAACATCAACTTTGGAGTGATGGCATTTGTCTTCTCAAGTAACCATTACACGTGATGGAGCCCTGCTTTCCTGGGGATGGCTGAACACCTGCCTGCCTGTGGGAAGTGGGGAATGAATTCCTTAGTTTGCTTTGCTTGCACGTGTGGGCTGGGCAGCTGGGGGTCTTCTGTAGCATTGACTTCAGGTGATAAGAAATTGTGCTGTTCATCACTTGTTTTGTAATTATGATGATGATGATGTTTGTCCTATCAAACTGTTTTTATCTCAACCCACGAGTTTTCTCACTTTCACTCTTCCGATTCTCTCCCCCATCCTGCTGGGAGGGAGTGGTCTTAGTTGCCAGCTGGAGCTAAACTGCAACAGGAGCATGCAAAGATAAAACTATGCAAGTTTTCACATGCTGTGAGAATTAAAATTCAAACTTTATTTTCTGCATTCATTATTCATTTTTAAAAATTGACTATTGTCTCAGCTATCCCAGCTCTCTGATGCAGAATGTTTTGCTATAGGTTAAGTGTAGTAATTTACATCATACTTTCAAGCTGAAAATACTTCTGTTTCATTACGATGAGAAATGTTTTTTTTGTAATTTTAAAAATATATATCAAACATATATTTTGCTGAACTTTTCACAAGATATATCTAATTAAGACAAGCAGAAATAAAAGATTCAAAAAAGATTTATCAGCTTTTTCAGATAAAGCACTCAAATTCTTTTACTTAATTTCAAAAGATTTTTCTGTGTAATTTTATCCCAATTTGCTCCTCTTTCTCTGTCCTCTAGTACCAATTTGTGTTCCATCTAATGCCACAAGGCAAGTCAGTTTGATTATAAGAATGAGATGGGAAACATATCTCAAATAGAAAATCTTTTTTTTTCATCCAGGCCCTTTTTAATTATAAACTAACTAAATATAATTAATAAAATGTTCATTAATAAAAAACACTATTATTACAGCATTTATTTACAATTTCATCAGAAAGATAGAAAATAGCCTGATCACATACAGGAAATGTAGAATAACACAGGGTCTTTGTGTTTGGATTTTTTTAATACTTTCCCACTTAGATTTTGCCTGTGTTAGGAAATTTATTTTGCCTGTGTTTTCTTCACTGTGTAAAACTCAGACTATATTTCTGGGTCACTGAAGCTCTTCTTTTTCCTCTGTCTACCTTTCTTTTCCTTCTTATATCACCTTTCCTTGTCTGCCACTATCTAGTTTTTAAAACTATATGATTCTTGACCCTGCAGTAATTGACAGGGGCATGCAAAACACTAACAACATCCTCTGTCACTGTGGAAGAAAGCAAGCAAGAAAAGGGAAACATAACTATTGTATAGCTTTCCATATAGTATAGTTTTCCTTCTTTGATTACTGTAAAAAAAAAAAAAAAATTGAATAAATATAAACACTTGTAAAACCAAACATGGACAATTAATCATCCCTGCTTTTTATTTCTTTATGTGGTGTTCTGGGGAGGGGAGCAGGTCACCAGTAAGTTCTACAGCTGTTTCCTCCTTTTTCTTCCCATGAGACTCTGTAACACATTTTGTCTCATCAATTTAACATGGTAGCCAACTTCTGAATACTCAGCACTTAGTTTTACTTGTTTTTAAACATTTTCCTAAGTGGTGCCTAATGGTAATACACATTTTAGATCAACTAACTGCAACATCTCTGGTTGTGGCTGCAGGGCCAAAGTCATAGCATGTATAAAGCCTGAGCAATTGTGCTTTGTGACTGAATGTAGGAAAGAGTTGAAAAGGTGAAATTATATCTCCAAATTAGGTTTAAAGTGTGATTCTATAATACAGCAGTGCTTTCATCCATTCAACCCTCTCACCCCTACGAATCCCCTGTTGTTAGTCTGGCATGTGAATTGTGCACAAAGCCTACCCTCCATTTCATTACAGATCCCAAATTAAGTTCACATGACCTGAAGAGATGTGAGTCAGCTCTTTGCACCAAGCAATGAAGTTCAAACCACCCATGTACAATCTAATTATTCAGTATGTACAGGGCAACTCATCTGAATAAGGACATCTGTTGAGAGCTGGATTTTACTGACCAGGACTATTAGATGGACTCTCCAGACTGAAATCTTTCTAACTAATAAAATGCCAAGAATATCAAGGGACCTACTTATAATATCAGTAATCTTTTGATTAGTTTAGTCAGCTTTAGCAGTTCTCTTTTTTTTTTTTTTTTCATTCAAATAGTATTTTAACCCACTACATATTCTATGCGATCTAATTTTTAGCATGCTAATTCTTCTTAAGGACATGTTGGACACTGAAAAAAAAGTACAGAAATCACTTTGTTCACATAAAAAATAAAGTTGACCTGATTTTCACAGAAGGTTTTACAAGGAGATTGTTATTTTTAAAAGCCAATAGGACCAATAAGATGTGCTACCTTTGCTATAAGCATAAATAAAGCTGTTTTTCACACATCAATAAAGCAAACTAAAGCACAAAACTCACTTATTAACACTTCAGGAGCAGAAATGGAAAATCTTGTATTAGAGCTTTTCTGTCTTGCCAGTGCTCTCCCCAGGCACCTCAAAAATTGATGCATGAGAAATGAACCCA
Organism: Aramus guarauna; assembly: GCA_013400195.1. Taxonomy (NCBI): domain Eukaryota; kingdom Metazoa; phylum Chordata; class Aves; order Gruiformes; family Aramidae; genus Aramus; species Aramus guarauna. Next base: position 37,895 of record VXBL01007720.1, read on the forward strand.
CCCTCACCTTAGTTTCCCAGCTACTGAGGTTTTTGAGCATGAGACCATATGGTAGGAACTCTAGCCACTGAATGCTGACAGTACCAGCAGAAGAAAGAATAAATAAAGTTTTCTGTTTACAAAAAATAGTGCAAAGCCATCTTCTTGTGCAAATGAATGAGATTAAAAGTCACCCAGACATATTTACATAAGGACTGATCTAAAAGACAAATTATGTACACCAGACTAGGCAGGAAAGTAACTTATTAGTATATGTTGTGTTGGCTTTTCTTCCATAATTTTAATTATTTTAAATAAGTTGTCAATCCTTTTTAAAAGACTCATAACCTAAAGAATATTAATTGACTGAACTTTAGATCAATTGCATTAATTAGAGCAATAGAAATAATTTTAAAATGGTTTCTAAACTCTCAGGAAACATATTTAATTACTACTGTTTTCTAATTGCAATTTGCAAATTTGTGTACTCAGGCCTACACTATTAATTCATATGAATAATCTTTAGATTGTTCACTTTAAACACTGCCTGAATTTCCTTTGAGTGAAGAGTAGGTTAATTCAGAATCATTCAGGAATTCTTCATCTTAGTTGGTTGTTCATATTTTAATGTCCATAGTTCTCTAATTTCCACTGACATCTTACAAGCTACAGCACACTTGACAGTGAGCCAGCACAATAATCCTCTTGAAGACTTCCAAGATATATTCTGTAGCCAGAAGCTTTGTATCAGTAATTCATACCTAGAAGAATTTATGTACCATAAAAATGCATACAACTTCAGCTGAAATCAAATGTTAAGCCATCTGCAGAAGAGATGCATAATTTCAGTGTTTCTATTGTTATTCAACAAAATAAAATATGTACTCAATGACAAATGTGCAAGCTTTGAAAAGATTTAAAAATAGCAATTTGGCTTTAGTTAGTTTTCACAGCCTTTGAGAAGGAAAAGGAGGTCTCTTTTGACTGGAAAAAGGCAAATGTCACAGCCTTCTTCAAAGAAGGCCAAAAGTCAAACCCCAAGAACTACAGGATGGTCAGTCTCATTTCAGTTCCTGGGAAAATCATAAAATGAGTCCTCTTGGAGCACATTTCTTGGCACATGAAGTTAAACAGGTAATTGGAATTTACCAGCATGGATTTATGAAGAGTAAATTGTACTTAACCAACCTGAATGTCTTCTATGCTAAATGGCTAGACTTGTGGATATGGGGACAGTAGTAGATGTTATTTGCATAGAGTTTAGCAAGATTTTGACATTGTTGTCCATGATATTGAAGTTAGGATGTTACAGTCTGCATGGCTAGACAACCAGATGAATCAAGTATGCTTGGATGATGTTTGGACGATGTGGCTCAGAAGGTGGTTACTGAGTCAAAGCTTGCCTGGACAACTATGACAAGTAGACTACCACAGGGGTCTGCACCAGGGCCTTTCCTTTTTAACATCTCTATCAATGATGAGCAGGAGCTGACAGTGTACATTTTCACCAACTTTGTAGATGATGCCAAATTAGGGGTACCAGTCAACAGACTCAAGGACAGGGCTCCAAACATATTGAAGAAATCAGATACCAGGAACATTGCGAAATTCAGAAGGGACAAATGCCAGGCTCTCCAAATCCCAAGAAACTTTTCTCATTACAGGGAAAAAACAGCCCCTGTAACAACATTGTCTGAGGATGGAGAGGCCATTAAGCAGCTCTGTGGGAAAGACCCTGGGGTAGAGGTGGGCAGCAAGATGAACATGACCCCATGGTGTGTGCTGGCTGCAAAGGCAGCCATCAGCTTCCTGGGCTGTATGAACAGTGGCATAGCCTGTAGATCAAGGGAATGGCTTGAAGCCCTCTACGTGGCACTCATCAGAGGAGATCTACATATTGCATCCAGTTTTTCACATTTTTTTTCTGACAGAAAAGACATGGACAAACTGGAGGGAGCTCAGCGGAGACCCTCTGAGGTTGTGGGGCACTAGAGCACTTGCCCTGTGAGAACAGACTGGGGGAACTGATCTGGGTCTGCCTGGAGAAGGGACAGCTTCAGTGCACCCAACAGATCCCACAGCTGGCACAAGGGTCATCAAGGAGATGGAGCCAGGATCCCAAAAGAAGTTCAGGTACGGAGTGCAAGAAACAACAGGTGTACGTTGAGACAAAAGAGTTTCAGACTAGATCTAAGGAGAAACTTTCTCCTCGTGAGGACAGTGAGGTATTACAGCAGATGGGTCTGAAAGCTGTGCTGTCTCTGTCCTTCGAGGATTTAAAATCACAACTGAACCAAGCCATGAACAGCCTGGTCTCACTCCATATCTGCCCCTACTTTGGGCTGCGGGGTGGCCTAGAGATCTTCCGAGGTCCCTGCCAGCCTCATTTATCCCTTGGGACCATAGAAAACAAAGACATGCATTGGAATTATCCTGTGATCCTCTATTGTGAGATAAAGAAAAATGACACAGGGAACCACAGAGTCACTGGAGCTTAAAGACAGAATAAATAAGACTGGAAATAGGATAAATTACATGCATAAATGGTTATTTTCATAGCATTAGAGAGAGAGAGAGAGAAATGAATACAGATAATTACATTTGGAATTTTGCAATATATATGAAGTACTCAGCACTCACCCAGAGAAATGCTGCATATTTTCTAGTGTAAAATGTGCTCTGTGATTGCAGAAAATTATCTTTCAATTTCAGTTCAAAGTTATGCGTTGTACTCCCATATGGAGATGTGCCCAATGTTGAAGACATTGTAAGAGTATATGAGTTCTAAAAAATCTTATTCTATCTGGCACAGGTGCTGAACTTTAATTGGTTTTCATCTGTCCTTTTTAGTTATCTAATTTTTGTAACTGAAATTTGAGCTACATGACTGTCTGAAGACCAGGGGACCACAACAGATTTGGCCCTTTAAAAAAAACAGTAGTTTATTGCATAAGAACCAGTGTCATTTTAACATGAAGGGGAAAACAGCGTGGCAGGATACTGAGATTGATTGATCCTGGAAAGATTTTTGGTTTTCTTCTGAACAGTTGGATTGGTAACACAGACAGATGGATGGTTACTGCAAAGAGTTGGTGTGTTGCTAAGGAGAGTTGGAATGGTATGTCGGACAGGTGTCAAATTTGTGAACTGCTGTTCAGAATAGATGTTGCATTATCTATATACATGTATATTTGTATGGACAATGGACATACGTATAGATATATGTACATTGCTAACTTCACACTTGGCATTGTAATCACACCCACATTTTCACTACAACAAAAATGTAAAGACCACATTACTAAAAAGAACTTTTGACAAAAACAGGACAGACAGAAGATGAAATTGTATGTGCAGAATAAGAACTGCACCAATTCCAATATGTACTGATATGTACTGATACCCGCTCAACTCTTATTACAATGTCTTAATTATCATTTAAGGTAGTAAAGCTCTCATGCTGCATGTGAATTTATTTCACTATGATAGAGATCCACAAAGATTAATTATTGCATTCTATGTAGCACTACAAAAGGTAAATTTTGGCTGAGAGTACTGACTGGGACCTGAGAGTCCTGGTGGACAGCAAGCTCTCCACGAGCCAGCAATGTGCCCTTGTGGCCAAGAAGGCCAATGGTATCCTGGAGTGCATTAAGAAAGGCACAGCCAGCATGTCAAGGGAGGTTATCCTCCCCTTCTACTCTGCACTGGTGAGGCCACATCTGGAGTTCTGTGTCCAGTTCTGGGCTCCCCAGTTCAAGAAAGACAGGGAACTGCTGGAGACAGTCCAGCGGAGGGCTGCAAAGATGATGAGGGGACTGGAGCATCTCTCGTAGGAGGCAAGGCTGAGAGAGCTGGGCCTGTTTAGCCTGGAGAAGAGAAGACTGAGAGGGGATCTCATCAATGCTTATAAATATCTAAAGGGTGGATGCCAAGAGGAAGGGGCCAGACTCTTTTCAGTGGTGCCCAGTGACAATACAAGGGGCAATGGGCACAAACTGGAACACAGAAAGTTCCATCTCAACATGAGGAAAAACTTCTTCACTGTGAGGGTGACCGAGCACTGGAACAGGCTGCCCAGAGAGGCTGTGCAGTCTCCTTCTCTGGAGATATTCAAAACCCGCCTGGACATGATCCTGTGCAACCTGCTGTAGGTGATCCTTCTCTAGCAGAGAGGTTGGACTAGATGATCTCCAGAGGTCCCTTCCAATCCCTACCATTCTGTGATTCTGTGATTGTTCCATGGTAATGAGAAATAAATAAAAAAAAATCTTAAAACACTTTCACCAACACGACCCTTCTTTCGGGGCTCAACTTTAGTCTCAAATTCTCTACCTCCTCCCTGTTAGTGGCACAGGGGGACGGGGAATGGGGGTTACGATCAGTTCATCACATGTCATCTCTGACGCTCCTCCCTTGCTCCTGAGTGACCCCACAGGAGACAGTTCTTCATGAAACTCTTCAACATGAGTCCTTCCCACGGGCTGTAGTTCTTCACAAACTGCTCCAGTGTGGGTCCCTTCCATGGGGTACAGGAACAGACTGCTCTGGCGTGGGTCTCCTATGGGGTCACAAGTCCTGCCAGCAAACCTGCTCTGGTGTGGGCTCCTCTCTCCATGACACCACAGGTCCTGCCAGGAACCTGCTCCAGCGTGGACTTTCCACAGGGTCACAACCTCCTTCAGGTGTCTCCACTTGTTCCAGTGTGGGGTCCTCTGTGGACTGCAGGCAGATATCTGATCCACCATCATCCTCCATGGGCTGCAGAGGGACAACCTGTCTCACCATGATCTTCTCCACAGGCTGCAGGGGAATCTCTGCTCCAGCGTCTGGAGCACCTCCTCCCCCTCCTTCTCTGCTGACCTTTCTGTCTGCAGAGCTATTTCTTTCACATATTCTCACTCCTCTCTTGTGGTTGTTATTGCACAACAGGTTTTCTTCCCTCGTCTTAACTCTGTTACCCCAGAGGTGCTACCACTGTTGCTGATGGGCTCGGCCTTGGCCAGTGACAGGTCTGTCTTAGAGCTGACTGGCATTGGCTGTATTGGACATTGGGGAACCTTCTAGCAGCTTCTCACAGAATCCACCCATGTAGCCTCCCCACTACCAAAACCTTTTCGCGCACACCCAATAGACTGGTTTCTAGTAATTTAATCTAAATTCTAATATTTTTTTTTAGAACCTGTTTAATAGCCACAGTTACTTTTCTTTCGAGCCTACCATAACACTATCTGAAGAAAGAATAATTCAGTAAGTCTATGTGTAGCTAAACATACCTCAACACTATAGCTAGGTTATGCTATTATATCTCTAGTGGTCAGTAACTACTCTCCCACAAAACATAGATGTTGATTTCTGTATTTTCTGTACATTTGAAAATTCGCATAATGTAAGGGTAAATGGCCCACGTAACCATACACTGTGCCAGATGATGTACTTTTACAGAAAAAAATAGTGTCTCTTACTCTTCTAACAGTTTACAGAATATGTGGAATTTTCAGAGACTCTTTCTGCCTTTTATTTAAAATATTTTGGGTTTTTTTAGATTCTTAATCTTAGATTGTAGTGCTAGATACTACATTAAGAAGAGATCAGTCTAGAATATTTGTTGGGTTATTATACTCTGTTACCTTCACTGCCCCTGATTGACTTTACAGAAAATTTATAAATTTACACACTTCATTAAGTATAATAGCTCCTAAATTGTTTAGACTATCCTGTTTCTTATCAGCCTTAAAAATAACAGAAAATGCATCAGTTGCATTGAAAAAACCCAACGTTCACATTTGCGGTATTTGATTGTTCATATAAATCAGATTTTTCTCTATATAGTGATGAAATCATGAGAAAAGAATAGCACCTGTTCATTCTAGAGACATGATACCATATGTATACACCATGAAGTTATAGCAGTAGGAAATTGAAAAGTTACCCGTTTTTTCCCCTGCTAGTATTGGATCATTTCATGTAAAATATTTGAACTAATGTTAATTTATGAAAGCAATTTATACTACAAGAATTTTTCCAGATGTACCCAAAGGCTCTGTAGAACAAATTTCTGATTGATTTAATTGATTTTTTTTAGCTTTATTTTGGAAACTTCCATCAAATAGAAGAGGAGTGTAGTTTTAAGCCATTTAAACAGTTACTGTCTTTACTACAATTAGGAAAGTGTTGAGTAATTAGTCTCTGTATATGCAAGCTGCAAGGTACTGCTACGCTTTCCTACAATCCATGCTGAAGTGGTATGGTAAGTTGTTTAGCCATTTTAACAAATTTTAACTAATATTAGCAGTATATTCAGCAGTCGTATCTGTCTACACAACTTGAAAACAAAAGTTCAAGGAAAAAGTTCATGGGACAAATGTGCTCCATGTGCCTTCTCTAAGTACAATATGTTTCAGCAGCCTGATCAATATTTTTATTAATATGCATTTTAACAATGTAGGAAAGAAGTAATAGAAAATATTTCATAAACAGATGTTTTATTTTAAAAAAAGTAAAAATATTGATGCCCAAATTATGTCATTTATTGCAGCTGTTGAGGAAAGGATCTGAAGATTTTGGATTTGGACCAAAGGAAAAAAAAAATCTTCTAAGAACAGATCCAAAAATTTGTTCCTTCTTATTTGGTTAGTCTTTAAAGAGACTGAAGAAAGTCACTGTATAGAAGAAAATAGAAACAGATGGAAGAATACTCTCAGAAACAATTTACCCAGTTTCTAGTGTGTTCCCATCTGCCCTAAGTTCTTTTACCTTGTTATAACAAACATGAGCAGAACAGAAAATCAAACCCAAAAAGCCTTCACAAAGTTGAGTTTGAAAACTGCCACCAAATGAGTCAGTCATTTCTATTCATCCAACCAAAAGCAAATTTGTTATTGTGAGTGCTTCATAATCCATGTTACACAGGCTACAGTTCTTGAAATTTCAGTTACTTTCAACTTTTTCATGGCCACAGATTTCCATTCCACTTTTTCCTTTTTTGCTAGGCAATATTTCAATAATTATGTCTATCAGATTCAATTTTCCTAGTGACTCAGAAAGGTCAAAACCTTAGTTATGGACAAGAAGAAAAAAAGCGTGTTGGTATGAATACGCTAGAATGCCACAACAATCACATTTAATTTTGCTGCTTGTGTTCTGTGTGATTACGAGAAGCTGGCACTTAACTAAGCTGCAGTATGAGCTACTCACAGTTCTGAATCTTCTGTTGCCGAAATAAGAGCTGCTGCTGAAAGTAGGTCATACAGGAATTATTATGGATCTGGAAATATGTTATTTTTGAACAATAGAAATAAAGTGATACTTCTGTCATGCCAGGACTGGTTCTGACATTGCTGAAATATTGTTTCACTGACTAACACTTTCTCATTTGCATGTCAGCATTTATGGTGACACTATATAGAAATGCCATAAGAAACAGCCCTTCCTGTAGTGTGGTGATGACTAAGGGTCTGGAGCATCTGGCATATAAGGAGAGGCTGAGAGAGCAGGGACTGCTCAGCATGGGTAAGAGAAGGCTCAGGAGGATTTTACCCATGTGTATAAATACCCCATTGGAGGAGTAAGGAAGGCAGAGCCAGGTTCTTCTCACTGGAGCTCAGTGACAGGATGGGAGGCAATGGGCACAAAAATGAAACACAGAAAATTCTGTCTGAGTTTCAGAAAATGCTTTTCTAATATGGGCAAAGACCAGAACAGGCTGCCTAGAGATGTTGTGGAGCCTCCATCGTTGCTGATAGTCAAAATTTGACTGGACACAGCCCTGAGCAACCTGCCCTATCTGACCTTGCTCTGAGCATAGAGTTGGACTAGAAGATCTCCAGAGGTGCCTCCAGCCTCAGCCTGTGATCTTATGTGCGATTCTGCACTCAAGCTATAAGATAGAGAAGGGAAACTTATCCTAGCTATAGGCCAAACTGACATTTCAATCTTCTTTGATGGGCTTAAGCAGTCATTTTACTAACATCCAATAACTTTGTAAAACAGAACAATAAAAATCACTGTTAAATTAGCTGAATTAAATTATCTTATTTCTCACTGAGTAGGTTAAAAATAAGCTCTTGCAAAGTCTTTCAGAATTTTAAAAGCACCCTTATAAGTTAAATTATATCGGTCATTGATTTTTAATAGAAAATGGCTAACTCTAATAGTCAATTAAAGGAAAAGTTTTTTTCCCAGACCATAATGTGCTGGACAGAACAATGTTCTGCATGTCCTCTTAATTGCAAATATTGTTTAAGAGTATAATAGTATTTTATTTCAGTGGATACAAGAGATCAATACTCAGCATAGTATATGATGTCTGAAGTATTTTGATCAGGTAAAAGACAAAAACTTGCAAGACAGGCAGACCATTTTCTAAGAGCTGTGCAATTTCATGCCAAAAATTTGGAGAGGATAGTAAGGAAACGGGGAATGGGAAGACAAAAGCAACTCACATTCAAGAGCAGAAGGGAAGAAACGCAATGTCTATACAGAACGACAGCAGAATGAGGCCATATGTGCGATCTATGACTCAACTATTCCCCTATTTCTGAAGAGTAGCACTATGCTAATGTGACAAAATTTTTGTGCTAGCCAACGTACTACTATATACTATTACTCCATGGAGCACTAGACCAATAGTCTGTCTCATACAGGATCACTCAGGATAGCACATAATTTTGAGAACAATAGGGTTATTAGCACCATGATAACATAATGTTCTCCTGCTATAATATCTTTTCAAGAATAGGGGTCTTGTTACCATTTCAAGTGTATTCCTGTTGCCTTTTAAAATTTCTGCCTGATGTACTGTATGTAAGGACTATTTTTGATGGGAGAAAACTTAAATTGTCTGTTTCACATATAGTATTGGCTTTGTGTAAAAATAGCTATTTATAACCTCAACTCTGTTTCTAATGGCAGAACTATGTGGAGTTGGCTGCAAATGACATTACATTTTTCACTTATCCTGACAGTATTTTAAAGGCTGCATTTGACATGAATCATCTGAATTTGTATTTGAGATATTTCATTTTCATCATAGCTTTTTACAGGAATAGATGACAATGTCACCAGTGTTAGTTGCTTCCTGGAAACAGTATTATTTAGTATTTCTGGTTTGACAGCCTGGTTTTTTACTTCAGTGAAATTAGTTATCACATTTAACAATTATCCCTATTACAAGTTATATTCAGATCAGGTACACATGATGAAATTGGAGACTGTCACCTGTAAAGGGACATGTTGTTATTAAACTCAAAATTTACATAGAGTAGCTGTACAGTACAGAAAAATGTGTATCATCCAAAAAAGTGATTTATACTGCTTAGAAGTACCAAACAGCTGCTTAGCTAAAAGCTTGACTCAAAGCCCTCTGAAACAAATGGAAAGATTTTCATTGATTTCACTTCTTTTTGGATCAGGCCCAAAAATGCAGATTTTTAGCTGAGAGAGACCAAGCATTCATTAAACTGGATATTATTTTATCAGAGAAAAGAAGATGCCCCATGGAAAAAAGCTTGTCAGTAAGGAAAAAGAAAACATCACCCAAACAATGACTTGTCATTGTCTTCACTATGAAGCTTTGTCTTTTTTCTTTTTAATCATACTTTACACCACATGTAGAAAATAAAATAAGCTACTGTAATTATTTAATGCTGTAGGTTAAATGACTCATACAAAACTTTTCAGCAAACAATAATTTCCTTTACAACATTCAGCAACCATGAGTTTTTACAACATTTCAGGAGGAAAAAAAAGATGACTGAAATAACACCATTTTATAAATTATAAATATGCCTTTCATATTAGTTTCATAAATTAATTCATTTATCATTCAAAATATCTACTCTGTACTGGAAAGTGAACAGAACAGTTTTTATTTATAAACCTAATGAGGGGAAAGAAAATAATATGTTAATTATAGTTGCCATACTAGCATTTCTAGTTTGTCCCTTTCACCACACACTCATGTCCACATACATATAACTTGTCAAACACAAATTGTATCCTTAAAAGAAATGAAAATTCTATTCTTTATACTTAATCTTACTTATTCAGTAAAATACTGATAACAAAAATGAACATTGAAAAAAGAGAAGCTTATAGAATATGTTTTTTAAGAAAAAAAAATAAATCTATACTCTAATATTCCTAACTACAATTCAGAAGATTTCACAGCTCTCCAAAGTCTTATCTTTATTTTATCTTTGACTTGTCTCATTTGTAAATTTGTTCAATTTCATTGTCCTGTTATGGTTATGTCCAGAGTATAATCTACATGGAGCTGTTTGAAGTTTGAATTAACTGAATACTAGCTTAGATAGCAAAAAAATACAACTCATGACATTCAACCCCTACTAAGAACAAAGGAAATCTGAGTGTGAAGCTTTGGCTGCCATATAGCTGGACTATTTTTTTGTAATAATATCTTTTAAAATTAATATGTTTCTCTCTGATCAACAGCTAATGACACACATAGTCTTTCACTAAAATGTTACTTATGCTGTTATGGAAGACAGCAGTCATAGAACCATAGAATCAGAGAATTATTTGGGTTGGAAGGGACCTTAAAGACCATCCAGTTCCAACCCCCCTGCCACGGGCAGGGACGCTCTCCACTAGACCAGGTTGCCCAAAGCCCCATCCAACGTGGCCTTGAACACTTCAAGGGAGGGGTCCTCCATAGCTTCTCTGGGCAACCTGTTCCAATGCCTCACCAGCCCCACAGTAAAGAATCTATTCTTAATATCTAATATAAATCTGTCCTCTTTCAGTTTAAAATCATTGCCCCTAGTCCTATCACTACATGCCTTGTAAAAAGTCACTCTCCAGCTAGTGGAGCTGGTGACTCCAGTCACTAGACTACAGAACGGCACAGAAAAAGGGGAAAAGCTTTCCTGCCTTCCCTTGGGTTCTCCTTTCAACAAAGAGGATGAAGACAGAGCTCCATGACTGTGTGTCTCTTTACAAGTGCAGCTATTTGTAGAAATTCACCACCTCACGCTCCATTGGTCAGTAGCAAAAACATTATGCTTTATACTGGATATTCTTCAGTTTGTCTGCCCAAGTTTTTCAACCAGTCTGAACTATCTGTACTTCTCTTGAGAATTATATGGATTAAGATAGTAGTAAAGGATCAGACTTGCCAAAGCCAAATTTTTCTTTTTTTCAGAGATAGCCATGGTCCAAGAAAACTTACATACGAAAAAGTTAGAATTTCTATTTGAAGCTAGAGAATCACTTCAGTATATCCTAGTGGTCATGGTACTAATTTACAGATTCACAGATTCACAGTATGGTAGGGATTGGAAGGGACCTCTGGAGATCATCTAGTCCAACCCCCCTGCTCGAGCAGGATCACCTACAGCAGGTTGCACAGGATCATGTCCAGGTGGGTTTTGAATATCTCCAGAGAAGGAGACTCCACAGCCTCTCTGGGCAGCCTGTTCCAGTGCTCGGTCACTCTCACAGTGAAGAAGTTTTTCCTCATGTTGAGATGGAACTTTCTGTGTTCCAGTTTGTGCCCATTGTCCCTTGTATCGTCACTGGGCACCACTGAAAAGAGTCTGGCCTCATCCTCCCTTTAGATATTTATAAGCATTGATGAGATCCCCTCTCAGTCTCCTCTTCTCCAGGCTAAACAGGCCCAGCTCTCTCAGCCTTGCCTCCTACGAGAGATGCTCCAGTCCCCTCATCATCTTTGCAGCCCTCCGCTGGACTGTCTCCAGCAGTTCCCTGTCTTTCTTGAACTGGGGAGCCCAGAACGGGACACAGAACTCCAGATGTGGCCTCACCAGTGCAGAGTAGAAGGGGAGGATAACCTCCCTTGACATGCTGGC
>VXBL01007720.1:50018-86266 GCA_013400195.1 Aramus guarauna
TCTTTCCAGGGATGGAGGTGAGGCTGACTGGCCTGTAGTTTCCCAGGTCCTCCTCCTTGCCCTTTTTGAAGACCAAGGTGACACTGGCTTTCCTCCAGTCCTCAGACACCTCTCCTTTTCTTCATGACCTTTCAAAGATGATTGAGAGTGGCCTAGCAATAACATCTGCAAACTCCCTGAGCACCCGCAGGTGCATCCCATCAGGGCCCATAGATTTATAGATATTCAGTTTGCCTAGATGTTCTCTGATCCGATTCTCCTCAACCAAGGGAAGGTCTTCCTGTCTCCAGACTTTATCTCCTACCTCCAGGGTCTGAGTTTCCTGAGGGCCAGCCTTAGCAGTAAAGACTGAAACAAAGAAGACATTCAGTAACTCTGCCTTCTCTGTATCCTCCATCACCAAGGCACCAACCTCATTCAGCAGCGGGCTCACATTTTCCCCATTCTTCTTTTTGCTGCTGATGTACTTGACAAAACCCTTCTTGTTGTCCTTGACATCCCTTGCCAGATTTAATTCCAAGTGGTCCTTAGCCTTCCTTGTTGCACCCCTGCATTCTCTGGCTACATCCCTATATTCCTCCCAAGTGTCCCCTCCCTTTTTCCACACTTGGTAAACTTTTTTCTTCCCTTTGAGTTTTTGCAGAAGCTCCTTTGTCATCCATGCAGGTCTCCTTCCTCCGTTGTGTGATTTGTGACAGTTACTGGTTGGAATCCGTCTGAGCTAATTTCCAGACATAGTCTTTTATTTTGAAATGTTTGTTTTGTCACAAAGGAATGTATTTGAAATAAATCAACTTGCACATGGTAATAAAGCTATCTCCCAAGTATCATGCATTGTAATTAAAAAATTGCTTTCAGCAAGAAATAGCACATCATGACACAGCATTTTCAGAAATATGTTTGTCTTTTTTCTGTATGTTAAGCTAGCCCATGTTTATCAGTATCTTTTAAAGAATAGCACACGTAAACCTGTAAACTACTGATATAAAAAAGTATGAAAATGTAACTGCTTGAGAAAGGCATAGTAGTAACTCCTCTGTTATCCATGAACTTATGCAGTGAGTGGACTTTCATTTCCTGACGATGAAGAGTAGGACACTACCCTCTCCTTTACTGTACACAGACTACACTGTGTAGACAAAATGTTGCTTAAAAAAGTGAGTGTAATTAAGCCACTGTATCTGTGACAGAAAACATGGCTGATAACTATGTTGGAATGCATTATTAAAAGTGCCTGCAACTGAGCCATTGAATCCATCATAGGAAACATGACCAAAAACTAATTTGGAATGCATTATTAAACCATACTGTCTTACCAGTTTCAATATTATCCCAAGTTTACTAACATGAGCAAGTTTGAAGTGGCAAGTTAGGAAGTGGGTTTACAGTACGTTAACTATTCACTGTGCTATTACCCATATGCAGGGCTTTGTTCTCAGCATTATGAGTGGAACCAGGATGCCACTTTCGTCTTAGGATAACAGGCATGGACTGGAGCAAGTCCTAGATCAGTTTTAGGTTATCCTCTATGTTGTTTGTACATCCAGGCCACTGGAGGAAAAAAAAAAAAAAAAAGGAAATATATCAAAAATTCAATCGCACAAAACAAGGAAGGAAAGCCAGCAAAATTCTTAGCTTACAGGTTATTGGCTTACTGTGGGACTATTTCCATATATTCATGAGACAGTTTAGTAGTATGTTTACATGGACCACCACGACCATCATGATTATAAGTCATAACTTTTCTTGTGATCTCATGACACGGAAGACATGCAGCCTTCATTCTTCAAGCCAGTACAACCATCCTTCTGCAGCTGAGATTATTTGTCATTCAGAAAAAAAGAAGAAGAAAATAAAAAAGTTCACTCCACCAAAACCAGCCTTTTTGTCTTAACAGTGTTTAAATGGTTTTCAAGGACAACGGTCTCTATATGCTTGAGATATTGAACTAGTTCTGATGTGATATGAGGATTTATGTGATTGTCAGTCTTACTGTCCAGTCACAATTAAATAGATGGTATCAGCCTGCAGGTAGTTCAATAACTAATTTAACTTCCAACTTTATATCTCTAATGATTCATCAATCGCATTGTATTTAACTTCAGGAGCTACAAAGTTTTTCCACAGCCTTGGTGTGCATGTAATGCATTTAAAGATCTTTCTATTTTACTATAGATAGGCTAGCAAAGCTTAGGTTCATTAAGAAAAAAGCAGCATGATCCACAAAGTTCAGAGGCAAATTTCTCCAACATCTGTCAGTGACCGGAGTGAAGGTTTTTGTTTCTCTCATTAGCTTGTTTTTCTAGGCCATCATGATGATCAGAGACAGAATGCTTGAGCAAACTGATTACTCTTGATTTATTGAAAAAATAACATTTTGCTCAAAAGTGTGAAGTAAATTAAAAAATTAATTTACTCTTAATGGTCTTAAACTGCTTAAGAAGCCCCAAAATCTTAATTATTCCCAGGGGAAAACAAACAAACAAACAAACAAACCAACAAACAAACAAACAAACCCAACTTTTTAAAATTGCAAATTCTGTCTCTTGCTGTCAAAATTCCAATAATTTAAAATAGTAGGAAACTGAGAAACCAGTGAGGGGTATCAGAAACCTCAGTAGAGAGATTTTTTTTTTCTTTCTCTCAGAAAAGTAAACCTCTTCAAAATGCAAGAGCTGATTCCATCAGTTTCTGTTAAACAGTACATTGTTTGAACTAAATGTTAACTAAAGGCAAGCCTCTATACCCTTGTAATAAAGGTAGATTTTATCCTTAAATGCTTACATAAATGAAAATGGGATAACAATATATGTGCAAAAGAGGATGGAAAAATTCACTGTAAGTTGAGTGAATAGATATCTTTCCTTTCAACCAATGCTCATGAAATAAGGTGCTGCTTATTTTTCCCTCACTTGGAATGAACCACCAGCTCGCCAAACAACACAGCAGTTTATTTTTTTCCACTTCTTTCATTTATATTCCCTCCCCTGTGATGAAGAGCACTGTGTTTAGAACACAATATACAATATTTTCTTATTTAATACATATTTTATTGGACAGATTCCTGGAAGCAGACTGGAGAGACAAGGCTGTCAGTTTGAAAATGCCACATATAATTTAACAAGTGGGTAGTTGTTTGGGATATTGGCAACTGGCCAGTGAACATTGTGCATATTTGCATTTGGCACAGGGGCAGGAGGTAATGAAGAGCAGATTTCAAGACTATGAGAATGTTTTTTAATATTTTATGCTTTGTAAATGTTCTAGAATGTATTATTGGTGGAGTGTATTTAGTTTTGCTACTGGTGTTCATGTATTTTTATAGTTAGAGAACTGGTAAAAACCTTTATATCACTGTAGACAGAGTTAACTTCATCAGAGTTGTGCATTTTTTTCCCCAGAATGTTCATGTACATATATTTATGGTATCTTTTCTCCCTCGATTTCCAGGCAGGATTCCCAAAGCTAGGAAGAAATACTGTCCTGGCAAATTGCAGAAGTAAGTGAGTCTTTTTGTCTTGCTTGTTAGTGACCTCTCCCAAACACGAAGAGTTCATAATAATTTTCTAAAATAAATTGTATTTAAAAAATTCATTTATTTCTTGGGTGTCATCTTTACATATGTAAGATCAAAGTTGCGTTTCATTTAGCTTTATTTTGTTTATAAAAGGGATTAACAGGAACTAGAGCACCTGGGTTAGTGGACTCTTTTACTTAGAGAAACTATTATAACAATATGATTTTTTTGAGTCATGACATTCATATGCTAAAATAAAGTCAGATATGATGTGATATGAAAAACTTTATAGAAGCACAGTCCAAGGGTAAGCTGTATAAATAACTTGTCATTTTGCCTCTCCTGTGAATTGCAACCATCCTAATTCATGTGCATAATATTTTATATCCTATCACACAACTATATATATTTTGAATATACACACACAAGAATCAATGAGGAAAAGTTCATTTCTTGAAAGATAAATGTAATCTATAAAATCTTTCTCAGTATTTTTCAGCTTCAGTGATGGTAAAGCTGTTTCTACTTCTGTCTACTCTGCAGTGAGCAGATACCAAGACCAGCTGCAGAAAAATCAACTCCTGCAGTTGTAGCTTGGAACATTGTGCATATCATTTAACCTGTTTCTTCTGGCACGCTCCTTTGCAAAGAATGTTACACAGACCCACTAAATGCATTGCAGAAAGAATTATGATTTTTATGTGCATATATATTTTTTTTTTGTATCACGCCACTGGGGTTTTTATCTTGTTATACTGCATGTGCCAAATTACACTGCAGTAATTCCAGAGTTACGCGGGTGAGTTCAATAGAGCCAATCCAGATTTACAATGGAATGACTGATTGGAATCTGTGTAATGACTCCTTTCCTGAAAAGCTCTTAGTTTGAGGCAAGATTCAATACTAACTTCTATTTAGATGGAAACTGAGAAAATATGATAAACACTACCTTTATCTCCTCCTATATATAAACCAACCATACAATAGTTTCCTCCAGAAAATTATTTCTCACAAATAAAATTCTTGAATTATATTAATTTCATCTGTCATTTTCTATTATTTATGTGAATTATGTCCCACTGATAGAAAGGAGGTCTACAATTTTATTTAACTATTTCTGTCTCGTATCCTTAAGCACATGAAAAGAAGAGATTACTGTTAGGGGATGGGTTTTGGTAGTACTCTATAAATAACATGTATGAAAACAATATAAACACAACAGAACTATTCCATCTTCATGAACTTGAAAGACATTTCAAGAAATTAAAAACATGGTTATTTTTGTCTAGAACAAGTAATTAATTACAAATTCACATTGATTTGTGCTCCTTAATATTCATGGAGACTTTTAATGTTTTCTGTTAGTAAATTAAGACTGCTATTGATCTTGCCAAATACAACATGAATGCAATTAAACTTACATATATCTGTTATGGAATGAAAATAAAGACACTTTAACTGGATATGCATTTGTACAAAACCAGATTTTATGATAATAGCAGCATAAATAATACATAAGATTTACAGATATACACATCTTAAAAATCTAGTCCTTTTGGCACCACAAGTGCTACTCAAATTAAAGAAAACATTTTTAACTGTGAAAAGAAAACCATGTCATCTGCATGAATTCCCAGTGCGTATTAATAAGCTAGTAATATCTCTGCCTTGATTTAATGCAGAATTGTAGCAAATGTATTTTTGTTACTGAGGAAAAGTGGAAGATTTATCTCACTGCCTTGAACACTTACACTTCCTTATGGTGTTCGCTTATTCTTCTTAATGGGGATTTAGACAATGTCTTTTACCAAACCATTGTCTCAAGTCTGAGCAAATTCATTCTATTTGTCATGCTCCAAACCAAAGCTGTCCAGTAACAATAACAATGCATAAAGAGATGCTGCTATATAACTTTTATATGCAAATGAAAGAATGCATTGTATGAGCAATCCAAATAGCAAAACTACAAGTTATGGTTATGGACCTCTGAAGACACTTCCCAGAATGTTAATATCTGTGAAAAGGCACAGAAAACAGCATCTGCAAGAAATCAGTTTCTTACACTCAAAAGCTGGTGCACACAGGAAGCTATCTAATCTGATTTCCTGCTGTATGGTATTTCAGAAAGAGATGCTGAAGCTCAGTCACACAAACCCACTGTTTGCCTGAAGGTGTACAAATGAGACGCTTATTCCTCATCTAAATGAGATCATTTATTCTATCAAGCTGACGGCTTTAAGTATGACTGTTAAAGAGCAGGCTGATTCAGAGACAATCTGCTGAGAGAAAAACTTCACCTTGAAAAACACACAGGCATGTGCACACTACTTTACCAACAGCAGTAGGGGAAGGAGGAGAGTGTTTTACACCTCACTGAGACAAGGAGAGGTATTTTTATAGACAAGTATGTGATGACACAAAGAGGCACTTGAGCCATATAAGTAAAGATGAATCACCAGAAGACACCTTGGATATGAAAGTGTTAAACTAAACCTAGGGTGGAAGATTAAAATCTTCCTGGAGGGATTCAAAGGCAAGACAGGATATTTCTAGCTCTTCCAAGTGGTACTAATTCTGAGGTGTAGTGTATGGAGAAAGAAGGAGCAGAACCTGATACTGGCATGCATTAAGAAAGACTATGATACGTCTTTTGGAAAATTAAGCAGGAGAGCTTTCTGATTGTAAGATTCAAGAACAGTTCCCCAATGATTAGCACTGTTATTGTAAGAGGGAGGTACTGTATCACTCATCTCCTGTTTCACTTATGTATTCATTTGCTGTAGAATGAAAGCATTCATGTGAACAGGCTAAGCATTCCTTTAATGTTTCTTTATCAGTGTCACAATTCTAGCTGTGTTGATGGTTTTGAATATTGTCAATAAATACTTTCCTCCAAATTTCATCTAAACCTAACGTAACCAAGACATTCCTCATCAGAAGACTTGCCAAATGTCCTTCTGCCGTGGCACAGTCTACAAAATAGCGAGAAAATATAGAGAAAGAACGATCAATCCTCAAGGTAGTCACTGAGACTATCCTGCTTAAAGCATGGTCAAAGCTGAATTCAGACCAGTTGCTTAGATCTTTACCAAGTCGGGTCATGAAAGCCTCCAACGATGGTTTCCACAGAGGCTCTGGGCAACTTGTTCCAATGGTTAATTGAAATGCAATGCAGCAAAAGTAAAAAATCTGTTACTCTACTTAAACCACATTGCAGTTATTATATCCTAAGGACTAACGTGACTTTCCAACTGGTATATTAATTCCCAGGGTCATCCCCTGTGCCTTATTCTTTAGCATTTCCTAAGATTTCCACACTATGTTAATAACTCCCATTAGTGGTTCAGCAAATTCTCAGATGCTCTTTAAAGATTCTATAGCATACATTATATGGACAAATTATTTTGTAAATGTATAAATTTAGCCATGATGTCTCTCACCTCTTTGCTACAGCATCATATAGAATCTATACATGCCTGTGTTTGATTCAGATGCAGCATAGAATCATT
Source organism: Aramus guarauna (assembly GCA_013400195.1). Classification (NCBI taxonomy): domain Eukaryota; kingdom Metazoa; phylum Chordata; class Aves; order Gruiformes; family Aramidae; genus Aramus; species Aramus guarauna. Next base: position 57,045 of record VXBL01007720.1, read on the forward strand.
TATCAAAGATTTCTGAAATGTTTTCAGTATCTAGCAATGAATATATGTGACCTGTGAGTTTTCTAGTTCCTAATATGATTTTTCTTGTTCCTAATACATACTTAAAATTCTTAGCTTTGTTAATAGTTTCCTCAAATGATTATGCACATTTTAAACATATAATTTATAACTCCATGAGGTTTTATACATCATTTTTATTAAATAATTTTTCATTTTAATTATTTCCAGTCAAGTATATCAGCACCAATTGACCCTTAAAGCATATATACACACACATGAGATTTTCTGTATATTTAAAAATATATATGTATATAAAAATATATTCACAATCATAAAAAATATGCACATATTTTAATCTTATCTAGTGCCTCAGCATCAAATTCTTACAGACCTTCATATCTGTTGACCATGACCATGACCTTGCAAATCACTAGAGCAAATCACTCAAGCAATATTTTTATGAAGGGAAAGACTTTCACAATAATAGACAAAAAGAGTGTGGTTCAACAACTTCATTACATTGCACAATGAACAAATAAAGAATAAAGAATTATGGATACAACATGGCAAAGTCATTTGGTATGGTGGTACAAAATGTGGATAAACAGAAGCAAAGAAAGAACAAGTTTAAGAGAGGAAAAGTAGATAAACATGAGTAAAAAATACAGATAATTTTAAAAACTTATAGAAAAATTGTTTACTAGATCAGAAATATTACTGTCTTTTAAGGAGAATTTTGAGATCTGCAGAAGGAAACCTTGATGCAAGTATAATTTTAAATACAGAGGAATTTAGTCAGAATTTTGGTAACTTCTTTTTTAATCCTAGTAGTATATCTTAATTTATATAAAATAGTAAGATATGATATTTCAATCTAAAAAAAAGCAAAAGTTAAATTGCTTTGCTACTTAGCACTCACCCTGTTCCTGCTATTTTTTTTTCCCTTGGGAGGCCCAAGTTAGTATCTGTCTCATACCTTCAATATTTGCTGATCTTATAACTTATTTAGCCTAAATAAAGTTCAGTTGATCTAAGCTAATTGAGTTTTGTCATGTGAGATGTGTAAAGCTCATACTTTATGGCAGTCTATTAAACTGATTAGAATTAAATGATCAGTCTCCATAGGTGTAAATGCATATACATTTACCAACTACCATGATGTATTTACATAAAATGTAGGGATCAAGTTCCTAATCAATTTGAACTAAGCAATTGCAAAATTTCTGTCAGACGTTAACTCTTTGATGCCTGCCAAAATGTAGTTCACTATTGAACTGGCCAAGCTTGATGCGAGACTTGCTGTAAGAAATTATTTATTTTATACACATGAGGAAATACCATTCTACAACAAAAGGTGTCCCCAGTAACTCATGTAGAATAGCATACACATAATTATTATATACACAATGGACATATTCTTAAGGAGTAGTTTGTGTTTAGATATTAGCGTTTCTCAGAGAATTTTAGCAGTAATTGTTTTAAAGGTTACATGTTTAATTTTTAGGTTTTTGTGATCCTTAATCATCTGTGAAGTAAAAATATCTTTAAAGTAAATATACTCTTCCCCCTTCCCTGTTATACTCCAGTACTATGCCAGCTATGACTAGCAAACCTACTATCTGTAAGAAAAATTCTGCCACAATTCAGTTATACCAAATATGACATATTTCTCTGAACCCACATGCATCTCCATTTTTTTCTTTGTCATTGGCACAAGCAATTACTAAATATCTGCATATCTGGTTTGGTTGGGTTTTTTCAAGTACGACAACATGAAAATTTTGCATATTGAAGTTATGGAACCATGACTACCCTGGCCCTAATCTTCCTCTTTCTGATTAATTAAAGCTGTCCAATTTTTTTTACTAGTTTGTCAGATGGGAAGTTGCTGTTAGAGACAAGACAATCCATTAGAATCATCAAATATTCTGCAATGGATGCCCTCTGTTGGTAAAATTCAGGTTCTTACTCCTCTACCGCTTAACTGAGGTCTCTGCTCTTTTTCTTTTTACCTTTATTTGTGAGAACATTCAAGAGACATCGTTCACCTCCACGTCCCTCCACATGTTCCTGAATTCCTCTATGAATTGTGCAATGGGAGTAATGCCCACGTTGCTACTGTGTATCATCAGCAATACTCATTTACCTGTAAAATCCTGAACTTCGTTTCCACCTTCAGAAGTGTCCTTCTCCTGGCTGATATTCTCCTGTTCCTTCCAAGGCAGCTAAGGTTGTTTATTTTCTTTAAAACACAGCACAAGTGGCTTTGCAATTGTTCTTCAATTTGAAATCCTATGGGTTAGGTTAATCAGCTTCACTATCACAGACTTGGGCTTTTTATTTAAATTCCTTTTCTGCCTGAGTATTCAAGCTCTCACCTTTGATTTAGAAGTAGGGAATAAGAAAGACAGTCCAAACTCATCTGAAGCTTGCATGCATACTATTCTTTGTCTGAAGACTGCTTTTCATCTTTGGCCAAAACATCTTCTTAGGTTACGAAAATCACCTGATCTGGGTTAATCATTGTTTAATAGTTATTTCTGATAGTACAGAAATTCTTCATCCCACAGGTTCTTATAAATTGGCTTTTTTTTTTTTTTTNAAAAGGATTCTTTTTCCCCCTTAGTATTGGATAATGATTCAATTCTTCTAGATATTTAGGTAGGTTCAGCTTGAGAAAACACCCTTCTTCATTGTGCAGTGTGTCTATATAATTAATTTTCATTTCCATTTCCTGAAATTGTCTTACTTAAACAGATAAAAGGTGGCAGTTACTTCAGACATCATTCTGCATTTGTACTAAATTATAAAATGAAAGTTAATTTCCTATTGATCGGTAATCATAAAATAATGTCTAATATTTTTTCTCTGTAAATTACTAAAAAAATAGTGTTGAATACACAAAGTTTCTATTGCAATATTATAATTCAGGGAATGTAAATATGATGAAATTGCAAAAGTCTGAAGCAGTAAAGACCAGCAGTTTATGTTCTATACCTTTGAAAAAGCATAAAGAATACTTAAAATTAGTTTAATTTAGAAATACCAAACAAAACATATATTTCTGTGTAAGGTAAGACATCGTTCAATGGTACAGAGAGAAACTTTATTTGAGGGGGTGTTCTTATTTTTCACTAAAACGGGTCAACCTTAAAAATCTGTTTAGTCATCACTGTATCTACAGTGATGCAATCTAGATTAGATATTACCACTTATAAAAGAGTATTCAAAGCTACAGTTGCTTATCTCTCAAAATGTCAGCTCAGTCTTCCCCAGCAGTCAGAAACACAACACAGTGTGAAAAATCATTAGGAAAGGGAGTGAGAATAAATCAGAAAACAACTTTGTGATGTTGACAGTAGCTGGCAAAGTCCACATCTTGAATATTATGCACAGCTATGGCTAGTCAATCTCTAAATAAATAAATAAATAAAATCCTTTAACTAAGAAGGTACAGAGTAATCATCAAGGATGACAAGGCATTCTGTGCAAGTGAATTATTTTAAATTCAGTAGACAGACAAAATATTCTAGAAATCTGATGTCCTGCCTGAAGTGCCCAAAAGCCAAAGAAGTCTACATATCCCAAGGATACGCAGAGAATGTTCAGAAAATACTTATTTTCAGAACAGAACTGGGAGGACATCTTAAAAGGTAGCAAATCTCAAGACAGCAAAAAGGGAAAGCAATTGTGGTTTTATGCAGAGGATGAATACGTTGTGCAATGCATTGCTGAAGTATACCAAACACAAAAACACATGTCAGATATTAAAGGAGAATATATATGGCTGGACATCATGTTTAAACACAATAGTCTAGATGCAACCTCCAGCCCCAAAGGCTTTGAACTGTTGATTCCCATAAGCTGAATAATATGATTACTTTTTCCTTAGCTAAACCGTAAACATCTCATACTGCTTACACTCAGAATCATCATCCCAGATGGGATGGTCTTATTGTCAGAACAATCAAGATATTCTGAAATATTTTTGACAAAACATTTCATTAACTTAATTTGGCCTGAATTTCTACTTATTCCATTTTTTATGAACTTGGGTAGCTCAGACTGGTTGAAGTGCATGCAGCTCCTTTCCCAAGAAAAGACATTCAGAATGCGATAACCCTGAACTGATGAGAAAAGTTCTTTAATGCTATCCTTCCTTTTTTTTCTTTTTTCCTGTTTTTTCTTTTTTTTTTTTTCCTTTTCTTAAGAAATTATAAAAGTCATTAACTCAGAAAGGAAAAACAAAATAAGAACCAAGAATTTCTTCCTGAAGTAGGCATGTCTGTATCTTCTAATGGAAAATCTTTGCTATATATAGAAGTCGGTAACTCTTTTTCCAGTAAGTATCTCTAAGCCTTGATAGGTCCTGCTGGTAGAAGGGTATAAGGTAATGTCGATAGGCAAAGCATTCAGTCATTGCAACCAGCAGCTCATACACATGGAACAATACAGCATCTTTAGACTGCAGAAATCTTTAAGATAGCCAAAGGAAAGCAACATTTGCACTGAATTCGTACAAAGATGTTAAAATACGAATGGAGGAGACAGATTGCATATTCCAAAATATTGGAACAAAATCAGATAACTACCTGGCAAGGCTCCTTAGAGTACAGAAGGTGTATTATTTTCTGTGAAAAACTTTATAACTCATACAATTGATCACAAACATACTGTAATTAGATTTCTTTCATTTCCTTTCATATTGCAAGCAAGAAAACAAAACACTCACAAAAGGCTATTTTCTCTCAAGGAAATGTGGGATCTTGGTGGATTTAGTTTCTTAATTTGGTAGCAACTGTACAAGATGAAGCATGATACTACTAACAATGGCAAGGCTAGCATTAAACTGCTACAGACTGCCATAGCACCAGAAACTTCATGAGATGCAGCAGCAACCAGTGACCTACATTCATACACAAATGAGGTGATCATTCATTTGAGAATACTTTGCTGATGTAAATTTCAGATAGTCTTAAATAGACCAACCCTTAGAGTGTCTAATCTCCAAGGTCTCTTCTAAAAATAATCTTGTGATCAAATGGCATTTATTATCTCATTGAAGAATCTAAATAAATCTTTAAAAGTTGTAATTTTGAAAGCATCACATAATAATGTGTTTGCAGAGGATTTGTGTATCCAGCCAGAAGCTATACAACTAAGCTATAGGAGGAAGGAAAGGATAGGACTAGGTAGTAAAATGCTTTCAGGGAAAAAAAAAGAAAAAGATTGTAGAAGAACAAATTTCATATCAATTACTTTTAAATGACCATGACAAAGAAGGGTATAAAGCAGAAGTAATCTGTTGCCAGCCATTTTCAAATAAAAATTTCACATTCCACCCCTACAGTATCTCCAATAGTATCCAGGAAGTTTGGACAGTTTTTAAGGACTGTGTGACAAAGGGGATGCTATGTTTATACAGACAACTTCTCTGACGCATCCATAGCATGCAAAAGTACTCATAAATCATGTTGATAATTCTAGTAGTACAGCTCATGAGGACACCTTTCCATGGGTTGATCAGAGCAGTTTGTGATGATTATAATCCAGAGACCTGAAACTGTCATAATATATAACAAAGAAGTCTTTTTTTTTTTTTTTTTTTTTTTTTTTTTTTACAAGGAGAGAACAGCCTTGCTGCATGGCTGGATAAGATTCATCCAAATGATTTATTCTTTAGATCAGCATGAAAGGCTTGTCTCTTTAGCAGGGCAGGAGAATTTCATCTGAGGGCTCAATTGTGGGAAGAATATACTGTCTTCCCCTGAGTTTTTTTGCACTGAAAAGTTAGAGTCACACTTGCAGGATCCATGGAAGACCTCTGAGCTAAGAAGGACCAGAATCTGACAGTTTGCTCAGAGAACCACCATTAGGGCTGAAAAATCACAAGGCACTTGAAACACATATACTTGGGAGTTAATATTCATCTGAAAAAATTAAAGTTGCCCTTGAGGCCCATAGCTATACCCTATGCATTCATATTGGACTAGGGGGAATGTCTACACCGCATTTTGAGCAGAAGACTTCCTCAGATGTTTTACTGTAGCACCCATGAATTTAACAGAAGAGCTGGAAAGTGTTACTTCTCTGTGTTGAAGGGGAAGTTGCTCTGAAACAAGATTAAATTACAGAAATCATCAAATCACTGTAGCTAAATGAAATTGGACAACACATCTTGTTTGGGTATCGCTTAAAATCCAGGAATATTTAATACAATTTATATTCATGGTGACTATATATTTTCAAATGGTTAAATGCTAGGGAACTCAGTGTAAAGCACTTTTACATGGAAGGAAATTGACTTGGAGGGGGGTGAAGAAGGTGAAACATTTTAAAAGAATAATTGGTATGCATATGATATTTGCATTTCTTATTAACCTTCAATTGCACAAATAGAAAACCTTCTTCTAAATGGTGAAGGGCTCAGTTCAATTTGCCTGTTTATAAAATTTAATTTAACCAAAAACCTGCAAGAGAGCAGAAGCTGAAACAACGTCTGATTGGCTTAATGTGAGGAACCTGAAATTGATGTTGACATTTTTCCAGCCTGGAGCAATCACTACACTGCATCTCTTAATTGCCTACCCAAGCCTCTCTCTTTCTCTCACACAGCGGTAAACTCATGCTTGCAGCTGCAGGAATCTCCTATTGTAAATGCTTATATGGACAAACCAATCGAGCAAACAAAAGACTACCCATTTTGGATAATCCAGTTAGTCTTTTGGATAACTGTGAGCTTCACAAAAATTCTTGGTAACCTTCTCCATTGTTTGAGACCATGAAATATGACATTATTAGCTTAATGTGCCAGCTTGGAAAATTTATAAGGCATTATGGTACAGTCACAGTATTATCTACTAGATTGAGCTAGTTTTATTAACAGTGACAACCATAATAACAATAAAAGGCATGCAAAACCAAATTCAGTTATCAGAACCTTATGGGAGGTTTGCAACCATACTAGATTTTTTTTTTTTTCCCCCCTAAAATATATACATTTAGAATTTTCCATGAATATGACCTGGTGCTTTTGTTGGTTTCAATCAGTGTCTGTGTCAGAACCTACAGAAATTCAGTAAAATACTATTTTTTAGGTAGAGTGCTTCTGTCTGATGATAGCATCTACAGTCACTGTCAGATAACATCGATAGCTACATTAGAAATTTTGTTATGAGATTTTTTTTTTCCTTAAATCTTCCAAATAAATTTCTTCTTGTCTGAAAATTGAAACAAAAATCACAGTTCTTTACTGTAGAGATTGTCAATATGGATGTAATAAATGTCTCACGGGGAATGCGTAAAAATGATTAGGTTTGGGAACTGTTCCTAGGAAGAAGTTCAGCTTCAAGTTTTTTCCTCTTATTGCCAATATTGGTTTGTGCTTCCCCTCCAATAATAGTAAGAAAAAACCCAACCAAACACAAAAGCCCACTAGTTCCTTCCAATACGAGCCTTCTGGAAAATGAAACTCTAAATAGCTTTGTGATAGCGGCAAGTGCAGGAGTACACAGTTACTTAACCGAATGAATGTTTGTGTGAATGTCCACTTACATCAGGTGTAAGTCATCTGGAGTAATATTTTCAGTCTAATCCTAAAGTGTGCTTTTTTTCCAGAAGCACATGGATTGATTGTTGGAAATTATTACTTAAAAACTTTAGTTTGTGAACGTTATTAGAAAGTTATACTAGGCAGTGGGGTGTAAAGAATTTTATGTTGTCACAGTAAAGATTTTTTACTATTTCAAGTAGTAACTTTTCTCACAAAACATTGAGTTTTACCATGTTAAAACAAGCTTATTTAATAAATTAAGAAATGAATTTGCTATATATATATGAACTTGCTGCACTAAGACTATAAGAGAGAAATTAATTTTTCTTTGTTTCTCTCTGTAACTTTTCTTGGCTAAACATTCTGTTCAGAGCTCTTCAGAAATTTACATTGTTTTGCAACCTCTTAGAATTAGGATTCAGGGATTTTCAGCAGATCTGCGTAACTATTCAGATATCACAAAACTTATTCAAGGTGTGGAAAAGATAATCCAGACTTTTTATTAAAACAATTGCCAGTGTACAAATCAAAACAGAATTTCAATAGCTTAAACTCTAGCTACATGACAGATCCAAAGAAATAACTGTAAACAGAATTTCCACCTGTAGTCCTGCAGAGTAAGCTGCATTTGACTGTGTCTACTGAAAATCTTATTAACAATCTGAAAGAAAACAGGAACAGGGACAAAACATGTAAAGTTTGCACACATTACTGGAGTGGTGAATAAAAAAGGCAAGTTATTTCCTTTGGGTAAGACACATTCATGCATGTGTTTCAATAGAGTTAAATGAAAAGGCAAAATGATGCAGAGCACTAAGGCAATGAAGAGAAGGCATTAAAAGGAGCTGTGTATAAAGCTTTGCTCTGTGTGTAGGCAATTCACTATTTGCTAAACGTAGAGCTAGCCACTGAAATAGGAAATTTCCATTATGAAATTATAGTATTCCTGAATAAGTGTGGTGCAATAATAAACCATTATAGCTATCTTGAATATCTCACATCTGTCTATTGGGATGAAAACTCTGAATCAGGGAAGGGTACATTTCTAAAAATGTGGTTTTGATTCACCAGATGTCATGAGCTTGAAACAGGAACCACTTCGTAAGAGATTGCTAATAAAGAAGAGTTCAGGCTAAAGTAAATAATATAGACCCTTATATTTTTTAATTTAATAATCCATGAAAGAAGGCTATGATCAAATTCTGTTGTTTAGCTATGTCCTAGTTTTTGGCTGGGATAGAGGTAATTTGCACAAGAAGCTGGGAGGCAGCTGACCCAAATTAGACAAAGGTGTATTCCGTACCATATGACATCATGCTCAGTATATAAAGGGGGCTGGCTGGGGAGGAGAGGTCGCTGTTCGAGGATGGGCTGGGCATCGGACTCCAGGGGATAAGAAATTGTGTTTTATATCACCTGCTTTGTGCATTCCTTTATAAGTACTGTTGCGGTTATTTTCTTCTTCCTTTGCTGTCATAGTAAACTGTCATCCCAAAGTTTTACCTTTGTCTTCCAATTCTCCTCCTCATCCCTCCTGGGCGGGGTGGGGGGAGGGTAGGAGTGAGTGAGCAGCTGTGTGATGCTTGTCTGCTGGCTGGGGCTAAACCACGGCAAGCTAGTAAAAACAGAATTCAAGATAAGCATCCATAGCAAAGAGTTTATATCTCTTCATTATATCTATTTGGATTGTTCTCCCACACTTATTCTTCCTTCAGCAAACTCAACCTACTCTGCAGTCTCCCAGGAAAATCTTAAAAAGATGTCATCCTACTAGTGTGACTGAAAGGAAGCCTCGTGTTTTTAATCCTTTTGACATCTGCGACGTCTGTTTCACATCCTTTCATTAAGTAAGCTGCGAAAACCAGTGACGTAAATGTGAGCTATGTACACTTGTCTTGGACCATGTTAACAAAACAGCATTCAGTGACTCTGTCAAGAAATTTTTATCTTCTTACTACAAACAATCACTTCAGCTAAAGAACTTCATTTAGAGCATATATAGATATACACAAAATAATTATATGTGTGTATATGCAGGAGAAAAAACAACACCCCTCACATAAGTATTCTGTTTTCCCTTACTGAATTTTTGCCCAAGTCAGTGTCTCACAACTAGGCTAGAGGAATAATAAAATTAAGATGTATACAAATTGGTTTAATTCCTGTAGCTTGGAGCTCAACTTTCGCATTCTTAGATGCAAAGATTTATTTCTGATTAATTAAAATAACTTTTTATTTCCTAGACTATCTTCCATTTATGATTTAATGCAGTTTGGGTTTTTCATAAAAATAATTGTCACCATTTTATATGGGTGATGTGGGAGAGGAGGTAAAACAGTAGAATCCTTCAGAGGTGACAAGTGGAACAGGAAGGAGATAAGATATTCAAAGGCAGTCGGTAGGGAAGAATAATCACTACTGCAGTTTCTCATTCTGGAAGACATATGTATAATAATGTTAGGTGGGAACGACTACTATATGAACTTTTTGAAGCTACATGCAGTTGGAGTGGGGTGCTGTGAAAACAGAAAGCCTTTTAAAATTGAAAAGTTCAACATACCTAATGGCTTGTTCCTCCTTCACTCCAAGGTTTAAGCCATAGGTCTATAATTTATGTAGTTCAACTAAGCAGAGCAGAGCTCACAAGAGAGATTCAAAGATCTTCACATTTTATTACATTCTCAATTTCAAAACCAGCCCAACTCTTTTCAGATCAAAAGGTCTCTAGAATAGATTTTCCTGAGAATACTTGAGATATTAAAGAAATCCCCAAATTCCTTGGTTGTTTTTTTTTTAAAAAAAAAAAACAAAAACAATTCCAATAGTGAAAATCAATTAATCCTCACACATACCCTTTATTATGAATAATCTGTCCTAATTTAAATATCTTTCCTTTATGCACAAGATTTTAGGTGTTTTAGACTATACATTCCTTAGCAAACTTCTCATAGGCCATATGCAAAAGTAAAACTGGTCAGCTTTTAATCCTCACAAATACTCCTCTGCTGAGTATATCATGACAGAGACTATTCCATGCTTATTCTGATAAATCTGTATTTAAAAAATTCTCTGTAGACTGAAACTTTTAATTGCAAACACAGGAGAAAATAAACTTTGGATACCAGACACCAAGTGGATTTCATTGTGATTTTTCATGGTGAGGTAACATAATAAGACCATCAATGTTTCATTAAAACTGAAGAACTCTCAGGCATGCTGTCAGATATAGCATCTTTTCTAAAGTACAGAGTAATTTTTTTTTTTTAAAGAATCAGTATTACTTCACTTGTTCTGATTCACTAACAGCAAAATATTTCTTCCCGATGATTTTTAAAGTCATAATAACAAAAGCAAATGATAAATTAAAACTAAGACAGTTTTTACAGAGTAAAATAACATTCAGAAGGCTCTTACCTTTCAATTTAAAGCTTTGTAGTCACCACTGTAATTGAGCAATCTATCAATATCTTAATGAGTTTGATGTGGGGGAGAACAGCAATAGCAATATCTAAGGTTGAGATTGAATTCTACTACAACTACATTTTCTCAACATAAGCCATCCAAATCTGATAAGTTTACAAATTTGACTTGGCAATATTGTAAACAAAAGAGTTCCTTGTGACACAGGCAATATTTTCAACCTTTTCATAAACTCAGAAAAGCATCTCTGGTTCTCCTATGGTATCTTCTGTCAAAAGCCTCTGTACTTTTAAAATATACTATCCTAACTTGCCTGAATGTTGCGAAGGGTGTCTTTAATTTTGAATGTAATTGAAAGTTTGATTTATGTTCCTTTTAATTCAAATTTGTTTGGAAGTTGTTCTTGAAAGTGGAGTCAGAGGAAATATGAGATAGAGAGGTCAACACAGCATATAAAATTGACAGTTTTCTATATGTACTTTGCTCATGCAATTCTTCAAGAATAGAGATTTTCTGGTAAACTTTGTTGCAAATGTGTAACTCCTTACTTTGTTATTTAAGGCCATGGTAGACAAAAAAAATAAAATAATAAAAAAAAAAAATTGCCAACTCACTTGGCAAAGTGACAGAACATGTAGCAAATTGCATGACCCATGTGAAACTTTTGTTTGACCCATGTGGCACAATAATTTGCCTGTGTCAGTCTACTGACTGGCACTTCTTTATGGAAATGACAAGGTGGAGTTCACAGTTATATCTTTATCTAAAAGTAAGAATCCATTTTCTCATCTTTATAGTTGCAAAAGACATTCTGAACAAATATGAATCAAGAATAACCAGAGACTGATATCTGTCAGTTTTAACCTGAAACACTAAAACCTAGTTATTAAAATGTTATATCTTCCAATACTTCAGTAATTCTTTGATATGCAATATTAATTTATCTTAGGTTCTGCAGATTCAAAAGCAAATGTTTCAAACTTCAAATTCTTTTACAAACTAAGAATCTGTTTCTGTGCCACGCTCTACACCTTTTAGCTAAGGATAAGGCTTTATTAAAAAAACAAACAGTCTTGTTCACCAACTGGATAGTGACATAAGAGCCCTTGATACTCATCTGACTACGCACTGAAGCCATTCAAAGACATAAGGCATCAAAAGTTAACATTATAATAAAGAGTTAATAGTTTCTTGAATGTTTGGTGCCCTAAATCACTTCAGAATCAAACCACTACCAGTGCCAGCAGGTGGAAAGTGATGGGAAAGATTATCCAAGAGTGCAGAGAAGAGCCAGAGGGATCAAATCATTCAGCAATTAATTGCTTTTGGATCAACACAGCTCTGTGGAAAATCACAATAGGCTGAAAAGTCCCAGTTGGAAAATTAGTACCCCTTCAGAGTGGATTAAAGAGAGGCAGGCTTCTACAGAATGATTCAGACCTCAGGCAATCTCACCACTTCTGAATGAGCCTGTCTCTTTCCTTACAGAGAAAGACTACCACATGCAGCTCCTGAATTTAGTGACTAAGGTTGGGTGGAAGGAATTGAGACCTGCCTTCTACTTTTGATTTTCAAAATGTTCAACTGTCTATGTTCTATTTTTCCTCCATTATTTGTTTAGCCTGAAGAAATTAGGGTTACTTTGAGATGGATTCACTGTTAAAGGAAAGTGATTCTTCATGTCTTCACCAGAGAGAAAATCAGGGAAAACTTAGTGTTTCTTCAAAATTGTCTTTAAAGTCAAAATAATGTTCATGACTGCAGAAAATCTCACATTCACTATAGTGCCATAACCTCTTTCCTTTAACAAACAGTACAATCTAAATGAAGGGCTTCAAGTTCAAGACTTAATTATTGCACCTTGTTCAGCAATTAAAAGGAAATTGCAAAAGAGATACTATGGCGTATGTCACAATTAAACATGCATTTTACAATAGTATTTTTGCTCCTAATTCTTTCTTATAATGATACTGATCAAAGCAATAGTAGGAAGTGAAAATTGTCTTTAAATAGAGGTGCCTAACCTTTAGCACAGACAACTTGCAGCTTCTTAAATCAAATCAAATCTTTATGCGACTAGAAAATTAATTATAGCACTATGTTTTTATGGATACGAAACCTAGCAGCAGTGCTGTGGTGCATAATAAGACAGTCTTAAGACTCTAGCTTATACACAGGCATCTTTTCCATCACAGATGTTTTATGCCTGTGGAGATAAGTGAGTTGACAACCACATTCTCCTCTAAGAGCTTTGAAATTAGAGCCAACAACAGGCAACTTTAATGGCTCTGGGATAGTTTCATGATCACCCTAGATAAGAAAAAGTGAATGCATAATGGAAAAATTACACATCCTTTTCATGTTGGAAAGTAACAGTTATATATGCACACTGCATTTATTTGTTGGAAGAGATGTCTTTTAAGCTCTGTTTCAAGAAGAGAGTGGTTATATTTAATCACCACTGTGGTTCCAATTTGAGGTTGTTACACTAATATCACAAGGCTTCCACAGAGACCTGCAGTAACTTCTCCTGGAAATGCTCAGTAAGTCTCATTTTTTTTCTAACTCTATCAGAGTTTCAGTCAAACCCAGAACCAAGTTCAATTCAAATATCAGCTGTCTACATCCATATACTCACCTGTGCAATTTCAGCAAACTCACATTTCCTTTCTTTAAAGATATTCAGGGTTCTTTAGTTAGTTTTAGTTGCTGCTGTGCAATCTCAAGAGCTTTTAAGAGTTTACCTCTCAGCAAAGCACACATCAATCATACAGAAAAATTGCGTGCTTCCATGTTTTATCAACATCCAAATTAACCTTTATGTTCTATTGTACTCTGAGACAATAAAAGGGGCTTCCTGTGCCTACAGGGTTCATACAATAAAGACTACCAAGCAAAGTATCACAGGTAAAGTTTAAAAGTATGGGGTTTTTGTATGACGGTGATGTAAAAAAAGTAAGAATGTGGAACATTTGCTGTGTAACTCCAGGATATCATCAAGAATCAGGACCTCAGGGAACCTTTCTTCAAGCAACAAAGAAAATACAGTTAATGATTTGTTGCATGTGAACTGTCCCTTTGTGCTACTGTTTCCTTCTCACAGTGCCAGCAATATCATAAACTACAAGGTGTATTTTTTGTTTAACATAGCACATTACTAAAGCCACTGAACCATAACATCATGAGCTAAGCAGTCTGCAGTAGACTCTACTTGTTGTCAAATTTTTCAATTTCTTCCAATTACTGATCACTTCCTAAATTTCTTTAAAAAAAATGCTAACACAAATAAACTGTTACTTAGAACAAGTTTTAAATGTCTGTCTAATTTTCCCATTATGGACTTTCATAGCCCTTGGATCAAACTGCTGTGACAGAAATCACAAATTCTCTCTTCCTCTCCTCCACGTCACCATCATACCACCAAATACAACAGTCAATGTATTTTATCTAGGAATAAATGAAAAGCCTTTCAAGGTCTGGATTTTCTTATTTTCTTTTTAGACATGTCATGCAGTGGCAACAGCAAGAAGACTTCTAGTAGAGATTCAGGACAAAAATCTCAACATTTTCCTTTTTTTTTTTTTTTTATGTCTTGTAAGAAACAATTCATCACATATTTTTCTGTCTGTCTGCTTGTTTGTTTGTTACTTCCAGAACAATATAAGTAAAAACTGTTAAAGAAAATCCATGGTAGTCATACAGTTCATATAAGAGTAAGGAGACAATAGGAGCTAATAGACTAGCCCACCAACTCAAGACTCAATACAAGATACCTTTATTTGTGATTTCTGTCACATTTAACCTCTGTATCATGTTTTTACATTAAAAACTGGCATATTATAATTTTACAGGATCATTATGCTTTCATACTGACAGTGAAGACATAAATATTAAATACAGTTAAGTATAGCCCTCACATCTGTAGTATTCAGAATGATCCAGTCCCATATAAAGTACGCCACACCTTAGCTCAGAGGCAGTAGTACCAGTAATACAAACCACTGTGAAATTGTACCATCCATTTTATGCATGTTGATGTTGATACATATTCCACATAAGCATAAATGTATGCAGAGCACAGTACTGAAATGCAGTTGATCATGGAAATGAATGTGAATAGTATTGTAACCGTAGGATAGAGGCCGTGAAACAAAAGCTATAGAACCAGTTTGAGATAATTAGTTTGTAACCAAGGTAACAGGTAATGGAGCTAACTGACCATGGCAAGCTACAATGTTGCTATGTTCCATGTACAGTCCCTACCAAACCGAACAATAGGTTCGGAGATATTAATTTTATGAAGTTAGCTGTTATGGACAGGTGTGTCCACAGAAAGGATACTGTGCATGCCCGCAAGAAAAGGGTCATCCAGCAGACATGGGTGAGCGACCACCGATGACCACCAGAGACCCCTTGAGGACCACCGACTCAAATCACTGAGCATGCGTGACGGGGAGGAGAATATGTAAATGAATTCCAANTTATCTTGTTCATTTTCAGACCCACCAATGATCGCTAAATCCTAGGCAACTAATGGTGTGAAACAATTTAAGTGCTAATCAGACATCAGTAAAAGAAAAAGCCTTACTGACAACCTGTGGTGGTGATGTCTAATCTATGTTCATTTGTGATCAAATTCTACCGTGACATTCCAGTATTGTCACTGAAAAATTACAAAAATGTCTTGTGTACAACATTAAAACATCATTTACATTGTTTTGAGGGCTTTGTGTTAGATCAAGCGGGGGGGGGGAGGATGGGGGGAGGGAAAAAACAAACAAAAACACACAAAAACAAACAAACAAACCAACAAACCAACAACAAGAACAACAAAACCACAGCAGAAAACCTGAGGAGGCATAAAAGGAAGTTAGGAACCGGAATGTATCCTTGTAGATTTTACAACTGGGCTATAAAAATCATTTAACTGGAAAGTAGATTTTCACCTGGGTAACGTCAACCTGAGTTGTGAATGTCAGATTTTCAAATACTGATTAACCACAATAAAATATTTTGTGGAAACTTATCATTTTGACAAATTTCTGAGCAAGTCCTACTTACATGGCATGTATCAAGTACCTGTGATATTCCTACTAACCTGAGTTATGAGCTCAACAGGAAGCTTGCACTCTTAAAGCTGACAGAAGCAGAGTGGACACACCAAACACTCGTACAATGATTCTGTTTCAGGGCAAACTGTAGTAAATAGAATAGCCCTCAAGCTTTTTATAATCTATTGGAGGTCTTTGTAACTCCAAATGGAAAAAATATTCTGTTAGAAATATATCTGTTTGTCGTGGTTTTGCCCCAGCTGGCAATTAAGCACCATAGCCACTCACTAACCTCCCCCCCCGCAGCAGGATGGGAGAGAGTCAGAAGAGTGAAAGTGAGAAAACTCATGGGTTGAGATAAAAACAGTTTAATAGGACAAACACAAAAAGGAAAACCAATAATAATAATAATAATAATAATAATAATAATAATAATACACAAAACAAGTGATGAACAGCACAATTTCTTATCACCTGAAGTCAATGCTACAGAAGACCCCCAGCTGCCCAGCCTCCCAGACCACACATGCAAGCAAAACAAACCAAGGAATTCATTCCCCACTTCCCATGGGCAGGCAGGTGTTCAGCCATCTCCAGGAAAGCAGGGCTCCGTCACGTGTAATGGTTACTTGAGAAGACAAACACCTTCACTCCGAATGTCTATGATGCACAAGAACTCCAGCTGCTGTGGAAGACCCCATCTGCTGTGCAAGACCCCCAGATGCCCAGTATCTCAGCCCACTCCCCAGTTCTAAATGGAACATGACGTCATATGGTATGGAATATCCTGTTGATCAGTTTGGGGCAGCTGTCCTGGCTGTGTCCCCTCCCAGCTTCTAGGGTGCCCCCCCACCTTCTCGTTAGCAAGGTAGTATGAGAAGCTGAAAAGTCCTTGAGTGCTTGGCAACAACTAAAAACATCAGTGTGTTATCAACATCATTTTCATACTAAATCCAAAACACAGCACTACACCAGCTGCCAGAAAGAAAATTAACTCTATCCCTGCCGAAACCAGGACACTGTGAAAGGAAAAAGTCCTAGAATATTTAAATATTTTATTTTTCATTGCGGATCAGAAATGGTTGTAAAAACTGGTTAAATATCAGAATTTTCTACAGAATTTTGAGTTTTTCGAGCTCTTCAGAAGAAGTTTTCTAAGTTACAAAACCAATAACATCTTCAATCATTTGTTTGTCAATATATCTGTATCTTTTACCTGTATTGACAGATTCTCCACCAGAAAGCAAAAATAGAAAAATACATTCTTAAAAAATATATATTCTGTTTATTACATGCAAAGATCAAGGCTGTGCTAGTGGAGAGGGAAATCTACACCTCAGAAAAGAGTTTGTAGTCATCCCTGGTAGTTCTTTGAAATCACCAGCTTAGTATATAACAGTAACCCCAAAATTAACAAATCTCAGGTTTTAACAGAAATGGGACTGAGAACAAGGTAGACGTTTATGCAAAATTTTGGTTCACCAACATCTGTCCTGGTCTATGTAGAGGTCTGGTCTTCACCTCTCAAGAAAGACATGGTGGAACTAGAGAAGGTACAGAAAAGAGTAACTAAAATGAATAAGGGGATGAAGAACTTACTTTTCAAGAAAGGAATAAAAAGGCTATGACTCTCCGTAGAGAGAGAAGGGTGAGGCTTGCAAAACCAAAAAGTCAATGGGTAAAGTTAATGAAGAACTGCTATTCATCAAATTTCACAGCACTAGAAGTAGAGGATGTGCATTGAAAATCGAGTAGATGATCTATCTAAAATGGATTTTTTTCTTGTTAAAAAAGTACATTTTTAATACAACGTGTGTTAAACTTTTGAAATTCACTGTTACAGCAGATTGTGGAGGCAGAAAGACAAGGTTCAAAAAGGATTAAATTTCTGAACCGGAGATCTGTAAACAGAAGTAAAGGGACAATGTAGGAATCTATTATCTATTGTATCTACACTGCTGATAGTAAGCCCAAGGTATTTGAAAAAATGACTAGAAAATTTTCATGCTCCAAAATAGATCCTTCTAAATGACATTGTTGCAGATAAATAAAGTATTGGCCAAGGTAAACTGCTCTTTTGACCTAGCAAAGCACTACAGTTCTTATCACAAAAGTTTCTATACAAATGAAACACAGGAAAATCTTTCCTTGAACTACAGAAATGGAAGAGCATGTGTTTCCAAAACCAGTCCTAGTAGCTTTAATTACATCCTTTGAAAGTTTTTTCATAGAATCATAGAATATCCTGAGTTGGAAGGGATCCACGAAGAACATCGAGTCCAACTCAGGACTCCACAGAGGGCAACCTGAAAGTTAAACTATATATCTAAGAGTGTTGTCCAAACTCTTGAACACCAACAGACTTGGAACCATGACCACTTCTCTGGGGAAGTTTAGTTTTAGAGGTTCACCTACAGATTTTTATAGTCACCTGTGTTTCAACACATTAATAATATTTCCTGCTCTACTATTATTTTTTCTGCATTTATTCATAAGATTGATTCTTCTGGTACTTGCAGGTGTAGTATTTAATACTCTTAAACAACAAACTGTGAGTATTTCTTATATTTCTTATTGAATTTCAAATAAGTTATCAATTTCAGATAAATTATCCTCTCTTTTTGTACTTAAAAAATAATATAGCATGGGCTGATGGATTTTGTTTGTTTGTTTGTTTGTTTGTTTTTGTTAAAGAACTGATTTCCAATAGGGATGTAAGTACTGTTCAGTCTGAAGTTTTATTTGGCAGTCTCTTGCACCAACAGCAGAAATGTCAATACTGTTTCAGCTGAAAATGAACACCAAAAAGTTAAGATAAGATTAGTTTTCAGCTGAATCAGTGAACTGATTCAGCTCACCATACTAACCATAGAGCTGACTTCTACAAATCAGAGTGGTAGCTTAGTATTAGATCCTGAAATCTCCTCTGTGAACATACTGTGATGAGGAGAAGTAGATTGAAGGGGTACCAGACATGAAATGAACAACATGGACAGGAAATAGAAAGATAGGTAAGGAAAGGACAGTGTACTGACATACAAATTTTAGGTACAAAATTTCAGTCATGCAATAAATAGCAACCGTACTTCTCTGCAAGGAAAATACTACACTGCTTTCGATTGTCACAATTCACAGGTTAGACACTATCAGACAATTCATAATACTAAATTTCCTGAATCTAAGGCATGTTACCTAACCTTCATTGCTGGATATCTTTAGACAAGCTAGACAAATGTTTGTCGAGAATGATAAAAGTATAGTTAATCTTGCTCTGGGGAAAGACGGTTAATCAAGTAACCTTTTGAAGCCCACTCTAGTTTTATGATTGCACTGCTTTACGCTTTTCAAAATACTCCTTTTTTGAAAACCATGTTTTTTCTTTCCATCTGCAGTGTAAAAAGTAAAGAAAAGATAGTGGTTTTGTACATGAGGGAGAGAGTCATTCTTTGTTGAACTTTCAGTTGTAAAATATTTGTTTTAAGGCTTCAGTGAGACTTGCATGTTGTTCAATACATTTTAGGATATCATTAATTTAAATAAGTATTGAGTATTCATCCAAAAAGAAACACATATACAGTTTTGAACGCAAAGGAGTTCATTGCAACTCTTTGTTTCTGAAAGAAAATAAAATTACATTTTACCTCTAACTCAGAACAAATTAAAGAAATAATATTATAATGGCTGTAATACAACTCAGAGTGCTCAGAAAAAATCTGTCTCCCACAGACTGACTAAAATGTTATTTTACCATAATGTTTCTGTGCTTCTCTGTGACTTACTGTTTGGCCATTTCCAATGGTACTATATTTCAACACAGAAGAATGCATCTGGGAATACCTCAAAATTATGCAATTTATACCAAAACCACAGTAGTTATTTAATTCTAGAAAATACTGCTAGTGACAATAGCAACCCTTCATTTTAATTACAATGACCTTCCTCAAATATTTATGTAATCTTTCAAAAACTTGACAAGCATGATAGTTGTGTATTTGATACTTTTTGTACCTTCCTCAGGGAGCGAACAATTACTTTTCCAGACTGATCTGTTTAATTAAGATATTCTTGAAGAAAATTTCACTAGAAGTTGGGAATAGCACCTCTTTGTTGAATCACTTCCTTAAAATATGCATCTTTCATTGAAGCTTTTTGCAACTTGACCTAAGGAACTACTTGTAAAGCTGAATGAAGACAAACGGAAACTCCCTTAAGTGAATTTCAGATGTAAGGAACACAAAGAACCTGATAACAAGAGCCTCAGTTTCAGTTCTTTCTTGGTATTTTCTACAGAAATAAATTCCAATACTAATCTCTTTCTTCAGCCCTTGATTCAGAACACTAAATGCTGAGCAAAGCAAACACACACATTTTTTCAACTGTTTTTGTTGCTGCTTTTAATTCTACTGGAGGATAAAGGCTCTTTATATTACACCGGAATCCCTATTGCAATTGCTATGCAATCTGCCCATACACTCATATCACTAGCTTCCCTTCTGTTCTTCTTCAAAGGTTCACAGAAGAAAGAGAACTGAAGAACTGTGCTTCCCCATAACATGGTAAGTAGTAGTCTTCAGATCACAGAGAAAAAGAAAAAAAAAAAAAAAAGGAAAATAAGCAAACAAGCAAACAAGCAAACAAAAAATGCTAACCAAAAATCAGATGGGCCTGGTACAATTTCTTATTACTCAGTTTCATATTCTCAAAGCAAACCAAATCCCAGAACCAAATATGCTTCAGAGCAAAGACTCTGACATGCACTTCTAAATATTTCAGACTGTGATGACTGATCAGGGGAGTGACAGATACTTTTCAAATCGCCCCAAGAATCATTGGAGAGGTACATTACTAGGAAGGTGGGAATCACTCTTGGTGCATCAAGCTAAAACACGAGTTGCACACGGAAGTAAAAAGAAGACAGCTAAGCTCCAAACACCACGGCATGTCTGACCAGCTGTAACCCCATCATGGACAGGCACTGAGGCAGTCTAGTCTGAAATGTCATAGGTACTGATAACAATACAAGAGAAATGAACAGAGAAGTCTAATTCCTCAGCTACCATTCAAAGCAGCAGATAATCAAAAGCAAGTCCTCTGCAAAGTATTCAAAATGTTGCTTCTGTGCTCTATGACAAACACTTAGACGTGACAGTCTAAGGTGCCAGCGGGGAGAATGTGAAAAGTGAACAATAATTCTCGTTTACAGAGGCATGTTCCAGATGGGTACTCTTTTGTTTCATTCAGTTTTGTAAAACAGAACAAGCCACAGCCCTTGGATGGCTAAAGAAGGATATGCCCAGACATTTGGGAAAGCAAATAAAGCACAAATTCAGCGGTTGGATGGAAGAAAAGAGAAATGCATCCACTTGCCCACCATTAATACATCTGATAGAATCTTTGACTGCACAACTATTTAACTTTTCCACAACCAATGTCTATGTTATCACTAGCTATTAAAGAGTATAAACCAGAATAGTTTAGTTTAATGTTGGCTAAATCAAGGAGGAATACTTGAATAATAATATTCTGGGGTTTATAGTTTTCAATATAACTTTCAACAAAATAATGACATTTATATGTATAGCTAAAATAAACTTCAGTTTGAAGTTTATGCTCAACAGAATCAATATCCAGCAGGCAAATTTCCTGTTCAGGTAAGAAAATTATTATTTCTGTTACTGCACCTAAGATATGAATAATTCCTTGAGCTTTTTTTAAATGGAGAAACATATGATCTGAAGATAGAACACTCGATCATTTTCTAAGACAGGATTCCTGATGCATGCAAAAAAGCTGTACCAAATAATTTATTTCACAGTTTTTGTCATGTATTTTGTCAGGTTTTATTCTTTAAATAAATAATATGATTTTCTGAAGAGTTAGCATGTTTACAAATAAAGCAGATAATTCATGTTCAGACATATTTTGTTTGCTAAAATCATGTTGTTGTGTATGATAATAAAAATGTAAAGCACATGAATTCTCTCTGAAAGGCTTTTGCTTTGCCATATGTATTTTTACATAAGAACCACATTTTTTGATCAGATAGTAGATGACAAATTACTTCCAATGATTTTTCATAAAAGGGAGAACATTGGGTAATAAAGCTAGCATTGTCTGTGTAGGTTAAAATTTTAGTACAGTGTGAGAAATACATAAGTAAAAGTCTCTAAAAATATCTCTTATTCATCCTTTCTGATAACCTTACAAATGCTAGTAAAACACAGTGTGAAAGACCACACCTTGTAATACACAGAGCATCTTAAACTTCTTTTCAAAATGAGTGTATTGAAACAAAAATATTAGTGTGATAATACCTCAACTTTTCTAAATATTCAAAGGTGTTCTCTGATTGTAAGTCTCTTTTTGAAAGACACAGAAAAATAGTGTACAACTTTTATTACACAGCCTCCAAGACCAAGTAAGGAATTATAGATAGTCTGTTCCATTTACCATGTGATAAATGATCTGGGCAAATAATCATTTTCAATTAATTTGGGTATTGTGAAGAAAAAACAATGTTTCCCAAAGTTAATATTAGCCCTGATAACTGCAAACAAGGACACAGTGCCAAAGTTCAAAACATTGAATTTTACTACACTTTCATATACTTTAATACTTTCCTAAACATTCATAACAAAATTTCATTACTGCTTTGAAAAGTCAATACACTTTTCACCTTTCAGTTACAAAGTAATGAGAAGTTATCAAAATATTTTGATATTTTAATGGCTTTGGGCATAAGTGGCTATAGACCTGCAACAAACAGAAAATAGATCCTGAAATTTCTTCTCATAAAGCTGAGATTTCTTAGGCAAATTTTATATCTTATTCAATACTATATATTTTGTCTATCATAACTATATGGAATAAAAAATCATCCTCAGAAGACTTGGAAATAGAAGGTAATCTAATCTGCAGTCATTTCTTATAATCTATTAGTATTAAACTGTATTTCATAGATTTTTTTCTTGTAGTCGAATGGCAAAGCAATTTCTACATAGAGTTTATAAATTCAAAGATTCATTAAGTTCTTTATATACATTACATAAATGCAATGGACACAAACTGGAACACAAGAAGTTTCATCTGAACATGAGGAAAAACTTCTTCACTGTGAGGGTGACCGAGCACTGGAACAGGCTGCCCAGAGAGGCTGTGGAGTCTCCTTCTCTGGAGATATTCAAAGCCCACCTGGATGCAATCCTGTGCAACCTGCTCTAGGTGATCCTGCTTTCGTGGGGGGCGGTTGGACTAGATGATCTCCAGAGGTCCCTTCCAACCCCTGCTGTTCTGTGATTCTGTGAGCTATAGACTTCCCTGATCATACATACAGGAGTTTACCTCAAAAAAGTTTGGGTTTGGAAAATGAAATATCTTTGCTACGATATTTCACTCACTTGTTCCTATTTCCTTGTCTCACTCTATCTGGATGCTGAATGTCATGTATTTTCTGAAGAAGAATGCTGGATAGTTTCCCTTTCAGTTTTGATGAGTCTTTAACTTTCCTAAACCCTAATCTTAAAGAAAGGCAGTTTCTCTGTTCAGTTCTACTGTGCAGTTCTGAGACATTTTTCTCACAGTCGTCTGGGCTTTTCTAGTCCTGTCAGTAGCCCTTGAATACACAGGTCCTCTCTGTTTAAAGAAATTTTCATGCACTTTCAGCCTACCTTGAAGCATTGAAGTCATTCTAGAAAGTGCATACTTGATAAAACATTTCAAAACCTTTCCATTCATGTTTTATTGAACTTGCAGTGAAAGTGTAGTTGGAATAGAACATACTAGTCCTCTAATGTGGCAAGCATTTAGTACTTTAAATAGATTTTACATTCCATGTAGTTTTTCTTTGTTCAACATTTCATTATGGCTTCACCAAGGGAAAATCGTGCCTGACAAATTTGGTGGCCTTCTATGATGGAGTTACAGTGCTGGTTGACAAGGGAAGAGCAGCGGACATCATCTACCTGGACTTGTGCAAGGCATTCGTTCAACATCTTTGTTGGAGACATGGACAGCAGGATGGAGTGCACCCTTAGCAAGTTTGCTGACGACACCAAGCTGTGTGGTGTGGTCAACACGCTGGAGGGAAGGGATGCCATCCAGAGGGACCTTGACAGGCTTGAGGGGTGGGCATGTGCAAGCTTCATGAGGTTCAACAAGGCCAAGTGCAAGGTCCTGCATGTGGGCTGGCGCAATCCCAAGCACCGCTATAGGCTGGGCAGGGAATGGATCAAGAGCAGCCCCGAGGAAAAGGACTTGGGGATATTGGTGGATGAAAGGCTCAATATGAGCTGGCAGTGTGTGCTTGCAGCCCAGAAAGCCAACCGTGTCCTGGGCTGTATCAAAAGAAGTGTGAGGAGCAGGTTGAGGGAGGTGATTTTGCCCCTCTACTCCGCTCTTGTGAGACCCCACCTGGAGTACTGCGTCCAGCTTTGGGGGCCTCACTACAAGAAAGACATGGAGNNNGGTGTAGTGGAGGGTGTCCCTGCCCATGGCAGGGGGGGTGGAACTAGATGATCTTTGAGGTCCTTTCCAACCCAAACCATTCCATGATTCTATGATTCTATGATTCTATGATTATCAGTTTGCTGAGACCTAGAAGCAAGGCCTGGAACTTTATGACATTTCAACGAGCAAAGCCTGGGATATGAAGCCACATTACTGATTTTTATTTTAGGGATGAAAAATCAATATAAATCAGAACAACTTTAAAAAGCAAAAAAACCAGCACAGATTTCTTTGTTTAGCTTTTATTTATTTTAACTAGTTTTAGTGGCTAAAAATTCCTTGTTATTGTGCTCATGAAAACATGTCCATCACCTTTTTTTTTTTAAATAATCCTAATCCCTTTCATATCTCCCTGACTCAAAATAGCAATTTATATGAGAATTACAGCATGAAAGTCCATTATTAGATTTATGACTTAATTTACCCAGCTTAAAAAAATAAAAAAAATGTAGTTTTGAGTACCTCACCAGTTCCTGAGTCCATCTACGACTTTCTTTTCACATATCCTGGTTTTTTTCTACACCTACACAGTAAAAAGAATAAACACAACTGTATAAAAGACATAATTGCAGTGATTATAAAAGTTTAAAAATACTGTAAAATGTTTAAAATACTATCCTGAAAATCAAATTATGGACTAGAGATGAAAATTGTTCTATTATTTGCAGTACTTTTATGTATTATCTGTAAGCCAGGAAGGACTTCCATATTGCTTACTAGTCATATTGACAACAGAAAATATGGAAAATGGCAACAAGAATGATCTGCCTATTAGTTTTCTACCTGACAGAGTATTGTGCACTTTTTTTGGCACATAATGCCATATTACGGACACCTGTAATCTCCCTGCTGCCCTATGACACCTGAAATCAGGTCATTCTAAAGGGCCTAGCTGTCTACCAAACATTAGCTGAATGATTTCAGCTCATCAATGTGGGAGACTTTCTAGAGAATTTGGACACACAAAGAGGTTTTACCCCACATGCCTGAGGACCAGGTCCATCCAGCCTCATTTGGAAGACAGTATCTCCAAAACAGAGTCTTCTGATTCCATGGGAGAGCATCAGTTAAAAAGCCAGCATTTCACTGGCTAATCCAAAAGCCCTAAATATGTTTCAGTATCCAGCCCCACTCTTGTTGCAGCTTTGAGCATGTATCAAAAGACTTGCAGTTAGCAGGGATCACACCAAATGTTGTTGTGTTATCTGAGACAAAGATACTATCAGACAAGCAAGATTCATGAAACAAAAATCTACCGGTGCTTAATAAGCACAATCATGCTGCTTCTACTCACAAAATCCATACAATTTGGATTTTGAGATGTGGGGAGAATATACTGATGAAGCTGTTATTATGCATCAGCCCTTTCTCCTAGACATCATTAGATTGTGCTGGCAGTGAAAGAATTATGGTCTAGGTGCACCTTTGATACGTCTCAGTGAAATCATTCCCACAAAAGGGTGAAAGCTGTGAAGACTTAAAAATTTTTTGTAATTATCCTGTAAGACTTTACAAAGACAAGGAGAAAATGCCTGAATATCCTAGGGGTAGCAGGAAGGAAGCTAGTGGTAAATGGAACAAGTCACAGTGTGAAGCATTTCAGCACTGTCTTTACCAACTAGTGCATTATCTCTTAAAGGTTTGAAAAATACAAAGTCTATGAAAAAAAAATCACTACTAAAATTGAAGTTCTCTTGTAAGTCATTCTAGTAAAACATTTTCTCTGAATGACTTCACGTAACTGACTGTGCCTGAAGAAGCACTGTGCAGGAAAAAAATGGTAGAAATGGAGCAGTAAACTGTACTTTCAGCCTTATAATTTGGAGAGAAATAGAAATCCCCCCCCCACACGATACATTCCAGTTGGTCAGCATGTCACCGTGACCTGGTTGTAATACACTTCTTTTATAACCATTATGCAGTCAGATTTGGCAATAGGCTGAAATCATATATAACTCTGCAATAGGTTCTACTTCATCTATGTTTTAAACACTGAGATTTATATTTTATAGCAAATTAGTTCTGTTTGTAATGTTCAGTTTAGTTTTTTGCAAATGAGTCTAAACAACCAGCCATAACACACAGCAAATGGACTGCACCAGTGGTACACAGGCTGTATATGTAAACATACCACATGTCATACTGAAAAAGGCTGAGGGATAGAGGTTGCGAAACTTATTAAGAACTGCAAGTTTTCTCATGCAGTTTGACGTACTGTGGACTGACAAGAAATGCTTTTACCTTCTTGCTATATTGAAGCAAGAGAGTTTACAATAGAAGGCAGTGATTGACACACTATGTAAAAACTCTGCTGAAGATCTTCCAACTGGACACGATTGCAATGTTGTGCCATTTGCACTCCAAGAAACAATTATTATTATTATTATTATTATTATTATTATTATTATTATTATTATATTCTTGTTTGCACATTCTTTCATTTTTTGTTGGCTTCAGTACACCTACTAAGCAGGGAGAGAAAAATTATCCTTGGCAGCTTTCTTTATATTTCTTAACTACATCCAGGGAAAAGAGGGAAAAAATCCTTTATACTTTGGTTATTTCTTGCACAAACTTAAAATATGAATACTGAGTCACAGACAGAAACCAAACAGAAAAACAGAACAGTAATATATCACAGGGTATTCATTTTACATATAATTCTCATGGGAAAAACACAGTATGTGTTCTTAACCAAACTAGAGTAAAATTAGGATAATTGTCTCACAAAGTTATTGATTCAAATAGGTACATACATCATTAAATCAATAAAGACAGTGTAGTACTGTAGAAAGATAGAGAAATAATGTGTGAACAGGTACAAAGACAAGTCAAAGTGAATGACCCAATATTCAGGCAGAGACTTGTAATGATTAAGGGTTTTCAGAAGGACTCTCACAACTAGACATTTCTCCAGAAAGGAAAGTAACTGTGCTACGTGCAAGTTTGCTGAGTAGAAGTTTACATGTGTTTCAGAGCCTGAATGCAATGCACTGGTGTCCTTGCTTTTTATTCTGAAAAGTATACAGTAAATGGATGCCAAACGGAACCAAGTTAATTTAAAACAGATGAAGGATGCTTTCAGAAGTAACGTGCTCTTTTCGTAGACCATAGCATGACTAGTTGTGTCCAGATATGAAGACGTTTTCACATAGAATAGAAAAAAATTGCAATAGTCTGAGACGCTGTGAGAAAACTTTCTGTTCTTGGCTGTTCAAGAATTGCTTTGAATGCTGTGATGATACTAATTCCTCAGCTGACTTCTCATGGCCAGTCTCTTTTAAGTGACTGTAATTGCAGGACTGTCAATTTTTACATGGGAAGGGTCTGTACTCCAACCATAATGTGACTTGGGTTACAAAGTCAAGTATGAATTTCGAGCATAAATTTAAAGTCCAGTCAAAGGATTTTGTATTTTCTTAAAGTATCATTAGCAACTCTTAAACCAAATTCTGTAACTCCTGATTACAGAAATACCAAAGGAATTAAAAACAAGCAACAAAAGCCTTAAAAATTAAGAATTTGCTTGAACACAAATAGGAATACGAGGATGCTCTTTGATCCATCACAGGCTAAGGATTTTACCACTTCATATTCAGTATGTCAATGTAGAGGAAGAAGAATAATTTTAGTTATTGAACTTGGAACTAATTATGATATAGTTAAGAGCATATGGTTAAAATATTAAGAGTCAATAGAAGTATAGAAAACTCTGATCTGTCAAGTAGAGTTTAATTTTGTCTCTTTGTAAATATGAAAACAAAAATTTCAGATAAAAATGAGATTTATCATTTAACACTTACTATTTGCCAAAGGTTTATTAAATTATATCTTTTTAAGGTATGGAGATCTTAAATTAGAACATCTATGTTCCTTAAATAGAAATCTGAAATGATAAAACTGCCCGCAGACATAAATTCTTTCATGTAGATTCCCTGGTTCCCTTGCTCTAATTGGGATACTTTCCTGAAACATATTTACACTTTAGGCATCTATTAGGCTCTTCAGCTCTGTCCCTGCTCCACAAATATCTTTTAACTACCATTTACCTCCTGATATATACTTGTAGGAATCAAATTTTTCATTGGCAGTCAAAATTTTTTTGCCTTCATTCTAAGAAATCAGTCCCAAGAGGGCTGAAAATTAAGCATTGTCCTCCTCACTTCACTGGTAGGCTTTTGACACTAACAGAACTAAATTTCAAAACAGATTAGGAATAAAGGAATATTACACTCATACCTGATGCCATAGCACTCAGAGCACTTAGTCTTGGCCTTGATACCAGGTATCTGACTTCCAAAATCTAAAAATTCCTTTTTCTTATATCTAACACAAGAAGAAAGCTTGTGAATACTTACCACATCAAGTTTTATGTGAAATAAACCTAAACTACTTCAGGTCTTTCCTTTTCTATCCTCTTTTCTCTTTATCCCATTTCAAAATAGCTTAAAAGTTATCTTCTGTCCACAAGGAAATGACCTCTCACTTGAATTTCTATATAGACTTTCAAAGCGGTGATACATAATTTATAGGTCTCACAAATGTCAACTAAAAAATCACTTAATATAAGGATTCTTTATCTCTTAATCAAATCTAGTTTACCCTGTCAAGCTTTTTAAATTAGCTTTGATTTTTGTTACTTCAGGGAGGTTAAGTCGCCTTCAGCAAAACTCAGGGATAAAAAAAAAAAAAAA
>VXBL01007720.1:86565-137275 GCA_013400195.1 Aramus guarauna
AGGAGAGGAGAGGAGAGGAGATTATAGTATTTTCTTGTGTTTTGCCAAAATACTGTCACTTACCCTCACTTTCATTATTCCATTTACAAATTACTGATACTAAGAATATTTGATTTCATGAGAAACATAGAGGAACTATTCCATGATAGCAGAAAGACCACATTTATGAGTTAAAATGGCTTTGATTTTATCAGCTGGAACTTTGGTTATCTGGTTCCTCAAACACTACTCTTGTCTTCTGTTTAGTGTCTTCATGTAGTATATGAGAGGACTGAAGATCCTTTGCTGCCTGAGGGATTTAAACCTCTCTAATCTAAACTAGGGCTGGCAGAACATAAATATAATATGTATTAATATAAAAAATGCATAATAAAGGAAATTATCCTTGCAAAAAATATTCCCTCCAAGTGGTTTTGAAATTATACAAACATTGTTCTAATTCTTTATCAATATGCTATACAAAATTTACATGAGGACTAAGTTTTCTCAAAATTACCTCACTTCTAAACACATTTTTGTTCTGATTTGTAATTTCTTTGCTTGTATTTTATAGGAGTTATTTCAAAGCTATTTGCATAACCTGTGTGGTACTTCTATGAGTTTAAGGTAACAGAGTCCAAATTTTTAATTTATTTTATTATAAGGAAAGAAAGAATACTAAGTTTCTTTATTATTTTTTAAATAGAATTAGGAAAATAATTCCTCTGTTTATTCACCACCATTTTTTGGAAAGTCAGATAAAAGGTATTAAGGAATCTAAGATATCTTTTTCCTAAATACAAACAAAAATATCTGTCTGTATCACATGTTCTCATTCTCACTTAGATCAAAGAATATATATCACAGGTTCACCCAGGAACTTGTCCTAGGCAGGTGCTTCTCTCTTTCAAATAGAGGTCCCTGAATGTACATGCTGAAGTAGAATAGATAGGGTGGAAAGAGCCTCTAGATAGACAATTATCCTTCTATTTCAAGTTTAACTGTTAAATTTAGCTAGAATTTCTTGTAGGAATTGCATTCATATCCCCATCATTCTGTGCTTCTGTGTTGGCATGGGTCTTACACAGAGCTTCTAATTAATGTTTTATCATTGAAAGGTTTTCCATTTGTTCTGTTAGAGTAGTAATCATAAGCACATATCCATTGTAAAGAGGTCCATCTAGCATAAATTTATCCCTACATCCACTTGGAGATGTAGCTATTCAAATTCTATGCAACCCAGATACAAAGAAGATAAATTTTTTTGTATTAGTAGAAAAATTGTTCCATATGATCACTATTGTCTGAAGCAAGGAAGAAACAATCCAAAAACCCCTCACTTTACTTTCAGAATGCATGACCCTGAACAATTTTCACCTTTTCAAGCTACCAAGTATCCTATTTCTCTAATTTTTTTTATTAAGGTTCCTTAGATTCCCCAAGCAATATTTCATTGCTATATGTACATCCACCATCAGAATTATTCATGATCTTCCTCATATTCAAAAGAAACTCTTTATATACATGGTATATCTTTAAGTGCTGTTATTAAATATAAATAAAATATCAAATATTGGGCAGAACTCAAACAAACCTATTCCTGAAGAATGTATTTTTTTATTTATATATTTTTTCTTTGCCTCTGTTAATGATGTTTTTACACAATTATATACGTGTGTGTGTGTGTGTGTGTGTGTGTGTGTAATGGCACAGTCTCAAAAGGAGGAAATAATTGCCAATTCCTGCATCCAAATTAGCAGAGGAAGCAAGAATATTGACTTTCTACTAAACCTAGATAGGAACCTCACCTGGGGTCTCCTGTTTCTCAGATAGGGACAGCAGCAAGAACACTTCTCTGCAGACAACTAGCAAAGGTACTAGTCTCCTTTCCACATAGGCTAGCAAATCCCCGGACAAGAAGAAAAGGTGGTGGAGAAAGACTTCCTCCTAGTGACTTTCACTTATATGTATAGATATTCAATAATCTCTGTAAACATTATTTGTACATTATGTATAGGAAAAATAGGGTTACAGGTAATAATATTTTTCAAATTCCTATTCATTTTTCATTATCTGATTTGTGACCCAGAAGGGCTACAGATAGACTTTTTTGTTCTTGTGACTTTGCTAAGACACCTTTCCTCCTGATCTAAATAGCACAATTTACTCTAAATAAAACCCTGTGCTGCCTTAGGTCACTGACGTATTGTCCTGTGACAAACAACTTTTCTGTATTTAGAAACATGATACACTTTTAAGGCATATGATCCCATGACCTTTCAAATCTAGAATACTTGACTATGGAGATTCACTTCAACTCTCAAGACATTCTGAGATGTCAGATTTTTCTTCACTAAAAAGAGAATTTATAGAATTTGTTCCCATTTTGGAGATTTGTATAACATCTTTGAATATTCTACATTTGAGCTTATTATAATTAAAGTTCCAGACTACGTGCACAAGTAAAATAGCCCCTAAGTATTTTCAAATGTTATATTGCACGTGCAAAAGACCTAATTGGCAACAGTCTCATGCAAAAGTGAACCGCAGTATAATTATGATGCAAAAATGTTTCTATTCATGTGGACTGACCTGTATATCTCATAGATGGCTTTTTTTCATGCCTGAAGAATAAATAACATAGTATACTACTGCCTATCTAAAAAGAATAAAAGTTACATATGACCTCTGCGTGTGTATGTCTTGTCATTATCTCTGTGTAATCAAATATAAGTATCAGGGGCACCATCTTGCTATATTGGCAACTTAAAACCTTCATGCATCCTCTGATTTTTCAGAGACATGAACATTAATTTTTACCATGGAAAACTGTAAGATACATTCAGCTTTAAAAAGCTTCAAAAACTTCTCTGTTTCCAGTTTCCTACTTTTCATTTTGCATTATGCATTGTGATACCCCTAAGGAGCTGCAGCATAGATGCTGACAAGACCTTGCCTACTGGGGTTACCTCCCTACATAATTCTGCAGAGTCATCTGAGAGAAAAATGTATTTGTTGCCCTTGTGAATTAAGAAGCTGAGAGAATTCAGACACCTAGACAAGAATAAAGAAAAAGATTTTTATTTCCCAAATCCAAATCCCATTTCTTCTCCTGAAAAAGAAACATCATACCAAGTGCTATATAAAATCCCAGTTTTGCTGTCCTAAGAGATCTTTACTTAATATATATGGCATAAGAACGTATTTCCCTATTTAATTCCCAGAATTTCATCAATATAAATCAGAGGTTTCGAAACTGTTGTCCACAAAGACATGGTAAAATATCTGCCTCAAGGAAACATATTAAATAGTACTTCTCGTATTGCCTTTAACTAAAAAGATATACAGTTCACCAGGAGGAAATTTTGACTATTGATTGTTTTCTATTAATTTAAGTCTGGTAACCACTTCTGTTGACCAAAAAATAGTGTCTATCTTGCTTTCACATTTACATTCCACTGATTTATTTTTTTATCCCCAAATATCCTTTATAATTTGGAAAATTTAATTTAAATACTTTTTAATTAATCACTCAGCATCTTAGCTCATGTTTACAGCTAGAAAGTGTATCAGTGCTCTCTAGTTTTACCCATCTAGGGAGCTATATCTGTTCATTCACTCTCCATTGCAATCCCTTTTTTTCCTGATAATTTACATGTTAATTCCATCATAACAAAGTAGAATTTCAGATCCAACATTAAATTCTGTAGCCTGTTTTCTAGGTAGAAAAATCAGTGGGGTTTCTGAATGCTGTGCTCTTTGACAAATCAGTTAATTTGATGCTATAAAATGATAATTTTTCTCCCTTATTCAGTTTAATTTAAATTTAACCAAATGGTTTCTAATTTTTTATTCATAATCCTAACATTTCTAATTTTTAAGCTGAGTCACACAGTTATAAAAGTAGAGGAAGTCTCTTTGGAAAGTCTCTCTGCTTTAGCTGCGGTGACAGGTGCTATTAGGACAAAATTGTTTATTTTCTTTAAAGACATTTTCCTATCTTCCCTGACCATGCACAAACTAAAATAGGTTTATTTTTGTTCCCCAAGAAACATGAAGTAATGAAGAAATATACATGAAATTGTTATACATTTTCTTGTTCAGTGTATCCAGCAGTTTTATAGAAGGCCATTGCTAACCTCAGATTAGTTGCTATGTGAAATTATATTGCCCTTGACATTAATTGTTGCATGTTAAACTTTAATTCTGCAGAAACATATGTTAATATAACATAACAGGTTTGGGGTAGTTGTACTGATATCACAGAGCAGGGGTTGTCTCAAATTAGTTTTGTGAATGTCAGTCCTACATATGTTGAATTACTACATCAAACATCATATATCATATACACAGCTTTGATTCACACTGTGTTTCTGTTGAAATAGCCAGAGCTTACATAATACAAAATTTTTGTTCTCTTTATGTCAACTGTAGGAGGACAGACAATTCCTGATTTAGCATAAAGTTAAAAAGTAATGAACAAACAATATTTGATCTTGCATAAAGCCTGACAGTACAATGATAACCCACCATAAATTTCTGAAAGAATTTTAACCGGCAGAGTGCATTTATATCAGATCAGTGTTTTGTATCATGCTGCTATGACACTTTTGATACAGTACTGGAAACTCTAAAAAAGATTTATTGTAAAACTGAATCATGACCTTCCTGTTCATGAAGTTAAGCTCATATTTGCTTTCAAAATCAAATTATTTTACATATTATTTTTATAAACATCTACAAATAACTTTACTAAACAGCTAATAAGTGGCTAATAAGGTTCTTCTGTTTACTTTGCAGGAACAAGGAGTCAAAATTACGAGGGCCCAGAATAAGGGGAGAGTCTGGTTAGAAAACTTACTCCTTTAAAAAACCTTCCTTTTCTTTACAAATAAACTAAATCTTACTATTATAAAAAGCCAACTGTGGAGAGTTAATAATTTGTCCTGGTTCTGGCTAGTACAGAGTTAATTTTCACAAGGAGCCAGGACAGCTGAGCCAGGCTGGCCGGGGGCTATTCCACACCATGTGACATCATGGTCACCATAAAAGGGGGCTGGTCGGGGAGAGGAGGCTTGGTGCGGCTCCTGGATGGTCTGAGTGTGGACTGAATGTCCTGTTGGTCCTCAGACGGGTAAATTGCCTTGTGCTATCAGCCATTGTGTATATTCTAAGTACTGTTGTTATTTCCCTCTCTCTTTGCTGTCCCAGTAACATGTCCTTATCTCAACCCATGGGGTTTTGCCTTTGTCTTCCCATTCTCCTTCCCATCCCGTTGGGAAGGGCTGAGCAAGTGGCTGTGTCATACTCAGCTGCCAGCTGGGGCTAAACCATGACAAAAGTTTAGATTTACAAAAAAACTCCCCAATTTGAAAAGAGAAAAAAATATAATTTTGCTCAATTTTTCTATAGTAGACCATTTTCATACAGTTGGTTACTGCTACACAATAGGCAGGGCAGGCAAGGTGGAGGAGTTGCAGTGTGTAAGCGAGATGTTTGACTATACAGCCCTTACAGTTATGGATGATGTGGGTGAGGATTAGGGAGATGGAAAACAAAGGAGATGTAGTGGGTGTCATCTACTGATCGACCAGCCAGAATGATAGGACTGATGAGTTATTCTATAGGCGATTAGGAGAAATCTTTGGATTGGTAGCCCTTCTCCTTATGAGAGATACCATACTGCTGTGACAAGCAGCTACAGGAAATTCCTGAACTATGTGGAAGATAACTTCTTGTCACAATTACTCAGTGAGTCAAGAAAGATTCCCTCCTAGACTTGTTACTTGTGAACTGAAAAGGACTCACAGGAGATGTGATGGTAGGTGGATGTCTTGCCGATGGTGATCATAAAATAATTGAGTTTAAAATTTTCAGTGCAATAAGAAAAAAATTCAGCAGAGTTGCTACCATGGATTTCAAGAGAGCAAACTTTAAACTACTCAGGAAGCTACTTAGTGTACTTGGGAATCTGCCTTTGAGGGCTTAGGAGTTAATGAGTGCTGGTCAGATTTTAAGAATTGCCTTTTAAAAGCAAAGGAGCAGGCAATCGCACAATGTTGAAAGTCAAGCAAGAGGATCAGAAGACAAATTTGGTTCAACAGGGAACTTCTCATGGAACTCAAGAGGAAAAAGAAATTGTATGATCTCTGGAAGTAAAGTCAGGCTTTGCAGGAAGATTACAGTGCTGTGGTTTGCATATGCAGGGACAAGATAGGTAAGACCAAAGCTGAACTAGATTTAAAACTGGCCAATGTTGGGTCAGACAACAAGAAAGGTTTGTTTAAGTATGTTAATAACAAGAACAGGTCTAAGGAAAACATTGAACTAATGCTCAACGAAGAAAGTCACCTGACAAGTAGGAATGAAGAAAAGGTGGAGGCATGCAATGTTTTGGGGTTTTTTTTTGCCTCAGTCTTTAATAATACTGATAGACCTTGGGCTGCCCAGTCCTCTGAGTTTGAGGAACACGACTTCAGGAACAGTGACTTTCCTTCTGTGGACACTGAAATTGTAAGGAACTGATTGTATCAGCTGAATGTTCACAAGTCCATGGGGCCTGATGGCATTCATCCCAGAGTACTGAACGACCTAGCGGATGTTATAGCAGGACTCCTCTCTATCATCTACCAAAGGTCTTGGGAGACTGGGGAGGTCCTTGATGTCTGGAAGCTAGCCAATGTTATTCTAATCTACAAAAGTACATGAGGGAAGACCCAGGGAACTGCAGACCTGTTAGTCTAACCTCAATTCCTAGAAAAATTATGGAGAAGATTATACAGGGTACTACTGAAGGGTATTTAAAGAGTAATGCAATCAGGCACAGTCAACATGGGTTCACAAAGGGAAAGTCCTGTTTAACTAATGTGAGTTCCTTCTATGATAAGGTCACCCACCTACTAGATGAGGGGAAGGCAGTGGATGTAGTTTTTCTGGATTTTAGTAAGTCTTTTGATTCTGTCCCTCACACCATCCTTCTGGACAAGTTGTCAAACTGTGGGATGAGCTGTTTCACAGTGTGCTGAGTGAAAAACTCACTCAACAGCAGGGCTCAGAGTGTTACTGAATGTGGCCACATCTGGCTAGTGACCGGTGGTATTCCTCAGGGCTCAATCCTAGGGTCAGTCCTGTTTAATACATTTATCAATGATCTGGATGAAAGAGCTAAATGCACCATTAGCAAGTTTGCTGATGATACCAAACTTGGGGTGCTGTTGACTCTCTTGAGGGACAAGAGGCCTTGCAGAGGAATTCAGATAGATTGCAGCACTGCACAATGATTAATGGCATGAAATTTAATGTCAGATTCTGCACCTAGGATGGAGTAACATTGGGGAAAATGTTAACTTGGGAGAGGAGTGGCTGGAGAGCAGCCCTGCAAAAAGGGATCTGGAGGTGCTGGTTGACAGCAGCTCAACAGGAGCCAGCAGTGTGCCCTGGCAGCCAAGAGGCCAAACCCCATCCTGGGGTGCATCAAACACAGTATAACCTGCCCCTTAAAAGAGGTGATTATCCAGCTGTATTCAGCATTCAGGCATTCACCTTGAATATGGTGTACAGTTCTGGGCCTCAGAATTTAAGGAAGACAATTTAAGAGCTGGAAGGCACATCATGTGCAGAGTGGCTAATGAATTAGGGCTTGTCTAGTGTGGAGAGAAGGAAGCTAAGGAGCGACCTCATTGCTCCCTACAGATTCCCGAGAAGGGAAGTAGAGAGGGAGGTGCTGAGCTCTTCTCCCTGGGACCCAGTGGCAGGACACTTTGGAACAGTTCAAAGCTGCACCAGAGGAGGTTCAGACTGGACATTAGGAAGTATTTCTTTACTGAGAGGGTGGTCAAACACTGGAATAGGTTTCTTAGAGAAATGGTTGATGTCCCAAGCATGTCAGTGTTTAAAAGTCATTTGGGCCATGCCCTTAATAGCATGCTTTAACTTTTGATCATCCCTGACTTGGTCAGGCAGTTGGACTACATGACCATTGCAGGTCCCTTCCAACTGAAATATTCTATCCTGTTCTGTTCTATTCAATACCAAACACATGAGGAAAATCTAAATTTCTGCCTTTAAGTTTAAAGACAAACTGCATCTGAAGAAGTACTAAACCTACTTATTTTCTAATCCAGAAGAAATCCTTTTCAGAATTCTGCAACTCTTAATTACCCATTCACTCACATAAAAATGACCACTGCTGTGCTAAACCTGTTGAGATCTTAAAACCCAGCTGAGATCATCTCAGAGTAACATTAAATGAGAATAATTATGATTATTGTACATTTGTTTTATATAATAGATTAGATTGAAAACATTTATTACATGCCCATCACAGAAAAGCCACAATGGGTGTGTATATCTTTATTTATCTTAAATATTGCTACTGAGATTTTTTATTGCAGATATTTCATGCAATATGAGAATATTTTCTCTCTGGTTGCACTATTGTATTTTAAAAGGTCTACTGAAGCTAGGGAATTTTTTTTCAAGCTGACATGGGCAAGAAAAACTTTCTAATGAGTTGTTCAGGGAAAAAGAGATTGAATCATTTAGATTTACTTAGATATTTATATATTCTGTAAGCCCATATCAACAAATGTAGATAAAGCAGTCACGATTTCTGTCTCAAATAGACTTAAAGATAAATGTGTCCTGTGACATCTGTACATAGTGTTACACCTGCTCAAAAGAGCATGGAGCATTCGTGCAGCACGGTTCTTCAGTATAGTTTTTGACTGTTCTTAAAAATATCATCCCACAGTCACAGCCTGGCTCCTACTTATTGGGAGACGCAAGAATGAATCAGTAGTACTGCTTTTGGGAAACAAACATAACTTT
Source organism: Aramus guarauna (assembly GCA_013400195.1). NCBI lineage: Eukaryota > Metazoa > Chordata > Aves > Gruiformes > Aramidae > Aramus > Aramus guarauna. The sequence goes on from VXBL01007720.1 coordinate 95,374, forward strand.
GGTGTTGACATCCTATTTATCCCCTGTTGAGAAATAAAGTATCTGCATGTATTTTGTGTATTGATATGATGAATTATAACCGTTAAACAAAAATGTAATGCATTTGTTACAGCCACCGAGTAGACAAATTACCATTATGCTGTGCAAGTAATACTTTACAAACCCATTTGTCACACAGGAGAGGTGTCATCTGCAATCTGATTCACCCTGCTTAATGTATGAAATGAAACCTTGATTTTCTTCAGCAGATATAAAACAATAACAACTAGCTTACATTCCAGAACCAGTGATAAATACTTTGTTTTCTTAAAAAAAGCAAACAAAAAAAATTCAGCATCTCTTGTGCTTTTGCAAGAAAAATCTAGGATTACATTGCATTTTAATTGGTGCTAAGTACACTGGAAACTTGAACATATCACACAAATCACAGCAATTACCATGTTACAGTTACCAATTCAATAGAACTCACTAAACTTTAAATAAATTCAGCATGATAGATCTTCTCCTGATGTTACTCAGAAAACATTTGGTCAATTTAAGTACAGCTACACTGACATAACTGGTTTAAGTGGCAGTACTTCTGTCCATGTCAGTACAATTTAAACCCCAATTTACAGCAGTAGATGACAAGTCCATAGGTATGATTTCCAGTATACAGGGCATTTATTATGATCTTATGCCAACCATATCCTGAGCTGCATCAAAAGAAGCGTGACCAGCAGGTTGAGGGAGGTGATTCTGCCCCTCTACTCCACTCATGAGACACCATCTGGAGTACTGCATCCAGCTCTGGGGCCTTCAACATACGTGGAGCTGTTGGAGCAAGTCCAGAGGAGGGCCACGAAGCTGATCAGAGGGCTAGAGCACCTCTCCTATGAGGACAGGCTGAGAGAGTTGGGGTGCTTCAGCTTGGAGAAGAGAAGGCTCTGGGGACACCTTAAAGCAGCCTTCCAGTGCCTAAAGGAGGCCTACAAGAAATCTGGAGAGGGATGGTTTAAAAGAGTGAAACGACGAGTGGTAATGATTTTAAGCTTAAAGAGAGTAGATATAGACTAGATATAATGAAGAAATTCTTTACTATGAGGATGGTGAGACACTGGAACAGGTTGCCCAGAGAAGCTGTGGATGCCCCCTCCCTGGGAGTGTTTAAGGCCAGTTTGGATGAGGCTTTGGGCAACCTGGTCTAGTGGAGGGTGTCCCTGCCCATGGCAGAGGGGTTGGAAATATAGATCAACTTTAAGGTCCTTTCCAACCCAAACCATTCTACGATTCTTAAGATGAAGTAGGATAAGAATTTCAACAAGTGCCAGAGTATATACTTTCACACTGAAAATATACTTTTCACACTGAAAATGAGATTTAGGTAAAAATCAACTTCCAAGTTCAGGAAAGGGATCTAGAAAGATCCCTTCAGTAACACCCTCATGCTGGAGATGTGTAAGTCACCAGCAACTTCCATGCCCTGAGTATCAACATATAAGTGCCATCCCCATGCAACAGAATTCCCTGGTGCCTACTCAGGCATTGAGTTCTACCCTGAACTCTCCTGGTATTTAGAAAGAAGGACTAAATATAGACATCTATACTACGGACTTACACATCAAAGTTATTTGTCTAGATTGTTCTTTATAATCAATAGAGAAAAATTGGAAACTAGAGTGAAACAGCAGATTAATCTCACTCTCTTACTAGCTTACATTCTACGTCCCTAGATATCCCAGAACAGGAGGCTAGCTCTGCACACAATAGATAAAAATAGAAAGCTTTATATGTGCTCAGCATGGTATATAGTATGGGTACTTCAGGAAAAAAAAGGATTTTTATAAAAAAATAAGTAGATACTCACCTGTATTTGCTTTCCTTTTCAGCTTCAGGATGCAAAACATCACCTATTTCCTTCCTTCCAGCTGGGCTGCCAATGCCACAAGCATTATGGAATCAGAAGAGAAGGTGAAGTTTGACATTACAAGGTTGAATATAATTGCCATGTCTATAGATGCTGACTGCCATCTGAAAAGCCACAGGATATCCCAAATCTCTGCACGTGGCTGGTATGACACAGGAACAATAGATTAGCAGCCTACCAGAAGGACATCTGGAAAATGAAAAATGACCGAGGATGTCATCGTCTATGTAGATATAGTCCTATAACTAGGACTCTCAAGAAGATATTTCTAGATTTGGATTATTATTCTTGTAACATGCGACTTGAATTAAAGACTTAAATTGTGTTCTGTTTTTTGCATTTGGAACTTGTAAATGCAAACAAGTTTCTAGTTGATGTTTGTTGAAGTAGAGCCTTTTGTTTTAAGCTCAAGGATGGCCCTTTTTATGATACTACACCAACAATGTTACTTCTTTTTTATCCCATGAAAAAGCTGCTACAGCCACTCATGAACAGTGACTATTGCCCATAAATTTGGGTCAGAGATGAAGTGAAAGAGGAATAACCACCATGTCAATGGCCTTAAGTGAGAAGAACAAAACTGTACATAGATTGCAGCCCTTGAGGAAATGCAGTAGCAGAAACAAATAATATCGTAAATAAAAGATACCCATTCTAAAAAATCATGCCTTCCCCTGAGTCCTCTTGACATGAATGTGAGCTTTGACATTGAGCTCCAGAAAGGTGCAAACCTTGTGATATTAACAAGTCATCTAAATCAACATCTTTTGGAGACTGCTAAGCCATGGTGCAGGAGCCATGCAGGAATTCACTAGCTTTTATGTTACAAGAAATACAAAATAGACTTTATGTGTATGTATATACATATTCGTATCTATCTTTGCCCTCCCAACTTAGCTGCAACCTCAGATTTATTGAAATCTAGAAAGAAAAGCTAATATGGTTATCTCGATCTCAAATTTTCACATTAAGCCTATTTGTCTAAGCATATCTTTATAGTCAATATACAGAAACTGGTATCTGGACTAGTACTGAGTAGATATTTTAGCAGATAAATCTTATCTAAGGATTCTCTTTATGCCTTTGGAGAGCTTTGTGCAGCAGGCTTGCTCTGTGCTAAGTGAGAGAGAGAGTAATAAAAGTGATCAGAAACCCCCAACATTTTAAGAAAATTATAATTCAGAAGTCGTGTCTATATAACAGAATGGAGTAGGTCACGGTAATAACCACACAGAAGCAAGCAAGCAAGCAAGAATTACCTATGCATAAAGAAAGGTCATTCTGTTATTACTTCTACATAGGAGAGTTCCTGTGAATGTGTGAACAGGACAGATAATGTATATATTCAAACATGGAGGAAAAGAAATGTCACTGTAAATAGTTTGGATGCAGAGACTTCAGAACAGGAACAGAAAAATCACCTTTGCAGGCCATTATATAAAATTATCATTAATCAGGATGCTGGCATTCTGGAGCATACCGTGAGTTTACAAATTCCCCACGCCCACCAACCTGTGCCCACTTTTTTGCAGTAGTTCTCAGCAATTTTGTGTTCTTGTCAGTTGATTTCTGGCATCCTTAATGGATGTAAAAACACAGAAAGGCATAGCAAAATATATGAAGGGAGTTATGTAGCAGAGTCAAAATCTTTGGTGGTCCTGTTCTCCTTTCTGCAGCAGATGATGGCAAAAAGAAATTAATCTCTTGGGTTTAGTTTTGTGATTTGAAAGTGTGACTTTCATCTTTGACCTTAAGTTTCCTTTCTGACTTTCTAAAAACCCTAACTTTTTCAAGTTTTTTAATTCTTTTTCCATTCCTTTCTTTATAACAAGAACAGATCCATGAACTGGTCTTGTTCCTCATGGATTACTTAAAAGTAAACTTTAGTAAGGCATTCAGTGCTCTGTAAGACAGGCAAATTCATTCAGTTCTAGGAATTCATTGAAACAATCTTTCATCTGCTTTTCTTATCCCAAAATCAATTCTGTCCTGTAAACAAGGTTAACTCCTCATTCCTGGCACTTTTTAAAGTATCAATATATATTGGTGGCCTGATAAGTCCCCCTTTCCTATCCCATTATTTGTCATTAAGAAGGTTAAAAGAAAAAACAACAAGCAAATTAAAAAAAAAACAACCAAAACAAAAACAAAAAACCAACCAACCAAACAAAAAAAACCAAAAAAACAAAACAACTTATGTAATTTGGGGTAATTTTTTATAAGTTCTAAGTTTTACAGAGTTCTCTCTCAGACCCAGGACAAGTAGTTTTACCCTGTGCAAAACTGAATAAGCATATAAATTTTAAAGTATATAATTTTGGCCTTTAACCTGTTCTTGCTCCTTTAAAAAGGAATGTCCATTGGCAGCAGATGCACTACAAATATCTTGGTCTTCAGTAAGATCTCAGTTTATTAACTTTTTAACACTGATGCTGACACCAAAAAAAAAAGGTCATAAATACTGTTATCTTACTTTTTCATCAGTTCTTATTTTGATTTCTCTAAAGTGACTTGAAAAATATATCAAGACTGTAATAGAAGTTTACTTTACCAGAATCAGAAGCTCTCTTGGGATCCTATTCTCTTTTTAGCACCACTGTGGAGGTCCAAATTGAAATCCCAACACCAATGAGCCAGAGCAGTTTTCTTGAACTCTCAGCCCTTTGTTTACAGCAGATGCCTTCAAGGCAGACCTTTTCTCTTCAGTTCTGACTGGAGCAAAAAAGTGCCTATCTTGAGTAATACCAAAGGTGATACAAAATTATTCTATTTTTAATAAAAAAAATACAATACCCATTTCCCTCCCAAAAAACAGAAATTTCAAAGTATGAAGACAATATCAAGTTAAAAGGGTAGTTAAATCTGTATTGTGCTATATGCATTCAAATTTTTCTGACTTATACTGATAGAATAATATAGTACAATATCTATTTTCAGTGCATTAATGAAGAATAATCTTATGTTACGGGGGAGGGGGGCTTAAACATCATGGAAAACATGGTCTCTAGACTTCATTATTAACCTGAGGTGGTACATTCTGATTCCTTCCCAAAGTTCTGGATCAACATTTTAGAAATTATCTGAGCATTATATTCCTCTCTGAGTACAGTTCAGTTTGTTTCTAACATAAAGTCGAAGGGTGATTCAGATGTATTTTTTTTTCTAAAGCGTCTAACAAGAATAACTACAAAAATTCTTTTACAATAAGGAAACATAACAAACCTGGGTGTCTTTAAACTTCAGCCTACAGAAACAATCAATGTCTATTTTCAAGGTTAAAAATCCTGACTCTAAAACCCACATAGTTTAAAAAAAAAAAAAAAGAAAAAAAAAGAAAAAACAAACAAACACCAAAAAACCTCATCAAGGTAAACTGGAATCATACATAAATTCCACCTTCTTTACATTCAATAATTACAGAGCAGCAGACATTCACATGCTAATGAACAAACAAACCTGCAGGTGAGGCAGATGAATCCTTACCATCTTACATTTTTAAGGTCTATCGAACTGATTAAATAGAAAAAGAATAACAATAATACCGTGTATTTTTAAAGACAGGCAGATAGCAATTTTCCGATTACTAAGAACACGGGATTTATTTACTGAACACCCCTTATATATTTACCACCACTTAAATGCTTATAGTTTATACTTGGGAAAAGGCACAATATTAGAATCATAGAAAGTTTTGTTCAGCTTCCATGGAACTGCAAAAAGGAAGATTGGTTGCAAGAAATTCAATGTAAAAAATGTAAGTCCTAAGAATATTTGCTAGTTTCAAGTTGTAAAAGAGTTAGCACACAAAGTGTGAGAAGAATAACTAATAAGACTAGTTCCTGCCTGGCAGAAGGGAACCATAAGGTACAGAATAGAACAGCAAAAGTAAATGCATAACTGCTATAGTGGTCAATTAAATTGACACAAAGTAAGGATTAGACAAGAAGTTTAGATCCTTTTCCTACTTTCATAGGCATAATGTAATCCCTTCATAGTCTAAAAAGTCTTTTTAGAACCAGCTTTAGGCCAGGTGTAAACTACTTAATAGGTGTAAACTACTTAATAATATTTGTGGAAAGCAATCATGTTCTTTGTCAGGTTTTCTATTACCAAGCCAAATAAACATTTTTTTTTACATACTCTTGTAATATAGGCTCTATATGTCCTAGCAACCTCTTCTGAATCTAGTCATGTTTAACCACTTTTATCAAAATGAATGACCAGATCTATAAATAGTTTTCCAGATAATGTCTTATTCTTGCCTAGTGACATGGTACTAATATTCTGAAAACCAAAAAATAACAGTAATTTTCTACCCGCTAGGATTTATAAGAATGCATGAAAAATTTTCAGTGACTTCCCAGATGTTTATGTGGAATAATCCAAAATATTTCTACTAATGTTCATATGCAACAGACTAAAGATCATAAACATAGTGGAACCAAACAACAGTTAAAACATAATTGTAAACATTAATAACATTAAAGACATATAGCATGAAATAACATGAGTAACAGGAAAATATGCTTTCAAATGTAGTTTATTTCTGTAACAGAAACACTCTAAAAAAAAGTTTACAGGATTATTCTGACTAGAGATCCTGAACATCTTAACATCTTTCCATCAATCCTCCCTTCATAACCTGCTTCACTATCAATCAGCTTTAAGTGAAAAGTCAAGGAAGGAAAAAAAAAAAAAAGCTATTTAATTTTTACCTGAAAAAGTAAAGAATGTCATACATTTTCAAAAAAATTACTGAACAATCAAAAAAACCCTCCCACTTTTATAAAACTCAAATCTTAACAAAATTCCTGCCAATGTGAGTAAAAAGAAACAGAAAAGAAACAATTTGTTCATTCTGCTTGCAACCATTTAATGTGCAGGTTTATATCTTAAGGTAGAACAGGCATTGTGGGAAATATTCATAGGAAGTGTGATTTGGTGCTGAATGCCAGGTTAACAGCACATAGGGGTGAAATGGGGGCTGGACTACTACTAGTTGTGCCCTGATAGCAAACACCTGAGTTACTTTCACTCAGACAACCACCATGTTTTCTGTCACTCAACAGTTTTCTAATGCTATATCCTTTGAAAAATATTTTTTTTATATATCAAAGATGTATAACTTCACTGATGTCTTCAATTCTGATCTTTTCTCTAGCAAGTAATACCAGATTTTCTTTTTAATGTCATCTTTCACTGGATGAAAACTAGCCCCTTTTCCAAATGTCCAAATGTTCTAAGTTTGTTGCTTGTTAAAAGTTGAAAACCCAACCATGGGGGGGTGTGGGGGGGAAAGGTTAAAAAAAAAAAAAAGTCCTAAACTTTTTTTTCTCTCCTTGTTTTTTCCCTAATGACAAGAACATGTATATCTCACCTTCTGATGGATTTTCTTAGCTTCCTCTCACAGGACTGTCCTGGAACCAATTCCAGCCTCCCTGAAGCAATTGCCCAAATTTCCCACCTCATGCAGCATTTTTTGCCTTGAGCAACAGTTCTTAAACCTTTCAGTCTATAGGTACCTTCTCTGTAGTATTTACTCTAATACATAAAAACCCCTTAATTTTTGCAAACAACAATAGTATAGCATACCTACCAGGATATTGTAACCATTTATTCTACCTGTGTGGATTTTCTGAACAGTAGTGAAAGGAGATTTGTAGAGAGTATATGCCTTACACCATAACGTAGCTCAGTCAGGAACAGAACTGTAATGTAAATTTAAAAACCAAAATCTAGTACTAATAGTGCTGACTTGTCAAGTAACCTATATTACCACAGACAATGAAGAAATAGTAAAGGCTTAAATCCTATAAAGTCTGAAAGTCACAAGAAAGACATTAAGAAGTTAGGAAAATGAAATATAACCATTTAAATCCCATTATAGAAATTTTGATAAGAGGTGCTTCAGGCATACTTTGAGGAATTTGAGAATAAATCATACAATAAAGGTTCATGGACATCAAAAGTGGTGTTCCTATATTCACCTTCCAGGACACATCAATACCTTTACCTTTCACAGTACTCACCAGATTTTTCTTCTAGGTTTTATCCTAACCTGGTTCTCTGCTTAAAATGTGTTGTAGTTTTGTGATCCCTGTCCCCAGACTGTTCTGCTCCAACCAGTCTCAAGTCATCTCAGTCCTGAGTCATCCTCTCTCCTTTCCTGGTGCACTACTCAACTGACTCCCTAGCAGATCTCCCCATGGAGATAATTAGTGCATTTTTTTCCTGATTCTGCAGGGAGCGACTTTATGCTTTATTTCTGCTCTTCATCCATTTCAGGCGATGCTCCAGAGACCTCCTCTAGCCATCACTAAGCAGCAGGGCAGGAGCCTCTCCAGACATTGCTGCTGGACCCCCTGCACCATGTCCTCCAACAAAGCTAGACCTCCACTGTTAACAGATCTTTGTCACCCACTAGTAGGGAATCCTAATCAATCAATAAAAATAATTATTATTAATTAAGGGCACAAAAGTGAGGAAGCTCAAATGTTGATGTGCCAGTTCTTACTTACATTAGACTCAGACTTTCCATAGTTATGTTAATATAATTGCCTTACGCAGACATAAGAACAGTTGTGAAATACTCTCTACTGACCTAGGTTAAATAATTTAGCGGGATGAGATTGTGATTTCTTCTTTCATTTTGAAAAAATATACAAGAAAATCCAAAAAGAATGGATCTCAGCCAAAATAGTTCTAACCCAGTGGCTGGAGAGAACTGGCATGCAATATGCAAGCTCTCATCTCTCTGGCCGAGGATTAGACTCTTTCTAAATTATTTCTTGAGGGAGAAGACTAGCAGAAAAGAAATTGTATCTGTCCTTACAAGCATAGTCTGCATTCAATAACCAAAGCTAGAATCCAAGCCTGTGTCTCTACTTTCTCAGGTGAAGGCTTTAACTACCAGGCAAATTCTCACTCCAATGTAATTCTGCCTCTCCTGTCTGTCTTGGATCTGAGAAAGCTTCCTGATTAAGATGTTATCAAACCAATATAACTCTGCAACTGTTCAGATACATTTGTACGTACATTTTATAATGACAAAATGGAAAACAAGGCATTCTTCAAAAAATACTCTGACAGCTTTCTGCAAACCAATAAACAGAAACCCCGTGGTAGTATCTAAATGAGCATATGAGCTCCACCAAATACTAAATAATAAATGAGTTCTTATCCCGGCCCTATTAATTTTAAATACAGATATTCTTACCTTTGGCGTAAGCATATAGTCTCTCCATCCTTCCCAGCTGTGCAATAGAGGAGCATTGTTAGCATCTATTAATGACTTTACTGGATTATATACAAGGAAAATTATAAGCTTTATTATAAAATCCCAGAGACAAAATACTATATAACTCAATGTAGCAGTGTTAATGTTAATCGGGTAACCATAATTGTTTATCTAACTTTTCATGATTAAAATCTTAAGTTCCATTGACTTTTCTATTTTTGCTTTACTGATAAATAGTTTGCATAATGAAGCACAAATCTGATCAATTCTTGAACTTGCTAATGCACAAAGATTTTTTTTTGTGCATATTTTTTTCTCAAATAAAAAATATCTCTAAGTGAAACAAATTTATCTTTTTAATACTCCTGTTTCTTTTTTTTTATTACCTTAAGGCTGCTCAGGTGTCTGCAGCCCTTTAAGTCTAGGAAGAGCTGGCTACCTGAACTGAAATAGGCATGTGTTTAATTAGTTTACTTTGACAACTAAAACCTTTCAGATGGTGACTGAAATGGGCAGGCACCTCCTTTACTAAACCTTTGACCAGAAATTCCAAGCATTTAAATTTACAAATAGATGAAGTCCCACAGCAACAAAGAACAGCTTGAATTTCTTTACAACATAATTGTGTTGGCATTACACATGAAAGCAGAAGACCTTGCTGCATTTGATCAACATTGTATTCCTACTTTGACTAATCTATTGCAATGAATTAAGATTTTTTTTAATTCATAGACATGTAAAAGAATTTAGTAGTACTTTAACATATGATCTTATAAATTACAATATACTGAAGTGTTTTACATCAAACATCTATTACATACTTTATGAATCAAGATACAATTCCAGCATTCTTCTCATGAACAGAAAATGTAGAAGTCAGACTGAACTCCACCACCTTTTTTTATTCTTTTTAGGAATAATTCTAACCAGTAGAACAATAATGTCTAGCACAAGTAGACATAGAAACGATGTTAACTATAACTGAATATTTTTATGGTGCTACATAACTTTAAACAACATTCAGCCTTAATACAATCTTGTATCTTTTCTTTCTATATTATTTTAAATACATGTGAGTCATATCTTTAAATATATGACTCATCCATGTGGCTAGTTCTCAGAAGTAGGCCATTACCATGCAAAAGATATAGGCCAGTATAATGAACTCACCAAAGCAGAAAAGACAAACAACTTGAACTAAAGACCATCACTATTTTTAATCCTTATGATTTTTTTTTTACTGTATTATATTTCTGTATTACCTTTTTCTCTTTCCATTAACAATCTATAAAATTAATGCCTGATACTCTATCAGCAATATTGATGTTTTCTCACCTAATTTTAATAACCTTAACAATGATAGTCATTTAATTATAAACTTAATAAAAATATTTATTCATTTAATTATCTAGTCTGTGAGAAAAGAACTTTCTGAAAAATTATAGGCAAGCTGTATTTAGCTGATGTGTCTTATTCGTATTAGACAAAATCTTACTGTGCAAGCTGTCACATTCCTATCTAGTGAAAAAACTTGCAGTAGTATCTGTGGGATTAGATATGTTGCTCTTACCACTGCTGGAAAACCCGCTGGGATATTTGGGGACAATTAAGTCCCTCTGGATTGGAACTTAACCATTCAACAGTTAGCTCCCAGGCTTCAGCATCTTGCCCAGAGTTTCAGTGACACACTTACGTGCATTTGAAGTTTGCATCCTTGAAACTTCCTCTGAAGTTATACTTATGAGTCACTTCTGTTGGAAACTTGGGAGCGAAGAAAAACATGTACATGAGTAGGAGAGTACATCTTCAAGTACGCCTGGAGGAAATAATAATTCTTCCTCCTTTTGTGCAGTGTTAAGAGATGAGAGCATTCACTCTTTTCTGGGCTGAGTGGAAGCCTGCAGCTCCTTCCTTCTTTCCTTGCCCTCCTGAGAGGCATGTTTGGTGAGACAAGCAATATGAGTTTAAACCTTGCCAGCTATTCCTGGTCAAAGGGCTTTGTTCCAAATGATCAGGGAGGGTCAAACAACATTTCAGCCATGGCCTCGAGGTGCCAGGCCAAGAATGCAGCTAATGGAGACAGTAGCCTGGGCAGAAGGGCAGACAGAACAGTGGGTCCAGAAGCTCTGCTGAGGGCAGTGCACAGAGGCTCTGCAGTGCTGGTGCCACACCACAGGCACAGTCCCTGTCACCAGCCCTGCAGAACTGCCTCTGGCACAGCTGAGCCTCAAGCCAGAGTAAGCTCTCCAGGGAGGACACAGCTCTGCAGCTCCAGGCAGAGGGGTATCTGGTGTCTCTTGCCAAGGCAGAGAGTTTCCTCATACACAGGAGGTGTGTGCTGGGGAAGCATATGCGTCACCAAGGAAAGGAGTTGTGAGCTCAGGAGGCTGTATGATTTCAGAGATGACAAAAAGGAGATTGACCCAACCTTTTCCAAAATCCCTAGGGTATAAAAGACTGAGTCCTCCAGCTGTACCAAACCAGGGGCAGGCAAGGTCTGTGCCTGTTGTGTTGAGAAATGAGAGTAAAGTCTGGAAGCTCATGACTTCTGGCACTAGGAACACAGGTCCTGTTCCACCTGCAGATCTGCAGCTGCAGAATCAGGTAATAGGCAAGGAGCTGGGAGCTGGCAGCTGTGTCCAATGAAGAACTAAAGTCAACTAAGACAGAGCCCCACAGCAGCACCAAGAGGATGGTGAGTAGCAGCAGAGGTCAACTGCCTGCTGTGGAGGATGGATGTTCCCATCTGCTGACCTAATGGGGCCACTTGGCTGCTTGACAGGGGTTTGGGTATTGGACAATGCAGAGATACCATCAATGCTTGTCCATTCCTTGTACTATTATTGCCCCTGCTACTCTTCCACGTGGGTATCAGCAATATGGTTAGGGGCAGCCTGGTTCATGCTAAGTGTGGCTGTATGGCTCTGGAGCCAGAGATAAGACACAGGTGCCAGGTGGTTTTCTTCTTGATCCTGCCAGCAAGGGAGTGGTACTTGAAGAGGAGTGGATGTATCTTGCAAGTCAACAACTGGTAGATTCAGCTTGTGTCAACAACCGTGATTTGACTATTATGACACTTGGATCCTCTCTGAGGAGCAAGGTCTGTTAGGAAAAGATTGAGTCCATCTGATCAAGCAAGGCAAAAAAAACATCTTTGTCAATAGGCTGGTCAACTTGTTGCAGAGAGCTTTAAAGGAGGAACAATATGTGAGGGAGATAATGAACCACAGTCTAGAGGGAATTGTAGATCCAACGGGAAAGCAATGCAGCCTGATGTGGACAGGAGAGACCTTGTAATCAACAGAACAGGGTAGAAGGCACCCACCCCAAGAATGTGCACATAAATAAGCAAGTCCCAAGAGCATTACTGGGAAAGCTCTCATATCTCTTATGGAAAATCATTGTGACAGTGTACCTTTCTTAAGTGCTGTACACTAATGCCTACAGCATTATTCCAACAGGAAACATTAGAGATATGTGTGCAGTTGTGAGGTTATAGCCTCATTGGGATGAGGGAGACGTGAAAGGACAGCTCACGTGACTGGAGTGCTGGCATGGATAGACACAGCCTCTTTGGGAAGGATGGGCCAGGATGATAAGGAGGGGAAGTTGTAAATTCTGTGAGAAAATAGCGAGGATGCATGGAGCTTTGCTGAGGGAAGGGTAATGAGCCAGCTGAGAGCTTGTTAACTGGTGTTAGTGGGCAGACCAACATGGGTGACATTCACTGCATATCTGCTACCAGACCTGTTGATCAGGAAGGAGTAGATGAGGACTTCTTCATACAACTGGAAGAAGCCTCAACTCCACAGGCCTTGGTCCTCGTGGGGGACCCACCCCAATGCCACAGAAGGACAGAGGAAATTCAGGAGTTTTCTGGGCCTTTATGAGACCACATCTGGAGTGATGAAAAGAAGATGGAGTCAGGCTCTTTTCCATGGTGCCCAGTGAAAGGATAAGTGCATGAGTGTAAAGTGAAACACAAAAAATTCTCTCTGAGAGAAAAAAAAACAAAACAGCTCTTTTTTTTTTTTCTTTTAAATTGTGAGGTTGATTAAACAACGAGTGTGATCAAACCAGATAGTGCAGAAGGATTGTGGAGTCTCCAACATTGTAGATACTCAAAACCTGACTGGACACAGTCCTGGGCAACCTGCTCTAGCTGACTCTGCTGTGAAGAGAGAGCTGGGCTAGATGATCTCTGGAAGTGCCTTCCAGCCACAGCCATCCTGTGACTCTGCTAGTCTGAACTAGCTTACTGAGGAGTCATGTGTGCCTGCCTACAAGAAATGCAAGAAAGAAATGTACCCTCTAGCCAGGAATGGAGGATACCTTCCCCACAGTAGTATGGTTTTGGATCCTTCAGCTACATTGTGAAACCTCAGATTAAAAAATGAAGTCAGTCATACAAACAGCTAACTGAGAATGGTAGACTCCTGCAGAAGTTTGTAGGTGTGGATATTACCCAGAATATTCTGGAGAACATCAGGTATGAAAGAGACATAGACATGAGAGGTTCAATGTAGGCAACACAAAAATTTTAAGTTGCAAAAGGGAGGAGATGATGATAGAAATTTGTCTTAGACATGACTAGTTTGAGGTCAGAAAAGATGGCAGAGGGCCAGGTGGTGTGAACTGAAAGGAGGAGAAAAAACATGAGGCAGTGTCACCACTCTTGGAGATGTTTACAAAGTTAGTAACTGAAGGTATAATAATAACTGAGCTTACCATAAGAGCTTCTCACTGCTGATCAGTGGAGAGGATAATGAAGTGGCAAAACATATGTAGGAAGATGGAAAAACCTTACTGAATGAGAAAGACCAATAATGAAAGAAGTAACGTAGGTTGTCAAGGGGCATCAGAAGGGGGCTTTGGTCAATAGTATCAACAGAGAAGATGAAGAAAATGACAGCAGAGAACAGGGATCTGAGGTAACATGGAAAAAACAATATGAAAATTTCAATAGTTTCACAGAGTAAAGATCATAGAAATAGGTAGAAAAGAGATAGAATAGTAGTCCTTGAATGATGGCTTAGTCTAAAATGTTGCTAAACATAGACATGTTATTATTTTTTAGGATAGTGGCTTACTTATCAGAGAGTAGTGCTGAAGCTGGATAAGTTATTCACATTTAGATTGATGGCTTTATCAATGTTTCTTCACATTTCATAACTAGTGTAGCAATATTAGCTGGCATTGTGTACAATGCATTGTGTACAATTACACATACCAATAATGCTGACAACCATTTTCTGAACATTAGATTATCATAGCTATCAGCTTCAAGAAAATCTGAACTAAATAAATATGTCTATAAACCAAATATTGCAAGAATTACAAACTGGCCACTAAGTTTACATAAAATAAATGTAAACTTTTTGCTAGGAAATCTCCATGGGAATCCATTTTCATTCACTACTTCTCTATGTACACACTGAACAATTTCATTTTCCCAGTGGGTAAACTAATTAAAAGCACAGAATAATACCAATTCATGAGCACAGAACTCACAAGTAATAACTTACCCTGCAAAAGCCCCTATATTGATACACATTGCTTTCAACAAAAGATGCCAAAAAGAAATGAGAAAGCTGAGCACACACAGGTCTTCTGATTTGCAGATACCATAGTGATGTGTCCTTATAATTTCTTTTTGTCCCTTCTCTTGAGAACAATCTCAAGATATAAATATCAAAAAGGACCATTTATAAAGATCATCCCATTCAGCTAGGCAATACGAATGATTTACAATTAAAGAAATAAAAAGGAGAATTACTAGATGGGTCTTTCAGAGGAAGCATTTGGATTATCCACAGAAAATTCTTTTCTACAGTTCATTCATCAGCTGTTCAAATGTCCAGAAAATTTATGTGATGAAACATGAATGTGCTCTGACCTTGTGTCATATATAGGTGATACTGATCTTTCAGTTATTTTGTAACAGAAGTGCTCTAAATCTGAAAACATTTTGAAAATAAGAGTCAACAGAGGAGGAAGGTTTTGTTTATCTACAAGGTTGTTTTATTTCATTTTACTAAAATGAGATTTTACCTTTTATTTTAAAATTACAATTAGAATGCTAAGAATTAGAGCTGTTAGTATTAATTCTCAGGAGTGTGATACTCGAGCTCTGTGGGAGGCAACACAGAAAGTAGTCTCTCAAGTGGATTAATAGATGACAGAGAAAGCAACAGCATATACAAACACAGACCAGCAGAGAGGTTTGGAAAGAGTTAGGGTAAATATGTGTACTCTGTGAAATTAGGTGATAGCACTTAAACACCAATTTACCTGATAGCAGTTTGCATTTCTGCAAGTTCTTCATGGTGGAGGCTATAATCAAGGTCCTAAATTCATCAGGCTTAATTTTACATTTCTGAAGTGGCAAAGAGGGCACTTTTAAGAAGACATTATCACTTGAACAGCTTTTTTCCGCCCTTACTGCTGTTAACCATTGTCTCTCACTGAGACACTATGGCCTATTTAATCAGTGTAGAATTTACCTTGAGTCCATAACAAGACCATTTACTTCCCATTTGGTTCTACTCTGAGCACTCAAATGGGACCTAAATATCCATGGACCTTGTACTTGCCCTTTGAAAAGGATGACTTCACTGTCAACGGAAAATAAAGATGCCCATTAAACAACCCTCTAGTATTAGAAGATATTCTTCCTGACATCATTGCACAGGGGTGAGCTGTTTGTACAGCTGTAGCAGAAGAGTTTTCCTAGCATTGATCCATTATAGGTTACTGTGAAACTGCTTGTGTCAGTGCATGCAGCTTTAGGTGCTCCCATACCCTTAGAGTGTTGTGTCCTAAAATACAGAGGGATAACAGCAAAAGCAATTCTCACGTCATACATTTTGTTCTGTTCAGGTAGACCTTTTTAACTGCACCGATTTCCACAGACATTAGTAGTAGTGTGCAAGTAATATGGAATCAAAAGATTGGTAGATATAATTATTTGGAAATGTAAGTACTTCAAAGCCATAACTCTTTATTCTTGAAGACATAATAGAAAAGCAGAGGGTATGAAGGCTCCATCTGACCCCATTCATCTTTATTATTACTAATGCTGGAGTCCTTTGACTTTTATTCCAGAGAACAAAAAGCTTTTCCTTTGTTGGTCTCTATATCTCATACTATTTGAAGTGTCATAAGGGAAATCAAATGCAACTAGCCCAGCACTGAAATGTAAATAGAGTGTAACAGATCAAATTTATTTCACTGTAATAGAGTATGACAGGAAATGAAGATAAGAATAATACAGGGAATTTATACATGTAGAATGTGTTTACCCTGATGTAAATACAGCTAGAACTTTAGCATACCTATCTATGAGAAAAGATACCTCCATACTGACCACATACAGTTTGTGTATAGGATATGTATCTCCAGTAGATCCAGCATCTCTTGCATAGGATCTATTTCAGGATCACTATTTTAGTGTTGATTCTAAGATATAGAGACATCTGACATGTCCTGTGCCAGCCTGTGGAGATGACTTGGAAACATCAGGATATCTAACAAGGGACTAGGTATCACCCCAGGGTGATATCGTTTGTTATGAAAGGATAGAAATAGGCATTCTTCATTGTAAGGGATAGCACATCAGCCCGGAGGATGGATGGAGTCTTAAGCAACTCATTTTGCCGTTGATTATAAAAAAAAATAAGAGAGCATGGGCTCAGATGTGGATGCCTACATTATAGATATCTGAGTTTGGCTGATAAAACTGCAAACCGCATTCCTTGGTATAACAAGATCATGGCCACTGATCAAGAGAAGTTGTTTTCTCCCTCTGCTGGGCACTGGTGAGGCTACACTGGTAGACTGTATTCAGTTTTGAGCTCTCCAGTTCAAGAAAGTCATAGATAAATTGGAGATATCCCAGAGGAAGTTACTAGGGTGTTCACAGTCTAGCTGGCATCACCTAGGAGGGGAGGCCAAGGAAGCTGGGATTGTTTAGTCTGTCAAAGAGAAGGCTAAACTGTGGTCTAGCACAGGCCTGCAGTTATCTGAAGGGCAGTTGCAAAGTTATGGAGCTAAACCTTCTTGGTTACTGCAAGGGGCACTAATAGAAGGAGCAACAGCTGCAGATTGCAGCTTGGGAGGGCCTGGTGAACATCAGGAAAGAAAATTCACTGTGCACTGTGCTGCACTGGAATGGCTTGCTCAGAGGGGCTATGAAACCTCCCTCCTTGAAGTTTTCAAGACTAGATTAGACCAAGTCATGCTGAATGAACCAACCTGTTCTTGATCATAGTTGTGCTTCAATCAGAGCATTAGGATAGTGATGTCCAGAGATCCCCCCAGCCACAATTCTGAATGTTGAATAAGCTGCAATAAAATTTATTGATTTATAATTTCTGTTCAGTCTTAATGGTGAAATCCTGGCCTCACAGGAGATCAGTGGGAATTTGTCCCTGACTGTTATGGGGCTGAGAGGCAATGTTATTTGCTGCTGAGGAAGAGCAGAATTGTGCTTTAATTTATGTTATGGAAAAGAGAAACTCAGAGGAAACCTAGAAACCTTAATAATGGCCATCTTTCCTTTCTAAGTCATACTTTGATAAATGTCAGAGACAGATGCTACACAATCTAAGAAATAAAACAAGTTCGTAGATTTGTTTGACATAAGTATTGATTCTGTACCTAATCACTATTCAAATATTCCATTTTATGAATCTAATAGTTGATTAGTGTGTTAGAAGGGTGAATTTTGCAACTAAAAACCCCACAGATATGTAAGTCTATTTCCTGTTCTCTGTTCTAACACAATTAAAAATAACTACTATTTTAAATCCCAGCTTTAAAAAAGTCCCATAACTTTATGCATATTAGCAGCATTATTCATTTAGTACCTGGAAAGTGCATATTTAACTTCCAACTAAAAATATCAAAAGATTCATCCCCTGAAAAATATCTAAATATAGATTACTTCATTACTTGTAAATCAGTCTCAAAAACTGTGCAGCATGTGAAATGCTAAATGAGAACCGACTGGTTAAGTGCTGTGCCTCTCGCAATCAGAAGGAATAACAATTACAGCACCAAATGCTAATCCTAAGAAATCAAAACACAGTTAGGCAGCCACTAAATTCTATTATAAAGTGTAATTATTATTATTAGACTTCTTTCAGAAAATGAAGGGATAAAAACATTATGCAAGTACTTAACCTTTTTTAGTAGCTAGGGCATTGTTCTTTACTGTGCTGCTAAATATATTCATCTTTAAAAAGAAAAAAACCTCTAAGTTCTGAAAACACTAGCTAGTTCTTCTCTTTAATGTTTAATCAGAAATGTTGAGATATTCTACATTTTTTTCCTGAAGTGGATTAGATGGAAAATTAAGATATGTTAAGTAGGTAGAATGTGTAACAATGCTTTGCAATTAGCAGAATCTGGAGATAAATGTATTACACTACTGATGTATGTATTTCTCATGTGGTGCTTTTTTTTTTTTTTAATACCTAACATTCTGTCACTGTAGTGTGAAGAAAAAAAAAATCATGGCCATGATATGTATACAAACTTATAACTTTGGGGATGTATATATGTGTCAAAGGCATAATTTTACTAAGTAAATTGGAATCACATTCACAATTTTTTTCTTTTTTTAAAAATCCATATAGGAAATTAAATAGGTCTAAAGATAAATGAATGGATGCTACAGCTCTAAATCCTGCCCTGGGACTGAGGCATACTTCTTTTCCTGCCTAAGGAGTATTGATTCCCATGATTCCTTTTATATCACAATAGTTTTATTTTCTAGCCATTTACCTACGCAGTGAGTTATCTGTCCCCTTACCCTCTTGTTTTGGGTTAGCCCCAGCGGGCAGCTGAGCACCACACATCTACTCGCTCACTCCCCTCCACCCCCAGTGGGATGGGGGGAAAGGAAAGAAAGAGTACAAGCAAGAAAACTTGTGGGTCAAGATAAAAAAAATGTTTAACAAGTGAAAGAGAAGTGGAAGAAGAGAGAAAGAAAAAACAAAGCAAGTGATGCAAAGGCAATCACTCACCACCTCCCACAGGCAGACTGATGCCTGCTCAGTTCCTCAGCAGAAGATGGATAACCTCCCTAAACCCCCTTCTTTTCCCCTTGTATTGCTCAGCATGGGAATACCTCCTTGGCTAGTTCAAGTCATCTGCCTGGCTGTGTGCCCTCCCAACGTCTTGTGCACAACCCCCCACCTCCCGTATCTTCACTGGGGAGGCGGAGTGAGAACCAGAGAAGGCCCTGAGACTGTGCAAGCACTGCTCAGCAACAGCTAAACATGAGTGTGTTACCAGCATTGGTTTTGGTCACCAATCTATAACACAGGTCCACAGCTGCTGTGAAGAAAATTAACTCCATCCCAGACAGACCCAGCACACCTGTCAACACAGACAGCTGAAATGCTGTTAAAAAAATAAAAAGTTTACCATATATTTATCTTCTGTGTTGTCTACAACAGTAATTTCTTTGAAAAATCCTACACGCTAAGAAATCCAGCCACTCTCTTTTCATGTAAATTCTTGTTGACTATTTCTAGCCAAATCAGTCCTCCTAAGTTAATTCTGAATTTCATCCAAGAAATTGCTTTTAATAACTTCCTCATCGGGAAGTGAACCTATATTCATTGGCTATCAATCCCTTTTCTGAGCTTCATATTCCACTGAGTTATATTTGCCTTGAGAGTCTGAGCTTAGTAGGGGTGGAAATGAGATTCAGATGTTTTCCTGAAACATTGCTACACTGACAGGTTTTCCTTGGGCATAATTTGTGATGACTACCTCCTACAATCAATCCTAGCCATCCTCCTGAACTGATGGCTGCCATTTGTTGCTTTATTCCATGCATTTGTTAATTAGCTTTATTCATTCAGAAACTGCTGTAAGTAATTCCCAGCTTGTCAGCAGGAGCACGCTCTCCTGGCTGGTGACTCTGCCTGGAGCTGTCAGGGTGCTACTCTTCACTGACCAAAAGTGATAAAACAGTCACTTTTTATTCCCTTTACACCTGGCTGTGAGCTCATTACATGGCTCTACAAGATGAAAGTTTGACTCTGGGCCTGGATTTGATCTCGTCTTTCCTGCACCTAGACCTGTGTGCTGTGGGCATGCTGTTTCTCAGCCCTGTTGCTGGCTGTTTGCTGCCCGCCTGGAAGCAGCAGCCCCTGTGCACAGGTCTAAGTCGCTGTGGCTGGTCTTCAGGGTTTAAGGCATTGTCTTTTCTCATACTCTACTGTATAGTCTAGTAGCTACTGTCTAGTAGATTTACACAAAGTCGTGAAGACGACACATACAGTGAGGAGTGAGGGACAGACGGAGACAATGCACAGTGTGTGCAGGCTATTTTAAGCCCGTGTTCTGAACACAAGGTCTAATTTGCTTTTCTGGCAGGTTCTCCTTTTAAGGAAAGACAAATTAGGGATAGGATAGGATAGGATAGGATAGAAAAGAAAAGAAAAGAAAAGAAAAGAAAAGAAAAGAAAAGAAAAGAAAAGAAAAGAAAAGAAAAGAAAAGAAAAGAAAAGAAAAGAAAAGAAAAGAAAAGAAAAGAGGTGGAGTGGGGTGGAGTGGAGTGGAGTGGAATAGTTCCATCTGCAAGGGACCCACAACATTTATCTAGTCCTGGTGGCTGCAAAACTTACATTAATTTCAACACATTTTGAAAGTCAGCACTTTTTTTCTATTCATTTTCCTATAGTGCTTCCCCAGTCTTGAAGGATTTCCACAATATAGTGGACCATTCCGAAAATCATAGTGGACCATTCTGAAAGAATAATATATATTATTGAAGGAAGTGTGTTACCTAATATTGTTATCTTGCACACTCAGTGTCAGAACCAAGTTTTAAGATGTTTAGATTCTCATTTTCCTCTTATTGACTCTTAAAAGTTCCATTGTTTCTTTCTTTCTTTCTTGCCTAATGGATTTCCTGTTCTTTCTGTATTTTAACTACTCTGAAAACCAGTTTGCATTTTACCCATGTAATAAGTGAAAACATTTCTCTTTTTAATAAGGGGGTTTATAATAATAGAATTTGTTATGGAGGGAAGTTACTTGTTATGACAACAGTAAGAATTTAAGCTACTTACTGTCTATTAGAGGAAAATTAATTTATTCAAGTGATTCTATTCCTACAAGATTTCAGTTAACAGAAGTATATAAAAAATCTTATCAAAGACAGGAGAATCATTCTAGAAGGCCAGAACTTTTCTTGGAAACTGTAATTACTTAGATATTGACTGGGATAACAGATATGAAAGTTTATATAAAGTTTTTTTATAAAGATAATATAAGATTATTTCCTTGCATAATGTACTTAAAATCTATATTAAAAACAGAACAGCAACCAAGAAGCTATTCTATGTTTTGGGCTTGAAAACATCTCTTGTTTTAATAACAACAGAAGAGGAAGACTCATCTGTTGTATGAGTATAGCATACATTTTACACTTTTTAATAAAAAAGAGACTGTTATTTGCTTAATAATGTATTTATTCTTTTCTTGAAAAAGTGAAACCAATAAAGCAATAAACACATAGACTTTCATACATATATATAGCTGAGAGTATATCCAGAATACTGGTCAATATAAAAAAATTTCATCTTCAGATTTGTCCTGACCACCCTTGTACAAAAATCTGTGAAGCTCATGTCAGTTAAGGGAATGGCTCCCTGGATATTTTCATAATATTAAAGCAGACTCTATAACCCTTGTCCTCCAAATTCATCTTGCCCCTTTGTTTTTTCTTGTTCTCCAGTTTTTTGATAGTGTTTTGTTGGTTTTGTTGTTTTGTTTTGTTTTTTCCTCTAACCTGTGGTTCTGATCAGCTTCTCTAGTGAGAACTGTAAATAAATGTGCTTAACACAAGTAGGTAATTTTTTTTTTTTTTTTTTAAATGAGTGTGTGGGGTTTTGTTCTGTTTCTTTTGGCCTAAGAATGAAAAACAAATGTTGTTTATTTAGTGCTTTTCTGCAGTGCTGAAGACATGAGTAGGGTGTTTGTAGAATCGAGACAATGGAAAAAAGACCAACACCATGGGAGAAAGACTCTATACTAAAGTATCATGCAGACAGCAACTGTTCCAGAGGAAGCTCTTGAAGAGTATGGACCTGAATCTCCTTTGTTTTGCTCCTCAGCAAGCTAAGTACACTTACAAGTGCCAGGTGGAGGTAAATTTTTTGCCATTCTAGCCTTCTAGTCTCATGACTAGATTTCACCAATATAAGATTATTTTTTAAAAGTATTACGTACTGGACAAAAACGTATTATTTCTGAGTGCTCTGGAAATCTGAAGGACAACTTTCAGAAGCTTTTGTGGATCAGTTTGTGGTTTGAAAGAACTGTTCATTTTGCCTTCAGGTCAATCGGTCCAAGTCCCAGAAGAGCAAATCCTTTGACCATCAGTCTCAGACCATTGATCTACAACAAAGGATGCCTGTGATAGTTCCAGTGCAAGTAGTTCCCACCATCCCGTCAGCCCTTGGCTCCTTGTTGCTGGTCAAAGAGCACCACTTCTCAGTCATTCTGACACCAGTATTTGTGGGATGAAGTAACTGGTCTATGTTAAAAAAAAAAAAAAAACAAAAAACAAAAAACAAAAAAAAACACAAAAAAACCAAAACACCACACCTTTTTGAAAGAGAAGTGGAAAATCTCTTTTTAAAATATATCAGCCCCTGCTTCTCTCCCAGATTGAACTCAGAAGCAGTTGCACAACTGGGAGGTGTGACACAACAGTGTGGGAGTGAGAAGCCAAGCAGTAGGCTTTGTCACAACTGTGACAAAGTGTTGCCACTGAAGGCTTCGAATGGTGAAACTATGGTTGCCATTCATCACCTGTAGCTCCTTGAAAACAAACGTGTTTGGACTCTGGAATTTCCCAAAAAGGTTTAAGCTATTGAAATGATGTATCTTGTGGAGGTTTTTAGTTCAGTGTGGCTAAAACTTTAAAGTCCCTTAAATCACAGATATTTAGCCTACTAAGTTTACTTGCTCTGCCCGGACTGTCTATGGAGATTTAAGTTCCTTAAACCATAGCTAGAGTTTTTAGAGCTTATGATCCCTGTGGTCTCCAGCAATGAAATTTTCAGACTTTCTAAAGAGCAGCTGCTAGGAGATAGGAGATATTGAGCTTTGCTGTCTCCTGAGTTTTCTGAAGTGGTTGCATCTGTGCCAGTGTGGATGTTTTGTAAACTTTGCTGAACATCACTGTAAAGCTACTTAGCTTTTCATGAGAAAAAGAAACATTAGTCTCCATCTGTACTATCAGTGAAATTTTAAAAGTATCCAGGAATTGAAGGTATGTAGGCTGACTTTCAAAGACTAGGTCTTCAATACCCCTTGAGAAGATGAAGACCACATGGCAACAGATATGTTTATGTGGTTGATGACTTGTGGTATGTATCGATATAAAATACCAGAAATAGCATTCTATATTAGGCAAATACAAAACTAAAAAAAAATATTAATTTCAATTATTTATTTAGTTACAACAAAGGCATTAGGTCTAAAAATGCCAAGATTTTTAGAATATGAGGCCTCTCAATCTAATCTAGCTTAATTTTTACTAGTGGGACATCTTTATTATGCAGATTTCTGAACCCAAATTCTGGATGCCTACAGAAGTAAACTCTTAAAGGAAATGCCTAATTTATCTTCACTGTCATAACAAGAGAACAAATGCCTGTGTGAACTTCCAGAGTAAAACACTACTCACCTAAGAACTTAACTTCTGTAAAAAGTCCCTGTGTAGTTTACAATTTAGGCCGTTCCTTTGGTTCCCTTTTCAGCAAAATTAATTTATGCTCTGCCTAGATGCAAATTTTTTTGAAATTTAAGACCAAGCAGATCTAGAGTATGTGGTAGGTACTACAGAAATAAACAGTATCTCGATTTCTGCAATTTTAAGATAAACATAGGGAACTGTGTTTCTCTTAGTTTAACTTATCCTGTTTTTTTAAGATAAGGTAGAATAAATTGAATTCTGGTGTTCCATGTTTGTCTGTACAGAGAGCAAGGCAGTGAGCTTAATTTTTTAAACAGATAAAACCGAGAGCCATAGTCAATCTCAGGCAGTTAATTAACAGAAATCTCAATTTGGTTGGCTGAACTGAACCAACATCTAGACAATGTGACTGCTGGTAAGAATTTCTAAACAGGTACATTGTGAGAAGGAAACTATTGTCTGTACAAATAGGAAATATTTTCTGTACAGTGATGAATTTAGGATTTCAGTGAGGACTGAATAATGTCTTTGATAGTTTATTAACAACCAGCAATGTGTACAGTGAATACAAGCTCAAAGCTTCTGTTAGCTGTCCTTCAGTATTCTTAAGCATGTAAGAGATATTTGTATAAGAGTAAGAGGTATCTTACCTGAAGTAATAACTCTTCTTCTTATGAAGCATATCCCTTCTTTGATTAACTACCTCATTGTTCAAAAGAGGAGGACTAGAGTTGAGAATCCACTGTTTAAATGGCATGATGCTCATGCTATCAATCTAGATAGATTACCTTAACAAACTTAGAAAGTTTGATTCAACTCTCTAAGCAGAAGAATCTAGATATTTGCAATACCATGTTGTGTCCAGGATGTCAGCACAGCAGAAGTAACACAGGATCTATGGGAGATCAGTAAAACCAAGGTCAGACAGGATACATTAGGTCACCTCAAATATTACTAAAAACTTATAATTAGGAGGTCAAATTGAGTAGTAGATAACTGTTTTAGTGTTATCTGATAGCTCTGTAGATTAAAATATCTATTTTAACTACACCTCCATTGATGCAGAGCTTAGATGCTTGGCTCATCTGTTGATACCTTCCTACACACACCTAAATTAGGGTGTCTGTTCTCAACTTGAATCCAATCCCTGTGATGTAGACAGCTGAAGAAGTGACTCTGTATCCTAAGCCAGTGAACCTAGTGTTGGTACCAAAGACTTCACGATGGGACTGACATATAAAACAGGACACCTGCACCCTTTTGGTGCACAGTCTGGAGACCAGGTAGACTATGCTAATGAATCAAGCATGATTATAGATAACTGCGTATGCATAAATGTGTCACTTTCCTCCCTAATAAACATCTGAACTCAGGTGAGATGGAACACGTGCATAGATTCATAGTAACATTATTATTTTAACTACTTGAGGCTATATTTTTCTTTAGCATGAAATTTATGTATCACCTTATTTTTGATACAAACATAATGTGACAGAGAATGCAATTCCACAGAAATAGATATGATTTTATATATTTTGTATTACTTTCACCTAAATGCAAGACTACTTTTTTTCTTTTTCCAAGAACAGTTTTCCCAGCACTTGAATATCATCTTTTATTCTTTTGCTCTTGAGCTGGTGTTACTTTCAAACATCATTCTTCTAATTTCTGTTAAAAAAAGAGCTGTACAACTAATAGCATTTTATGGACCCATGGCTAATAATCCAAATAGCATGTAAATAATAATATAATCTTTGTTTAAGCAATATTATATAATCTTTGTTTAAGCTAATAGTACTACGTTCCTTTATCACAAGTTACAATCTCAAAGCAAGATTATAAAACAGAGCATATAGTTTGTATTATATGAACTTTCAGAAATTCATGATCAAGTTGTCAGAGGGAAATTTGAGAGATTTGTGAACCTTAGCCCTGTTTTGAAACACAAGAGCATATTTTTATTGTTTAGCTAAAAAATAAGAAAACCCCTCAAAAATAATTCTCTGAAATGTATTCTGAAAAAATACAGTAGATAACTTCAATGTTTACATTAGAGAGAGATGAGGACAAGAATGGAAAAATACTACCTTATAGGTGTTAGTTAAAATAATATTATATTCAACAATATATACGTAATAGTTTAAACAATTCCTTACTGAAGAGGGATTACACAGATATGAATGTATTATACATTATATTATATTTGCAGTACAGTAGGTCTAGTTAAGTGAGCAATAATTTTGAACAACTGGATTCTTTGCAGTCTCAGAGATCCAAAATCATGAAACTATAGTGTAAAATAAAAACCCTAAATAATGAGGAAACAATAATACTTTGTGCTATTTATTAAATTTAAAAGATCAGTCCATGCAAAGACTCAGAGTTATTTAATGACATTTGATAAATATCACAATAGTGAAACATCTCTGTGCAAAGTAATCA
The DNA here is from genome assembly GCA_013400195.1 of Aramus guarauna. NCBI lineage: Eukaryota > Metazoa > Chordata > Aves > Gruiformes > Aramidae > Aramus > Aramus guarauna. The sequence continues at coordinate 121,684 of VXBL01007720.1, forward strand.
CAAAAGGCATTTTTTGAATCCATTCCATTAAGCCATGGCATTTGCCACTGTCATTGTGACAGCTGGGGATTAAGATCCCATAAGAAAGGCAGGTCTATTTCTCAATATTCTGTGTCAGAAGTGCACTGTTTCTCAGCTAGTTGCAGTAAATGTGCATGTGTTGTCTGCGGTAAGTGTGCATGGTCACAGTAAGTAAAGAAGGAAGCAGGAGAGGATATTTGTAATCAAAATATTTTCTGGGGGAATAAACCTTGCTGCCTCAAGGAGGAATGCCTGTTCCATGAGTGTTGTGATTGTATCCTAAACAATGTGTGCTAATTCTTCATTTTTCATGCAAACTTACAAGAATTAAGTTTATTATAGCGTAAAAATGCAATAAGTATCATCTCTACTGTTCATTATTTTTAAACTGCAACAAGGTGAAGGCAGTAATGCATGAAGCAGACAAGTAGAAGAGCTGAGGAGAGTGTGCACATGTAAATGCAATCTGCAGTAATACGCTCTGTAGTCTGAAATGAGACTGGGACTGGGATGGCCTGAAGGTACCCTAAGAACATGTAACTTGCGGTAGAAAGGGTGTTGCAGTGTGGCACATTCTCACTGGTGACTTTTGTTTCTACTGTTTTGATCTTTGTGTTCTGTTTATGCATTTTTGACTGAAGTCAGTAACTTATTTCCCAGAATCAGAAATTAAAAGGCAAGCATGAAGACAGGTTGTTGTTGTTTGGTCCTTGTTACTCCTCGAGGAGCATGGGGCTGCAACAACACTATGCCACCGAACCCGGTGGGATAGTGTTGTTGCAATTTCTGTAACAGATTTTGGTTTTTACATGATTGGGTTGTTAGCCCAAAACAAAACCCCCAACCTGGAGGGCCAGGGTGCAACATTTTAGTCTGGCCCGACAAGGCACGCAAGCCACCACACCACGACAAGGTAAGTTGCACCAACTAGTGGTGGAAGCATCAAGACAGGTATTCATATTAATATAGACAAAGAGAGGTAATTAATTAAATTACTGTATGGCATTCAACAGCAAAGGAGAGAATGATTTACTTTTCCTTCTTCTTTCCTTCACATGAAAGGCATTTAAGTCAATTACGGGGGTAAAAAAACTCTGGTCATGTTATTCCTATATCTTTCACTGATACCTCAGGGCCTTTATATTTGCATGACCTGGCTCCTTTGCCCGCACTGGACATTGGACACACATTGTACAGAACTAACAAGCCTATCTGGTTCTAATCCTAATTTACTAAATAGTGCTGAAATTGAGGTGGGAAAAGAGAGACAAATTATTAAGGTTTTACCAGTTTGATCCTAGTATGAAAAAAAAAATCTTTCTTAACCCAAAGAGATAGACAGTCACACCTCCTTATCTTCAGGTCATGGCCCCATAACATGATGGGGAGATCACAGACTAGGAAGAAGCTGTGGCTCTCCTCATCCTCCAGCCCTGAATAATGAAGTGACTACAAAATGGAAGCCAAAAGTGCACAATTACTGTATTGTTTTGACTGGTTAGTGTGAATCAGATATCTAAAGGAACAACAGGAGGATCTATTCTGACACATTTATCTTTTTTCTAGCTCCTTCTTAGTCCATCCTTTGTAATCCACACCACTGGTCATAGTGGTTTTCCTTGTAATGAATCACTGCTTCTATTTTGCAGAAAGAAATTAGGTTTGGAAAACATTAGTCAAAGGTCCTGACACCATATTTTCCTGTGTGGGTAATCTACTTTAGTCAGAAATGGAAACTCAGATTAATAAGGCCATTTATATTTCCAGATTTAGGTTTTAAACATTTTTGTAACTGGTGAACAGAAAGCTGTAAAATCGTCTTGTTGCGTAAGTAGTCAGACCAATTGTTTTAGCCCATGTCTGCAGTTCCATAGCTGTGCTGTCAGTGGATTTTTCATCTGCACAGGAGTGCGGGTAGATGTAGTTATGAAAAAAGCTAAGATATTTATCTGGAATATTTTCACCTCTTTCATAGCTGTCAGACTTTTATTGCTCAGTTAAGCCAAAATACTAGTAACAGCCAAATAAATTTTTTGTGCTATTTTTGTCTTAGGTAAGTAAGATGGGAAAAAAGGATGAAACTGAACTTGTAAAAGATTTCATTAATCTGTAATTTTCACCTTCATTAAAGTTCAATTTATTGCCAGATCATGAAGAGAAAATATCTTTTTGCATGTTTTGTCTGAATAGATCTCCGTGCAGGACTCTATGCAGGACTGAGAGAAATAAGTCAAGGGAGTTTACCTTTAATTTAAGCTTTCCTTAATCAGAACTTATTTCAAACCTAAGAAAATTAGAAAACTATTTGTCCAACTGTGTGTATAGCTCCTATCATTCAGTATGTAATTTTAACTACTGAGTTTTTTCTAGAGTCACAGAATATTCACGTAAAAAGGATATATAGTGCGTTGGTTTTTTGGTGAATCATTCTGAATGGCTGGGGAATTGATTTCTCTGATAGAGTGTCTTGTCTTGCCGTAAGCAACTCCAAAGACAGTGATTTCAGAGCCTTTCTATTTCTTGTTCTGTTGTTGAAGTGCCTTATGTTTATAAAGTTTTTCCTTGACATACTGAGAAACAAGTTTATCTTTGCTCCTGACTCATCTCTAGCTGATTATTTCTCTTATTCTGTTAAAAAAAAAAAAAAAACCACAAAAACAAAACAAAACAAAAAAACCACAGGAGATTTAAAATAAAGATTTGTGCATTTAATTCTCAACATAGTAATTTCTGTTCACATGTTGTATTTTCTGCAACATTTTCTGTTTCTGTAATTTAGAACACAATCTGGTAACCACTATACAACTCTAACAATAATTTTGACTTGTTTTCTAATAAGATCTAAATGCTGTGAAGCAGCTATTAAAAATTACTGAAAGAGAAAGATACTAGTTTTAAGAAAGGCATTTTGCTGTGTTAGCATGGCACCACCTTAGTGAAAAGGTCTGACAAAAAACTGTTGAGCTCTGGATTTTGTCTTTATTTTGCTGACATGGTATTTTTTCAAAGCTAGAATTTTGGCCATGGGAAGTTCCCCTCTGTATGTAAATCTTATACTGCATATGCTAAGACATTTCAACTCCTCATTGCATTTCATTTGGATAAACTTGAATTGAGTATTCTCCTATTTACAGAAAGGTCTTTTATTTCTAAATATAAACACATTTTCCTTCACTTTTGTTTGAAATGAAAATTGCAGAGTGTGCTAATGATGATGTATACCTGTTAACCAATATTTAATAATTAACAACTGTGTTAAGTAGTAATTTCCTTTAGAGGCAAAACAAATGCAGTCCCCATGCACAAAGTACTTTTTACTAGCTCGCAGAGATGGCAAAATGATAAAAGGCGAACCATGGATGTATGAGGTGTCATTCCTCATTAGTCATTATAAATTATCTGAAAGATATGAGTTTTAAGGCTCTTCTGATCTGGGCACATAATGCAATAAATCATAGAATAGAAATATATTATTGTTTTTACTAACTAATTGTTTTATCTAACTAAAAGGAAGCCCTGGTTTCAATGTAGAGCATTTTTTGAGGGTGGAGGTTGATTTCTGTCCAGTTGTAATTCTTGCAAATATGCTTATCACTTTTCATTTGAGCTCTACTCACTAGTCTATTTCCAGTTGAAACAGATTACAAGCTAGCATGATGCATTTTTTTCCTGCTTATATTCCTTTTCCTTTTATTTTTCCTTTTCAACACTTACTGTTGTTCCCAGTCAAAATGTTTCTTCCCATGTATGTCACAACTCTGAATTGCTGGATTAGCCATATTTTAATCTGTGTAAATTATAAATTTAAGTATTAGTAAATTTGCAAAGCATCTGCTTGGAAACAGGCACCTAGTAATCACATTATAGATCTGAGAATCCTTCCCATCACCATTTGTGGTGGACTGATCCTGGCTGGAGGCCCGATGCCCACCAGTGCTGCTCTGTCACTCCCCTCCTCAGCTGGACAGGAGAGAGAAAATATAAGGAAAGGCTCTTGGGTTGAGATAAGGGCAGGGAGAGATGACTCACCAATTACTGTCATGGGCAAAAAAGACTCAACTTGGGGAAATTATTTTAATTTATTACCAATCAAATCAGAGCAGGTTAATGAGAAATAAAATCAAACCTTAAAACACTTTCCCCCACCCCTGCCTTCTTCTCAGGCTCTACCTAGTGCCCCCCAGCAGCACAGGGGGACGGGGAATGGGGGTTGTGGTCAGTTGATCACATGCTGTCTCTGACGCTCCTTCCTCCTCAGGGGGAGGACTCCTCACACTCTGCCCCTACTCCAGCATGGGGTCACTCCCATGGGAGACAGTTCTCCATGAACTTCTCCAATGTGAGTCCTTCCCACAGGCTGCAGTTCTTCACAAACTGCTCCAGTGTGGGTCCCCTCCATGGGGTGCAGACCTTCAGCACCAGACTGCTCCAGTGTGAGTCCCCCAGGGGGTCACAAGTCCTGCCAGCAAACCTGCTCTGGCATGTGCTCCTCTCTCCATGGGGCCACAGCTCCTTCCAGGAGCCTGCTCCAGCACAGGCTTCCCATGGGGTCACAGCCACCTTCAGGCATCCACCTCCTATAGTGTGGGGTCCTCCACAGGCTACAGGTGGGTATCTGCTCGACTGTGGACCTCCAAGGGCTGCAGGAGGACAGCCTGCCTCACCGTGGTCTTCTCCACAGGCTTCAGGGGAATCTCTGCTCTGGTGCCTGGAGCACCTCCTCCCCCTCCTTCTGCACTGACTTCGGTGTCTGCAGAGTTGTTCCTTTTACATATTCTTATTCCTCTCAGCTGCTGTTTCCCCAGCAGTTTTTTCCCTCTTCTTAACTATGTTATCACAGAGGCATTACCACAATCACTGATTGGCTCAGCCCTGGCCAACGGTGGGTACATCTTGGAGCCAGCTGGCATTGGATCTATTGGACATGGGGAAAACTTCTAGCAGCTTCTCACAGAAACCACCCCTGTAGCCCCCCTTACTAGCAAAACCTGGCCACACAAACTCAATATAACATGCGACATTTTTCTTTTTCTTCTGTTGTTATTACAGATTCACAGATTCACACAGAGTCACATTAGGTTCACATGGCAAGGTTTTTGTAGCAGGGGGACTGCAGGCATGGTTTCTGTGAGAAAAGATCAGGAGCTGCCCTCATATTGGACAAAGACTGTTTCAGCTGGCTTCAAACTGGACCTGCTACTACCCAAAGCTGACCCTATCAGTAACTCTGCTGGTGCCTCTGTGATAACATATTTAAGAAAGGGTAAAAAATGCTGCATAGCAGCTATGTGAGAGAGGAGTGAGAAAATGTGAGGGAAACAGCCCTGTAGAAGCTCATGTCAGTGAAGAAGGTGGGGAGGAGGTGCTCCAGGCACCCGTGGAGAAGACCATAGTGGAGCAGATATACAAATGACAGCCTACGGAAGACTCCACACCAGAAGTGGTGGATATGCTCTGCAGCCCATGGAGAGTCCATGCTGGAGCAGGCTCCTGGGCAGGAATTGCAGCCTGTGGACTGGAGTCCATGTAGGTGAAGGGTTTTTGGTAGGACCTGTAACCCTGTAGGGAATCCATGCTGGAGCAGTCCATTCCTGAAGGACTATACCACAAGGAAAGGACCCACGCTGGAGCAGTTCATGTCTCGCATGGATGGGAGCCCTTGCTAGAGCAGGGGAGCAGCATGAGGAGGAAGGAGGGTCAGAGACAAAGATGTTATTAAGACCACAACTCCCATTCCTTGTCCTCCTGCGCCACTTGGGGAAGGAGGTAGAAGAGTCAGGAGTGAAGTTGAGCCTGGAAGAAGGGTGGTGGGGAGGGAGGGAAATTTTTAGTTTTGTTTTTGTTTCTTACTGTACTACTCTATTTTTAATTTGCAATAAATTAAATTCATTTCCCAAAAGTTGCATGAGTTTTACCTGTGACAGTAGTGGCTGTCCATATCTTGACCCATGAGCTTTTCATCTTATTTCATCCCTCTGTCCTGTAGAGGAGGCAGAGTGAGAGAGCAGCTTAGTGGGTACCTGGTAACCAGCCAAGGTCAGCCCACCACATTGTAGCATGGTATACATAGCATATATGTTATGGCATTATGGGAAACAAACTTTGACATTTTAGATATGACTGGGGTGGATAGGTTCAGATTGCTTTTTATTAAGACTATTTCTTTGTTCTAAGCAATAGTGACATCAGAGAGATTCAAATTTTTGATATTGAACAAACTAAGGCTTACTCTCTGTTTTCATTAGCTTTTCAAGCTGTATGAAGTGGGTGAAAATCAGTATCTTTCCTTGTCTTTCTACAAGTAGTGAGCTGGCTAAGTGCTAACTTGAAAGGGTGACAGCTTTATGAAACCTGTCTCTCCTTCTGCTCTGTCTTCCCTCTTTCATGCTCCCTCAAGCTCATGAGATACAAATTGTTTCACTTGATCTCATTGCAATAGGGTCATTTTGCAGACCATGGGTGGCTGTAGAAGGGCCCTCCACCAGGAGCTCCATGATGGGTTTCTGGGATATGGGCAAATGAGCTAACAGTGAATGATGACTGGCAGGGCTTTTCCTGGTCACATCAGAGGCTTTGGGGTAGCTGGTGGGACCAGATACATATTGTTAAGTACAGCAGGGAAGTCCCTGGGCATGTCTCCCTAGAGCTTACTTTAGGGCCTGCAGTGTTAGGGCGATCTAACCCGGGGTACTTCAAGTGAGCAGCTTTCAGAAGCAGTTCCACAGCAGTGAAGTTGCCAGTGAGTATATCACATGCATTTCACTACTTTCTAAGTGCCAAAGAAGGGGAAGCTTTACCATGAATGTGACAGATTGTTATGGTTTTCTGATGATTACAAATGGAAATTTGTACAATAAAATGGTTATTTGCAGTATGATTTCCAGACAAATCACTAAGTGATATCCATAGGAAGGCCCAGATGACAAAGTTTATGAATCAATGCCTACATTTTGAGTGGGCAGCATGGTGAAAGCTTAAGATCTTGAAAACATAACTCCATACTGCTAAGTGAATTTAGTGCTGCTAAATGTTTTTAAACAGTAAATGGTTAACTGAAATAAGAATAGAACAGTTACATCATCCAGATAAGACTTACAGAGTGAAGACACTAGAATTAAGTGCTGAGATAGACCCTAAATTCAGTGAAATTAATACAATTCTATTTTATGTATAAAGAATAAAATACTCAAAGCAAATGCTGCTTGCACTCGGTGAGGTGTAGTGTTACCATCTCTCTTTGAGGGATTAAAGTCTTGAAAGCCTACTCTGAATTTTACAATTTACATCCATTTTCAAATTAGAAATATATAAGTGCCACCTCTTGAGTCAGGGACAATATGATATTCAGTGTGTTAATATATTAATACAACATTCAGTGCAAGTAGCACTTCAGAAGTACAAATACTATGTAGAACTTCCTATGCTTATGCAATCCAGGCACCTTAAAGCACATAAGGCTCCTTAGAAATGTAGCCCAGAAAATTAGTGTGTATTTGAGTGAATGTCAAGAAGTTAAATTGTAGCTGTGCACTTGTTTTTCCCAGGTCAGTTATCAAAAAGCACACATAGTCTTGAAAATTATATGTGTTTTATCAAAAAACGGTTATCAGAAGCATCACAGGAATCACATAACTTTAATATGCAAATTTTAAATGGAAACTTCTGTCTGCAAGACATGGGGGAAGGGCCAATGTATTAGAAAATTTCTAAAAAAGTGGTTACTATTTTTAATCTGAAGGAACATTCAAAGTTTCAGATACTTGCAGCTAATGGAAAAGTTTGAGCTCCACAAAGCTTGTGGGTTGCTATTCCCTGTGACATGTATGTTCCTCATGTTCCACAGGACATGTTCTGCCAGAGAGCTTGGTCTCCTTCTATTGGACAGGTAAATTCCTCTGTAGTGCTAGCAAGCAGAAATAAAACATGACTGACTGAAGCTGATGTGCTTACTAATTCAGTCTTAAAATGTGAGCTTTTATGAAGATACGGTTTCTTGCAGAACAAATAAAATCTATTCAGTGAAGGGTGATGATTATTTCTCTTTCATTTCAGAGAAAGACTTTAGTAACTAAAAAGCACCACAAAAAGCAGTAATAATCACCCTTCACAGATGAGATATTCTGTAGATATAAAATGCACAGTTGTCACCTCTCTGAGTCTTCAGTTGTGGAACTGACAAACAAAGAGAAAATCTAAGGTATCCCTTCCATGTAGACACATCCTAACTCTTTAAAATCTCTCTCCCCACTTCCTCCCACTTTTGTAGCCTTTAAAGTGGAGATCTACATGCAGCTGCAGGAGGAGATGTCTCTGTTGTACAGAAAAGTGAGACATTGTCTCTGCAGAATCTCCTGTGGACCTAAAAGGTCTGACTGAAGGTCCTTTTTTACTGTGCAAGGTCTGCCTTGTCTCCATTTGATTTCTGTGGCAAACAGTCATGGCATATGGGTGGCGGAGTATCTGTGTCAAGGGCACCTCCTTCCTTTGTCAGGATGAAACAATTTCCATAACCAAAGGGCAGCCTGACATCAAAATTTGAATTCTTTTGGCAACCAGCATAGGCAGTGGGTGTAGAGAAATAGAGGTGGAACCCGTAGTGTCTTGCAGTAACTTTATGGATTCTTTGTATTGTATCCAATAGCCAATTTCCTAACCTGGGGGCCTGCATGTGGTAACTGCCTGGGATTCCCCAGAGAAGAGGAAGCAGCATATTAACTGAACATGTTAACTTTCCAGCTGCTAGAAAGACTCTTTTGTGCTACATGGAGGGAAATTGGAACCTTACCTTTCCTGAATTTAAATAAATAAATAAATAGATAGATAGAAAAATAAATTAAAGAATAATTTGTATTTCATACAAATTTATCATATGGAAGTTTTCAAATGGTATAATTGTAAATTTCTATGACAATACAGTTTATCAACAATGTAATTAGTTTTCTGTTTTTCTTCCTAATTACAAGGTACTTTCAATCATTAACTTAGATTAAGCACAGAATATAGATGAATACCTATGAAACATTAACCTTCAAATTCTCTGTCTATATTTTTCTTGCACCCTGAGTCAAGGCATATAACATTGGGAATTATTTTTTTTTAAAAACAACTTTTTTATTAGCATAGAAACATTTGTCTCTCCTTCAAAAATGATTTTGTGATGATTAGTCAATGTTTGTAGGTGTCATGGTTTAGCCCCAGCCCACAGCTGAGCACCACAGGGCCACTCACTCACCCCTCCTTCCCTCCCTGGTAGGATGGGGAGGAGAATCAGAAGAAAAAGGGAAAATTCATGGATCGGGATAAGGACAGTTTACTAGGACAGCAAAGGGAGAAGAAAATTACAACAACAGTACTTAGAATATACAAAAAGGGTGACATCCAATGCCATTTGCTCACTGTCCAGAGCGTGATGTTCAGTCTGTCCCCAAGCAGCGACTCCTCCTCCCCAGCCAGCCCCCTTTATGTACTGAGCATGATGTCATATGGTATGGAATAGCCCTTTGGCTAGTTTGGGTCATCTGTCCCGTGTCCCCTCTCTGTTTCATATGAAAATGAACTCTATCATAGCTGAAAATCAGAATAGTAGGGCACTTTACAGATTTTTAGCACCAACTATAAATTATTTCTTTGCCTATTTTTATAACTTTTTTCCCCCTTTCTAAGCCTTTGAGGGAAGTAAATAAGACCAAACTCTTTTTTAAGGACAGTCTTTAGGAAAGTCTTCAGGGAAGTTATGAGGATTGTATGGTTTTAATAGCCAGATAACTCATCGCCTTAATTCTTTCTCTTCACAGCCACTGCTATGCCAGTCCTTTCTCCAGTATGGTATGAGACTGATGTAACTAAGATGCAAGAGATGACACAATGAGATGAGTTGTTCTGTATGTCATTTGAATCACTTCACTTCCCAACAGTTTATGTGTGTTGCTGCCATGCTTCTTGATTCAACTTGGAGAATTAATTTCAAAGCTGGCCAAAATTCAGAATTCTACAATAAAGATTCAGTCGTTCTCATTTCAAAAGATAACTTTTGCAGTAAGTCCTTTAAGAAGTTTGTAACATTAAGAAATATCTTCTGTTCTGAAAAAAATTTAGTTGAATAAAAGTTGGGTTTGTTTTAAGTTATATAATTGATTATGTTTTCACTATTCCTTAATTAGTCTGTGGCAGCATTACATAAGACATAAAATTGTAAATAACTACTGATATGCCACAATATGATTAATAATTTAAATTATCTTTTTATATCATAACAATGAAATAAGCATACCTGCTACTTACTTTGAAATAATTAATCTTATTTTCTTCATACAATTGATTTCTGTTTGTATTGAAAAAGTTCGACAGAACTGAAAAGAAAATAGCCAGGAAAAACTATAGCTGTCTTCAGTTCTCTTATTTTATCTTCCAATCATTTTTCTATGACAATGAAAATAGCCTAAATGGATTTCTCCCCTCCCACACCAAAGCCAAGAGTATTGGTGGCTGTGATAATTTTGTTCCTTTCAGTAATGAACTACTCTGGGGAAGGAAGAAGCCTCTGGTTATATTATTGCAAAGCTAAATAAGCTGCCATCTATGTAAGATATAAAGTTTTCATGAGTATAGCTCCATCTTTTACAATATGTATAAAATTAGACCTGAGGAGGTTTTTGTAAAACAAGAAGCAAGCCAATGGCTCTTGAGGAAGGGCCGTTACTAGAGCAACCTATTAAACATTGCTTTATACTATCAAATAAGCATATATCTTGTACTGTTGCTGATAATTGTTTTCACTTATAACCCAGAGGTTATTTATATGGAAATCTTGTAGCATGTTCTGGAATCTTAAAAAATCTGTACCTTCACAACAGCTACCATCAGCTAAGGAAGGGTATGGCAACCAGCTAACTGGTGAAGAAAAATGTGTATCAAATCTTGATCTCCAGTAAGTTACAATTCACATAAGAAGTGCAGATAATACAATAGTCAGACAGGACAGGAAGTAGAAACTGCCACTTCTGATGGAGTCGTCATGGTAGGTCCCATTGTTATATCACACTAATTGTTCTAGACCCTTTTTTTCCTCATATCTGACCTGTGCGTTTTCCTTTTGGAAAGAACTGTTGTTGTGCTTGTCCTGCATCTGCTTGTGTATTCAGTGTGGACAATTCCTCTCTTTGTTTTGCCAGTTGTTTTTGGCCTCAGTCAGAGACAGCTTTTAAGTTAAATAGCCATCTGGCAACTTCAGTCCTCTTCAAACTTCTCTGAAAGGGAACTCATTTAGCAGGTGCACACCAAGCCATTGGCAAGTTATTGACAAATGAAAAAAAGAGGTCAGCTTAGACTGACATGAGCACCCTTGTGAGCAAGAGCATCACATGCCTTATAAAACAGAAAATTGACAGTCAGAGGACAGAGCCTGAGAAGCCAGACACATATTTCTAGATGTGCTATTTCTTTTCTTTTCTTTTCTTTTCTTTTCTTTTTTTTTTTTTTTTAACTACAAACATTAGTATGTCAGAAATAGAAACCAAAGACAAAGATGTACGAGTACTGGGTTTTCTGTTTATATTTTTGTACTCTGCTACATAAAGCATTGGTCTGAAGAAAAAAAAAAAAAGGCAATAGTCTAAATGAGGCATCTTCAATTACACTGCATTTTTAAGTTAATCACTTCCAGGTATGTAAACTACAGAATGTGTCCGGTTAATTATGAAAGACACGAGCTCCTCTGCTCCTTTTTGGGTCTGGGGGACCAAGGATGATCTTCTGGAACCTACACATTTAGCGGTGTAGTAGTCTGGTACATGTGTGGTATGAAGACTAAGAAACAAAAGACAAGTGAAATAACTTTAGGAATGGAATATGATTTTTTAAAACACTTTGTGAAGTGGGACTTTGTGAGAGGGAGAATTGGAAATGGAAAGCTTTAGAAAGGCAATAACTAAAATTAATTTAAATAGACATTACAGTGCAGACATCTACATCTGAGCTAATCAGCCTGGGCTTCCTTTAAAGGCAGTGGAGAAAAAAATAGACACTGGCAGAGAATGTATTATAGAGATATTTTCCAATATCTCTTTAGAATTAAATAAATCACGCTTTAGAAATGTTTTATTCTCTCCATTGACAGTCACTCAGAAGTCTACTATATACATTTAGATAGTGAAAATATGTGAACAGCCCCATAGAACAGATACGGAGAAGGAATTGTCCTCTTAGACATGCTAGACCATTGTTCTGGAGTATTGCTGAACTGTGGTCCTGAAAACCAGTCTTCTGTTAAAGTTCCTAATTAATTGACCGCATAGCAGCAGTGGAGTGTCTGATGATGATCTCATTAACTGTACCATATTTGTACTTGCTGTAATTTCAGTGAGTTCAGTTGCCTTTTCATTTTGTCACTGCTGCAGACAGAAAATTTTGCAAAGTTTCTCTTCTAAAACTTGGCTGAAATGGGTTTTTTGGGGGGACTTTTTCTAGGGAACCTGTATCTGAAAACTCTTCAGAAAGTTTCTGCAAATATATGTAACTTCTAAAGTTGTCTTAATTCTGAAACTAAAATCTGAAAAGTTCTGAATGGCCAAGAACTACCTTAATCTCTATCCATATTGGTATTTTAGAGATAATTAGAACTACTAGATGAAGAAAACACAGTTACGGACTCTGTGGGACTGAATTATTACGTTACTGCTTTGCTTTTTCCCATGCCTAAGAGTTTATTCTCAGATATGCAGTATCTCATGCATTTGTGTTTTCATTTTTGACAAAGATAATTGATTTGGTGACATTGCCAGGATCTTATACAGATAATCTTCACACTTTTAATATTTTACAAGTAGCTGTTTTGTTGTTTGTTTTTTTAATTCATCCCTATACTCCTTTATTGAATATATTTTTTTCCTTAAAACAAGATGATTGTATTTCCTTATCAGTTGTTCATAGTAAAACAACTCTATTAATTTGTATTTAATACTTTTCATGCTGTAAATAATTCTTTAATAAAACTCTTGTTCCAAACTGTTAAGGACTCGTACGACTTCTAAGAGTTATGTGTAATGATTGCCACATTTTAACTTATGTTATTTTGTCTATTTGTAACCAGTCAATTTATGTTTATTTGTTTGGTATTGTTGTTTTATATATGCTAATTGCTGAAATGAATAAAAATTAATAAACTCAGGTAGTGAATGTCTTCCTTTGAAATATTTTTCTATATCTATACAGAGAAATAATGGTCTAATGGAAGAACTAGGCATTGAGTCCTGATGCAGTTTCTTGAATGCAATATTTCTGATGGACCTTGTGCGTTTCCATAAGGCTCAGAGTGTAGCTACGATGCAAACACTGCCTTCTGTGTACTGTAGAGAGCTTTCTGTAGTCAGTCTTGGGCATTTATAGCAGTATAGCTACACTCTTCAGAGCTTACAGTGGGCTACAAAAGCCACTGAGAAAATTAAGTGAAGCTTAAGTGAACTTTGGTGGTTTTGCAGCTGTAGTAAAGCCATAGTAAATATACATTGTTTGTACTCTTCATAAAAGGTCATACTATTCAGGAAAGCAAAGCATGTAAAGTATTATATGCTGGATTATCCAAAAATTAATTTAGTGAAAAATAGTTGGTAGACTTATCATGCTAATAAGATCATGTTATAGGGAAAGATGTGACAGCATCTAAATACTGTGTATGAGGTATTGTAAATATACAGAGAGAAATGTTAAAATTTAAATGTGCACATTTGGTTACATAAGAATCCATGTGATTAACTTAAATACAGGTACATAAATGGTTTCTGAAAACAGAGCAACTGTAGATGAAAAAAATCAAATATTTTGTGATGGCTTTAGATATTTCAAATTATGTTGAAGTATTAGTTTCTTGTCTTAACTTGATTACTTTTTAAAATTTTACTAAAGCTGAGGTGAGGAAATGTTCTCAGGGTTGTGAATAAAAATAAAATAAAATATTANTCTCTGCAGCTGGTACTTCATTCTCAGGGCTTAGTTGGTTTTGCTTCATTACTGTTTATCTTGGTTCATAGGAGCCCTTTCTTTAGAGAAAAAGACTACATTGTGTGAAATAATATAAAGACAGAAAGAACTAAACCTCGACTAGACCTAGAACTGGTTTACAACAGAACTTCAGGACAATCAAATATAGAGAAAAGTTTCAGTTGTCTCATTTTTAGAGTGTTAACTGTTCAAACACTTGAGTGGGTATACATTTCATCTTAATCCCTCAAGGGCACTTAGATAATGTGAGGGAGGTGGCCAGTTGAGAAGAATGATAGATCTTTAGCTGTAGCATTTCTAATATGATTCAATACGCTTGAGGCTGGGAAATGAATCCAAATAACTTAAAGATATTGTTGTATTTTTATAATGGGTAGGGTTTATATTGGTTGCATATTATCTCTGAAGAAGATTCAGCTAAGACAAATCTGAGTATTTTTTCTTACTGAAACAAGTGATTATTTATATGAATACACAGTCCATGTGTTACAAATGCAGCTTTGGGAAACTTAAAGTATGTTTGGTCTGCAAATAATTTTTGACTCAAAACAAACATGAAAATAATTTATAAAACATTATATCATTCAGTTCAATAATCGATCAAGAAGTGTGACTCTCGCTCTATGTTTGATCATGGCAATTACATCTATATCCCTAACAAAACTCCAAAAGCATTCAAGTGAGGGAGATAGGAACCACATTCAGAACTGAAGAGAATACTTGGAAACACAGGGGATTACTCTAAACACTGAACCCCAGCTCTTCTCTTTGAACTATACCTTAAATTGTAGGAAGGAGAGATTTAGCAACTCAAGGAGTATGTGCTTGAATAGTTGCAATTAAAATATTATTTGTTACTAGCTTTCCATGTGGCTTTTTATTTCCAATCTTCTAACCAATATTCTATTTTTAATTTATAAATTATAAATTTATACATTTGTTTATAGAGAGAAATCTGAGTGTATAGAAGTGGTCTCTACAAGGAATTGTTACAGGCAATTATGATATTGTATACATTTCTCAATACCATCTACCATATTATTTCTCCATAGCAACTCCATTTACAGCTCATTAAAATTCTACTTCAATGACATGCTATTAATATATTCTGCTTTTGTAAAAACACTAGGATAACTTGCATGTTTTCTAGCAAAGCATACCTGAGGCAGTTATGAACTACTCCCTCAATTTATATTTAATAGTAATACAATTCATCAGTGATATACAGATGTATTTATCAACACAAAAGGATATCAGACACACAAATATGTATCAAGCAGTTAAATGGACTTAAATGTCTACTAATGTTTCAGTTTTTATTGGTAATTAATATAACTATTAAGACTATTTTTTAATTTATTGTAAACTGGTAGCCAATTATGTCTTATTTAAAAAAAAAATACTTTAAACACATTCATAATCAGACCAGTAGAACTGAAACAATTTATTCACATGGGACGAGAAACCAAAGTTGTGTACTTAATATTTACCCATTCATTGATATTGTTTAACAAAATTTATTGCTCATTTTTTGTAATTCCAGTTTTATGATATTTTTTTTTTTTTTTAATTATGA
>VXBL01007720.1:139104-155977 GCA_013400195.1 Aramus guarauna
TTTTTTTTTTTTTTAATTATGAGAGAAAATAGTAATCTTATAAACACTTATTGGGGACTTCTAAACTGTTATTATCCAAGATCTCTATATTACACAAACCTCTTCATGGTAGGATGTTGTTATATCAATATTCCTGGAGCTCAGGTCTTAAAAACATATTGTGACTGACGTTCATACTCCTTATTTCACAGGCTAAATTATTTCACCCCACATTTTTGTCCATTCAGTTCTGAGTCAGTCAAAAATATGGCACTAATAGATGACTAAAAAAAAAATCATTTGGTGAAAAATGAGGTGTTTGTAAAGTATAAAGTATTTGGGTATAATTGTAGTTGCATATTTTTCTCATATAGACATTTTATGGATAATTATGCATGTAGGAGGTTGCATTAATTTGGTACACAAATGTTTGGACAGGAATGAGTGATGTAGAAAAAATGTTGTTCATAGAATAACACTAAAATAATGACATTGAAATGAAAGAATTGTGTGGGGCGATCAAAATATAATTGGCATTTCTTACTGATCTTTGTGAAAATCAATTTGCTTAGAAATGGTTTGTATGATATGAAAAAGGTTAACATAGGAATCTTGGTTCCCAGAATTGAGGACTGCGGTTATGTAAAGCCAAACTACATCCCAGCCAACAAGATCAGCATGACAAGGTATTGTGGAGATTATCACAAAGAAGAAAAATGCAAAATTTGGAAAATAAAATAGTTCTGTTTAGGCCATGTTAGGTGAATTCATAAATGGACAACTAGAACAAGGGGGTTTTTGGGGTTGCAGTAGGAACTAATGAAGGTAAAGTTGTGGTGGTGGGGAAAATCTGCAAGTCCTCAAAGCCAAACCTTGAAACTATAAACATGGGTTCTCTAAGAGAGAAATCTTGATAAGAGAATAGGAGAATCTCCTGAAAACTCCCCAAAAAAAGGAGCAGAAGATTGTCAAAATATACACAGAACAGAGAGATAAGAGTGAAGAACAATGGACAAAAGCCTAGGACAATCATAATGAGCTTTGTCTTTTAAAATGTTGATAAATGTAGTCATATTCTCTATTTCAGCATTTCTATGCTACAGTGGTATAAACAGTTTAAGAGACTGAAGAGCCAAGAGAAGAAAACAAAATGTTCTTCCAACTTCACAGTTTAATGAAATCTGATACTGAAAGCCACTCAGCACAGAAATTAAAGAAAACATGCAAATAAATTTACTTTGAGGAGCATTGTCAACAAGTTACAGGCTCAAGAAGATCAGAGAATAGTGCAGATGAGCTGTAGTTTCTGTATTCTACAAATATTAGACTTTTTTGCAAAAAGTACTGATGACATGGCATTGTGCCTGCAGCAATCCCATGTATAAAATATCACTTGCTTACCTGAAATATGGGATGGGTGAATCTTAGTTTCTTCAGAAACTACAGAAAGCAACTTATATCTGAAATTCTACCATATTCAGATTGCACATTGCATGAATGGTATCTTGCCTCTAGGTGTTCACTTTGAGGTTGGGCTACTTGGGTGAAATCTCTGATACATTTTTATGTATTTACTCTTTTGTTGATGCTTCAGCACTGTAAAATTTAGCATCATGCTCTTACTGTCATAAAAGTCTTTCCTTTTGATAGTAAGAATGAAGTTTTATTAAGTTTTATGGTAAATTCACATAATGGAATCCATAAAAAGAAAACATTTAGAAGCATTGGTGACTCTTCAAGCAATATTCTTAATGTTAAAAATACTTTGACACCTCAGTTGGAGTACTTCATAATAGCAAAGTAACTATGACTCAGGTAAAGTAGAAGTAAAAAATGCTGGCAGAAAAGGCCATTTAAAGATATGACTAAAGATGTTATCTGTGGGTTTTTTTCTGCAGATACATAACCTATTTTAAGCCAAAGGCTTTGTTTAGCCTTTTGTAATGGAACTTCTGACACTGGTATGCCAGGGAACTCAGACAAATACTAAATAAAAGTAATATGTTTATATTATGCTGGCATTATTTATGCATTTCACTTTAAAGGAATAATTCCAGTTATTCCAATAATTATTATTTCATAACAAAATCCATTCTAAAGCAAATCTAACCTTCATAAGACCTTGGGCTACACTTATCTTTATACATGTAATTGATACATTATAAATATTGAATATTGCCCTTCTCAAGGCCATTGCGTTTATCCTTTCTGTGAACAAGATTTATCTCATCCCAACTCACCCATTTAGAGGTTGCATGTAAGCTAAGTCTCTCTAAGGTTCTTTCACAGTTCATACAAATCTAGTCATTGTGGTCAAAAAGTTATTCAGTTCACCCTGAAGTAGACAGTGAATGGCAGATTGTTTGCATTACTCTTTAACCAGTTTTCCTGAGCAGAGCTGTGGTACAGAATGGCAAGGAGGCTTTTTAAAAATGTCATGGCATTTAGTTCAATTAGTTTACAGTCAACACTTGATTGCTCCTTGACTGGGAGCTCTGGTTCCGATTGTTTGCCCCTTATGCACAGCAAGTCATTCACTGTAGATACCACGAATTTGCACAATTCAGCAGTCTTCCATGTTTGTTTGTTGCATCTGCCTCCTTTCTATTGTGCAGCAGGGCTGGAGGTTTTAGACATTTCTTTGAAGACAAAGCTAAAATGCTGCAAGTCACTTGACTTAGAAATAGTCTTTAATTGCCCCAAGATGCTGTGTTTGGCAGTTTCTACTTCTTGTGAGATAAGTTGCTGAGGATCTAAAAATGTTTCTGGACTAACTAGCTGCTTTCTTTCTGATATGCAAGAAGGTGTTAGTGATGGTATTTTTTAAGCCCTGGGTGGCTGCCTTATTCTTCTTATGCTTACTACAGTGAAACCTTGTTATCAGGATAGCCCTTTATTTCAGTTCGTTGAGCAAAATGCCCTTGGACTGATCCATAAACGGACTTTCAACCAGAGTCTCCAATATGATCTTTTTATAGTCCAGTATAATGGTCAGAGCATCCATTGAGAATGTGAGAGATTAAAGTTTTTATTCTGTCTGAGGAAATTCAGATTCTTCTTATTTTCTGGTGGGTCAGCTAACCGGTAGGCTACAGGGTTTTTTTGGATGTTCAATAATAGAAGAATCAATATTGCTCCAGCTGAAACTTCACAGGAAAGAATACAAGAGTCATTCAGAGATAGGAAACACAAGAATTAATAGTCTTTTGTTGCCTGATTTACTAAGTATTCACATGGAAAGGGGAATAAAGCTTTACTGACTGATACTAGGATTGTTCATGTATTTCATTTGTGCAAACTACCAGAGAAAAATGTGTAAGAAAGTAAGGAGGCAGGGAGAAGCACTCAGAATGCTTGCATGTGTAACTAGCATCCCTAAGGGCAGATGGCTATCCTACATATACTCCTGCTTGCCTAATGTTTTGTTCATCTATTGATCCAGGTATGTAATGGATTTTCAGAAAAGTAGCACTTCACATTTCTTCACATTGGAGAAGAGGTGGTTTGGGGTTTTTTTTCTCCTCTGCCAGTATTAAAATTTTTAGGCTAGGCTGACTTTAAGAAAGATCTCTTCTGGTTTTAAGCATCTAGTAGTCTTTAAAGATAAAGATAGCATGAAACACTTACTATTAGTTATTTTTAGTACTACTGACTTTTCTGTCACCTTCTGATAATGAGAGGATAACTGCAAGGCCACCACATCTATGTAGCTAGAACTAATCAAGCAGGAAACATAGTGTGTCTCAGTAATTCTGTGACTTTATTTGAGTGTGATGGGTTGGATTTATTGCAGTAATCAGTACAAGAGTGTTTTCTTCTTAAATTACTTCCCTCATGACTAGACTTTCCTTTTATGTTGTGAAAGACTCATTTCAATGAAGAAACAGTTCTTGTCTTAGGCAACATTGTGCTTTAGCTTGTGCTAACGAGTTAGAGAGTTATTATCATTAATTTGCTTACTTACACATGAGGTAGAATGTTGATCTGAACAACTTCCAAAACAGGGCAGAGCCTGTTGGCTCAGGAAAGTCCCTGCCTCTCAGTACATATCTCCTGGAGAAATATCCTGGGAAATAGAATGGGTAAAGGAAACAAAGCAAACAAACAAACTAAACCCACCACATTTTTGGTGCAAAATCTAGTGTTGGTAAAACACACAAACAAAAAAAGGCATTTCTGAGAAATTCTACTAGAAGACTGATTTGAGAGAGGGCCTGAGGTAGGGGAGCTGGCAGCTTGCTCTGAGAGATGTGGCTGCTGCTGTCTCCCTCCACTGTGTGAAAGCTAAAAACTTCAGTTCCATTGAGTGACTGGGTGCTCCCAGGTATGACATGGCTCAAAGTGTTTCTTTCAGACCTGTCTTTATGGCACTTGATGGGTTTGGTTCTCCAGAGATTCTTCGAGTTAAAGAAAGCATGCAGAGTTTCAAAATATTTTTTGGGGGGAGGGGATGAATATCTTATATAGAAACTTTCTTTGCACTTGAAATCAAAGACTGAAGTTATGGTTTAGGTGTTTTTTAGGTTTTTGGTTGCAGTTTACTTGATTTTTTTGCTTCCACATTTTAGGTTTCCATTTTCATTACAGTCAGAAATGAAAGCCTTTTCAAAATTTTAGAAATTTCCTCACATGGAAATATGACAGAAAAGGAAGATAATTCATGATGATGATGATGATGATGATGATGATGATGATGAGAAGAAGAAGAAGAAGAAGAAGAAGAAGAAGATACAAAACAAGTAATGCACAGCATAATTGCTCACCACCCACTGACCACTGAAATCCAGCTAATTCCTGAGCCATGGACCTATCCCCCTCAGTTATATACTGAGCATGAGGTCATATGGTATAGAATATCCCATTGACCAATTTGGGACAGCTGTCCTGGCTGCGTCCCCTCCCACCTTGTGCACCACCAACCTCCTCACTGTCAGGGCAGAATGAGAAGGTGGAATCTTTGATTCAGTGTAAATATTGTCTAGCAACAACCAAAATACAAGTGTGTTATCAACATTATTCTTATCGTAAATCCAAACCACAGCATTATACCAGCTGCTAGGAAGCAAATTAACCCTATCCCACATGAAACCAGGACAACTAGTTACAAGATGCACTTTAATAATTTTAAGCTAACCTTATAGACACGACAGAGAAAGATAAATATACATTTCAGGTAGAGAATACATACAGGAATTTTTGGTTTATTTGTTACTGGGTCTCCTTTGACAAGTAGCACATGGAAAAGTAGTACTAAAATAGGTCAACTAATTGTGCTTTACAAAAGATACTACAAAATCAGAGATGCATTGTTACTATCCTGCAAATTTGTTAAGTTTCCCTTAACATTGTTTCCCTTTATTATTTCTTTATCCTTTTAGATCCACTAACAGAAATTTATGTCAACTGGGATTGTTTAGGACCACAGCTTTTACTAATAAATGACATAGTACTAAAAGAAATATTACCATCTTCTGTATTCAAAGATTATTTTTAATTCCTTCTCTTTTTTAAGGTCAATTGTTTTATTTTTCTTCCTGGTCAACCAATATGTAAAGGAACATAATCTTCCTAGTTTCTGGCTTGTAGCAATTGTGCATCTACTTAATTTCATTTTTGCTCCTGGACTGCTTTCTACAAGGCTTGCTGCTCAGCTTTTCTTACATTTCTCAACTTTCCTAGTCCTGTTTTTTTTATCATTTTTTTCTTTGACCTTCAAAATGAGGACTTACTATTATCCTGTAATACTTTTGATTTCTAAATGTTCCAAAACCTTTATTTTATATAGGCATTAGAAGCTGTTGCATGACTCTCAGATATGATTTCTCAGTCATGCTTTACATTTCAGGATTACAGTTCTGGAAAATATGGCATAGATGGGGTTTGCTATCTTAGTTCTTTGCATGTCGAGTATTCTCTACAGCTTATTTGCAACAGGGTTTTCCATACATCATATCAAATATGATGATATTTTTTCTCTTTTGAATTTTATTCTAAATACTTTACTGGTTTCTGATTACACTCCAGAATTTGTACATTCCTTCCTGTTAAATATCTATGAAGAATCATTGGTCGTACAGGTAAATCAGGTTGGAAATATTCCATTGGACTTTTTTAACAGAAATTGTGGACTTAGGAAAAACAGTTCACTGTCAGAGAAAGACTTAATTTGAGTGTCCTAATAAAAGAAAAAGAAAATTGAAGAGGGAAAAGGTAAATATTTTCTAAAACATTCTATTCTAACTTTTTAAAGTAAAATTTTTGTTCATCAATTTATAATATCTTCCTTCTGAGAATGAGATTAAGTTATATCAAGAAAAGCTAAAAAACAAATATTTCAAACTTGAAATTTTTCAACTACCTTGATAAATTTTTCTGGTTTGGAGTGTGTTTATGTAAACCTAAGCTATCAATTTCCTGTCCCATTTCAGGAAAGAAAAAATAATTATCTAAATAAATTTAATGAAGCAGGAAGCCTTTTTTCTGTGAAGAAATAGGTCAAAATAGAGAACTATAGCCAAAAGTGCAATATCACAGCTGAATACAGTGCACAACTTTGGCACCTCAGAGTACAATGGGGTTTGCCAAGAAGGGAAAATATGTCAGATTTCTAATGGCAGCTGCTCCTGACTTGGTGAGATAAGAAGTACACTGTGGCAGTGGCAGATGTAAGGAGCCCAAAAGTCCAGTGTAGTCTGTAGGGCTGAGTGGAAGAATGCCCTGGAGGCTGGAAGGAGATCTTGAGCAGGGGAGGAAAGAGCACTGGTGTGGGAACTAGCAGTGCCCATCTTGCCAAAACATCCTGCTATAGTTCAGCCTCTCATTAGCAGACAGGATAGTACAACAATGGACTACTAGAAACAAATAGCAAAATACAAGTAACATAAAAAAAGAAAATAAGGCTTTATACAGTGACCATCAAAATCAGAAGGCAATTTCATGCCACTTTCAGGGTATTTTGAATTAGATCTACTACATGTATAACATATTTGGTTTAATATTAATAATTAGGGAAAAAAAGTATAAGATTATTTTTAAATATACTTTCAGTGAATATTTTAATAGCACAGAATTAAGATTTGGGATTGTACATACTTTTTTACTAGAGAGGTGTTAACATAGGCTCTTCATTTTTCATGTCACCTTTACTAGTACAACTCCTTGCATATGGTTCAATGTTGTCCCATAAAGACTAAGACAAAATAAAAAGAATAACAAAAGAATACAGCTATAGACATAGAACCATCTCAAGAGAATTCTCAGGCTACCAGAGAAAGACATAAACTTATAGATAATGTAGAGCTAAATCAGATTTTTTAGAGTCCTTCAAAGGATTGACCAGAGTTTTAGCACCACAAGGAAGTTATCTTTTACCTCTGGAAACAGTGATGCATAATGCACCTTCTGCTCAAAAGGCTGATCGTTAGCACACATCATAAATGCAACTTACTGTTTCACACAGCCAGCTGACTTAAATACCTTAAGGAGACAGAAGACTGAGAGGGAAGAGAAAGGGGAAATTACATTGCACAAGAGTGCAGGAACGGTACCACCATGAAATCAGCAGAGGGGAGTTGTCACTATGGAAGTATTTTCATCATCACTATTGAAGGACTCTACCCTGGAAGAGGAGATACCAAAGACAGTGTGAACTAAACACAGCTATGGTATTTGCTCTACATGACCAGTGAAGGAACTGCAATGAAAGTGGAGCTAGTTCTTTATGCCCCTATCTATAAGTTGTATCTTTACACAAGACTGTGGAGAAAAGTACTGGTGTTGATTATTGTTGCAAGAAGAATGAATTTATTTTTTTTAAAATTTTATTTTTTTAATTATTTAGCGTTAGCTTGGCAGTAGTTATACAGCCAAAGAGTTAATTATTAGGTGCACCTTATTAATACAAAATCATGCCACCTGTTACACCTATTTTCCAAGGCAACTGCTCCATAAAATGCTGCATATTAATTTATCTACCTTTTCAGACTGTAATCTGTACTTACAGAATACTACCTTTTAAGACAGAAATAAAAGAGAGAGGGAAATATACCCAGCACCACAGATGTTTGGACGTGCTAAGCTCTTGTATGGAACTGCCTGCAAAGATAAGAAGAATTTGGATCATGTGTAAATTCTATAATCCAAAACTGAAAAGGCTTAAGGCTTTGGTAAGACAATTTTGAGGATAGCCTCTGATAAATTGAAAAGATTTACGATGATGCAGGATTATATGTCAGAAGACAGGAAAAAAAGAAACTTTGTGGAAAAAAAGGTGGGTGTTCTATACCAACTATGATAGAAAGTAATACTATACTGTGCAGTCTCAATGAAATGAATCGGTAGATCACAGGTTTAGGTTGACTGAACCTGTGGATGTAACGCATTAATAGTGATTTACCTCCTTAGAAACGAATGATCAGGTTTGTCAGACTTCACAGAAACACAGGAAACTGTTGAGAAGATTACAGAAAATAGACTTTTCCACCTATCTGAAAAGAATTAAATCACAGACAAAAATTTGTAGCTTTATTTAATGCGGTCAACTGTGTGACAGTTACATGCAGGGTATTTGCATGTCTCCTCAAACTTGTTCTAAGATAATTAGGAGTACATCACCTCACCAAAGGTCAAAATTTGATAGTCTGTATCTTTAACTTGAAGGTCCTCATTTGAGTTTCCAGGTGCTGGGCAATATGGCAACTATGATAGAAATGGGGCTTTTGAGGGATTTCTGTTAACCTCAAAATCCCACAGGGAATGTTCTTTGAAATGGAAAAGTTTTCAATTCCTCAATGTCTTTGGGTCGTAAACTCTGTTAAGTACAAATAATGGCTGCAGATGCACAATCATGTGGTAATGACAAATGAAGGTGCAATCTCTCAGCTATGCAGACATTTTGTGTTAGCTCCAACGGCAACAGGTTTTAATTTTAACTTAGTGTGAAGCAAACACTCTGTTCCAAACTTGTTTAGTCAAGATATGGTCACCAAATAAATAAATAAATAAATAAATAAAAATCCTACTAAAAAGAGGCTATGTAACAACTGATCTTACCTAAAAAATAATGTTTAGAGAGAATATTTCTATCTGAAGGTAATAACCATCAGCATTACTGTTAAACAGTAGTCCCTTTATTGACTATTGTCTCTCGAGGTGCAAAGAAGTGATGGATG
Source organism: Aramus guarauna (assembly GCA_013400195.1). NCBI lineage: Eukaryota > Metazoa > Chordata > Aves > Gruiformes > Aramidae > Aramus > Aramus guarauna. Next base: position 148,254 of record VXBL01007720.1, read on the forward strand.
GGGATCAGGAAAAAAGCAACTTTCCAGTGGAGTTTTGGTGGCTAAAGTTTTATATCAAGAGACAAATTTATAAGCTATATTCAATGTATGAACTGACAGATGCTAAGATGAAGTAATTTACTTTCCAGCTTATTAGACTACTTTCCATCCTTCCACCACTCTCATTTACATTTTCCTTTCAGATTTCTTGGTACTTTTCTACTTAGTGTAATAGATATTGTCAATGTGTTACAATACAAAGCATTTGCATTACAAGTGTACTCTTAGTGTGACTGAACAAAAAATATAAAAAAACTGCAATATATATTTTCAGATTTTAGAGGAAGAACTAGTAGAGTAAAAGGAGTAAAACCAGAGTAAAAGGAGAAAAAAAGGAGCAAAACTACAGTTTCACTGCAGGTTTATGAGCAGTGGGGTTGGATTTTTTATTCAACATGGGAGAAGAAGTGAGAACAAAAAATGAGAAAAACAAGAAAAAAAGATTTAAGCTGAAAACTAGAGAATTGTGAAGAGCCAACTGTCTGCACAACACTTGCTTTTCCAGAATCTCTGTAAGTGCTAGAAAAGGATTGGCACCACTATTATCCCTGAAAACTCATGGAAAACTCTAACCATCCAGAGACAGAGAAATACATGAAGTCAATTCATTAAGATTTGCATCCAAATGATGAAATTGGCAAGAATTCTGCAAAGGACAATATTCTCAGATAAGAAACATAATATAAATATATGCCAAAGCAGCTGTCCCATGCTTCAGAGCTGAACATGCTGTATTAAATATCATCTCTCTGGAAATCCTGATGAAATAGTTCTGGAAAGGCAGTTTTTATTCCAATGAGTTTCTGAAATAATCTTTCATGAGTCTTGAGTATTACTGAGGTCTTGTGTGTGCATCTAATTGTGTAGCTATATTACCATTAACCTTCTGCAGCACAGAAAGCCAAGAAATTGAGCATGCAAAAAAAGCAACCCTTAATTGCATTCTCCTGGGTACAAAGAATAGTTGTGGAGCCATTTTCAATACCCTTCACTCTTTAGTGAAGATTCTTGGGAACTGGGCATCCTGTTCTCTCATGCCTCTTTATGAATAGGAATACTCTGGCTAACGCTTTCCCTAAAAATTTTCCTCACAAATTTGGAATTTTCCTTACCAACACCACTGTGCAAATTAGCATGGAACCATTGAAATCCTTCTCAGCATCTTGTTCTGGAGTGGTGAGCATTGTGATAGTCAGCAAAATATGGCAAAATGGGGCAAAAGAGATCTATTTCAAATCGTACCGCAGAAACAGAATACCGGTAGCTTATGAGTCCTGCAAACTGGAAATGTCAATACCCATCAGATATAGCCATGCAGAGCCATGTCTCACAGATAGCAAAAGAAACTGTTGTGAGCTGGAGTTTAGCTTGACTATAGAATATAGAGTGCACATATTGACTGGAATGTCTTCTGAAGACTGGGAGGCAAATTAAAGCTCAGTATGTAACTCTATACTGAAAATATTTTTTACACAAGCTACAAATTCTCAGCTGAACATTACATAAATATAAGAAGTTCGCAAAAAAAAAAAAAAATTATTTGAGATCAATGAATCAGCTTTTTAGGATTGAGAAATGTTATGATGAGTATCCAAAAGATTTTGACAGAAAATTCTTACTTGTTCTAATAACACAGTATGTATGCATTACTGTCAGGGTAAAGCTCAAACTGACTTGATGGTGAGCACTAAGGGCAATCTTTGGATTTAGATTTACAAATTCTTACTTCCTAGGCTCAAGCTAGCTCTTATGAACACATCATGAGTGCAGCTAAATATTTAATAATTATGTTGTATTGCAGAAATAACTAGAACTTTTCAAAACACTCAGCATATAAAATCAATATAGATTTGTTACATTAAGCCTTATTAGAAAGGTTATGAATTATACTAATAAATATGCAGTCAGCATTCTTAAGCACTATCTAAGCAGAACAACTCTAAATAGCTGGTTAATTTTATTATATCTCTACTTCTAATATATTAATTAAGAAAAATATGTATGTATCACTCCCTTCTTATACCAAAGAGGACTGTGATTCATGTTTTGACCCACAGATTCCTTCACATTTTGTTAGTGCCTTCATTCAGAAAAGATTATCCTTTGTGTTAAGGACAACCTAAAACTATGTGTTCTTTCTAGGAAACAGCTGCAGGATTTTTTGGAAACTGCTGAATGTCAGGATTGAAAATAACAGCTGTTCTGCACTTTCATTTACCTTTATTGCTCCTTTAATTATAGTCACTACTTATTTAAAGTGAAGATGTAGCCTGAAGTACAATACCATTTTATTAATCTCAGGTGTATTTTACATATCGCTTCATAGTATAAAACACTTCAGTATATGGTAACGGCTTTTTTTTAGGAATGCATTGCACATTCGACAGAAGTTATTTTACACAATGAATTCAATCTGAATAGAAGTAAAAAGGAAGCAAAAAAAAGTCATGGAAAAATACACCAAAAATGCTATGCCACCAGTATAGAAAATTATTTTGCAATTTTAACTTTAAGGTTAAGCATGCCTAAATCTCAATAATCTACACCTCCAATAACAATTTTTGGTGATCCTATGTGGAAATAGGCAGCTACATTTATTAGAATTACTGAAACTTCATCAAACTGTGATACACCTTTTTATTATTCCCTATCCCTATTGACTGTTTTGAAGCTGAAGTATTAACACAGACTATATTTTCCCAGTTGCTTTATTCAGTGATAATAAAATGAAGTGGGTTTGACCTTACAGCCTCCTCCATTATGAATACTTGGATATTGTGGAGGAAGAGGAGATTACAGGGGAAGCTTTTATCTAGTTACAATTTTTAGTATCATTAAGAAGAAGAATATTAAAAAACATGCTAAAATGACAGAGAGGTGGAACCTCACCTCCATCCCTGGAAAGGTGATGGAACAGCTCATTCAGGGGGTCATCAATAAGCATGTGGAGGAGAAGAAGGTTATTGGGAGTGGTCAACATGGATTCACCAAGAGGAAATCGTGCCTGACCAAACTCATAGCCTTCCATGATGGCATGACTGGCTGGGTGGATGAAGGGAGAGCCGTGGATGTTGTCTACCTTGACTTCAGCAAAGCTTTTGACACCATCTACCATAACATCCTTGTTAGCAAGCTTACAAAGCGTGGATTGGATGAGTGGACAGTGGCATGGGTTGAGAACTGGCTGAATGGCAGAGCCCAGAGGGTTGTGATAAGCAACGCAGAGTCTAGTTGGAGACCAGTAGCTTGTGGTGTGACCCAGGGATCAGTGTTTGGTCTGGTCCCATTCAACATATTCATCAATGACCTGGACGAGGGGACAGAGTGTACCCTCAGCAAGTTTGCTGATGATATAAAACTGGGAGGAGTGACTGACCCACCAGAAGGCTGCACTGCCATTCAGCAACACCTAGACAGGCTAGAGAACTGGATGGAGAGAAACCAAATGAAATTCAACAAGNCTCTTTTCAGTGGTGCCCAGTGACAGGACAAGGGGCAATGGGCACAAACTGGAACACAGGAAGTTCCATCTCAACATGAGGAAAAACTTCTTCACTGTGAGAGTGACCAAGCACTGGAACAGGCTGCCCAGAGAGGCTGTGCAGTCTCCTTCTCTGGAGATATTCAAAACCCACCTGGATGTGATCCTGCTCTAGGTGATCCTGCTTTCGCGGGGGGGTGGTTGGACTAGATGATCTCCAGAGGTCCCTTCCAACCCCTACCATTCTGTGATTCTGTAATTCTGTGATTCTGTGAGATCAGCTCCTACACCTACATGGCTAGGGTGTTGAATTTTGTCTGCAGTAGAAAAATAAATATTTCCAGAAGGTTAATTATTCTATAGCATTGAGGCATATAGTGGCCTATGTCTGTACGGTTAAATTGTCTCAACTCCCAAAAAAGGTTAATTGTATGCAGGGTGCATATTGAGGATTCTCCCTTGTCTCTCCTGGTTCCTGCAATGAGTCCAGAAGATGCCTGTGAGAATGCCTTTTGGTCCATTACAAAAAACATGCCAGGGATCATTTTAACAATATAAGAGCATGCATGGTTAATTTTCAGTGTCCAGGAACATATCTTGATATTACTCAATTTACTAGTATAGCGTAACCAATAAGTATGACTGAAGGACAAGCTCTGCTCCCCGTGTAGCTGTAGGAAACTTGCCTTTGATAGGACATATAAAGGTTTCCTTTGAGCAAAGGTGAATGGTTTGTATGTTGTCCCTCAAAAATAGTCACTTCAATACTGGAGGAGAGGCCAGGGTCATGACTGATCCTGTTTAGTGCAATAAAATTACACTCTCAGGGCAAGATATGCAGAAATATTCTTGCCTTAGAAAAGGGCAAAGGAAATCAGCAGGACCTTTACTGTTTACATGTTCTGTCAAAAATAGAAGAAGAAACTAATTTTTTCAGTGTAGCCCATCTGGTTAAATGTAGAGATCTATATATGAATAGTCAAGTTATTCTCACTTTTTAGGTAGCAGAAAGAAATTGTTGTTTATAGATTATGGTTTGTATCATTCTCAAATAGGCATCTAGAATAGGTTGGATGATCAAATTCTCAAATTTTCAACATATCTCCCATTGACTATAAAGGTAGCTTAGGTGGCTGATTCAACAGATGCTCGAGTTAGGTAACCTGAATTCCCACCTTTCCTCCATGCCAGTACCTGAGCATTCATGCAACAGCAGCCTACATTCCATCTATGCATGCTTTTTTTAACTATCAGTATGACTAATCAGTCATACTGTCAGAGCTTTTTGTTGTGTTTTTCCACCTTGAAGTATTAATGTAAATAACACCTAAATTGAGGATTGCAATAGGAAGCTGTGAAAATAGGACTTCTAATCATAGTCTGCTTAAATTAAGCAAGAAAATTAAAAGCTATCTCATAGATTTCATTAAAGTTTAAAATGATTACTTAAATTTTGCTTTACTGTATTTTCACTCAACATTTTTATCAGGAACATGTATCACACCCATCTTATTTTTCTGTCAAATGGCTTGTAGTTTCATTCACAAGTATTGCTACACACAAAGCAAATAGAATTATTAAAATGTAGTAATGAAGACTCAAAACCATAGAAGAATAATCTAAAAATGAGAAAGAAATAAAGGCAAGAATTGAAGCCTTATTCAGCTTATTGTATAAGCATTAGTTAATAGAATACACCAAGATGCTACCATACACATTATTGGTTTTGTTTAGTTCCTCTGTACTACCTTTTAGTCTTACAACATAGTTTGAGTTGTTCAACTTCTAGAAAGAGAAAACAAAGAAGATTCATAGATTTAGAATCCCATATCATTTTTTAATCTGATTTTTTTTCTAGTTGTTGGTTTTTTTTTTTCCCCCATGATCTTTTATCTGATATTTTTGATGTTTTATCTGTCAGTTTCGGCTAGAAACTCTGAAAGAACAAAAAATTTGAGCTGCAGAGGTTCATGCTAACTATAGAAGAAGTTTCATTAGTACAGAGCTAGGAAATGACCTTTGATTCTAAGAAGTGTCTATTTTCCTCAGTTTTGCTGTTTGCCTCTTATCATTCATTAGTACATGCTTCCTTAATTAGTTTTTGTCAGTTCTTATCAGCTTTAACATCAGCAGCATAAGTTAGGACTTCTCTTTGAGAATGTAATGTTAAAGAAAACAATCTTGAACACAATACAATGTATAGGAAGTGGGAAGCAATCATCAGCCAGAAGCTTCAGATAAACATCAGAGAAATGATGATGTTCGTGTGAAAGCACTTGACTCAGATTTGGGTAACCTGGACTCAACATTAAATTCCCTAGTAGTCTCCTGGATTGTCTTAGAAGAGCGTTTAACATTGCTCTGTCCACACTGCCTGTTTTTAACAGTCTTAGATACATCCCAAGGACTAATTTCCTGGCTATCCATAGTATTTGGGCCTTGGAACACATCTGAATCATGATCAGAGCACCCAGAAAACACCTGTTAGAGTATGTGTTCCAGCAACTATGCAACAGTCATGAACAGCCTTTTTATAAGATACCTTAGATACTTAAAGTATCCCCAGAAGGATGTACAACAGAGTTTGTACTGTGCTGTCATATTATGTTAATAGACACAGGCAGAAGAGTAATCTCTGCATCATTTACAGAGCACGCACCTGTGATGCCTGTGCAGCAGGATAATCCCCTTCATACTGTGAAGGAATCATATGCCACATAATCAACAAAACCTGTGAGAACAATAATTAATAGAACCAGAGCTTTCCTTAAGTATACAGACTAATAAGCAGATACCTGTTCACCTGCCATAGCAGGACACCTTTTCCCCTGACATGGTGGCTTTGAAAGATAGGATGCCTCACCTTCTCTGCAAACCTTATTCCATTGCCAGTATGTTGTTGAAACCTGGTATGCCCAGTCATGACGATTTTCCTAGCCAGGAGTTATGTCAGAATATCACAATCACATTGCACTTTGAAGGGTAATGTAGTGCCAAATTTACATGTATTTCTGAAATCCTTAGTAGCTGCTATTTCAGTAACTATAGGAAGTGTGTAGTACAGACACAAAATGGAGAAAAGTCTAACCATCTTTAGCTGGATATCTGTATTCCCTCTGCTGCACAGATTATGAAACTACTGCCTTCTTGCACAGCTATCCTGTGCTTCCTTTTTCCTGAATGCCCTGTCGCTTGCCAAAGTGAAACACAAAGGAAAGCCTCATGATCACATAGGGGTTTTTTCCATAGGAGACTTTGAACTTTCAATCAATGCTGACACAGAAATTTCTGGAGTGTGCTGGGTATAATTTTTAAATGTTTGTGCTGAAAAGTCCAACAATGGGAAGTGCATTGGAGGATCTGATATGCACACACCAGTAAGGAAGAACTGATCAGCTGATGGCAGCCTTGACTGAAGTGACTATGAGATGGCAAAATTTAAGAGCCTGAGGAAATTGAGGAAGACCAGTAGCAGATTGAAGATCCCAGATTTCAGCAGAACAGACTTTGAATTGTTCAAGCGGAAGGTCCTGATGCCCCTTTCAGAGAGCAGCTAGAGCAGGGGTCCTCCACAGGGAAGGTGAGTTGGGAGGCATGGGTGACCCAGCACTGGCCAGGCAGGGTGCTGTGCTGCTGCAACAGGGCACAGTCTGAGCAGGGTGAGCAGAATAGGGGTAATAATAGCAACAGGGACTTTCAATGCTCCAGTGATCATTAGAGAAGTTGAGGTAGTGAGTCAGGTCCAAGATCATGCTGGGAAAGCAAAATGACAGTTCAGAAATAGCTGGACACAGCTGGATACAGGTTTACTTACAGCATAACTCCACATGTCCATGCAGGCTGGGGACTGGCTAGCTAAGGAGCTCTGCAAAAAAAGACTGCTGACTGAATCAGTGGTACATATTGCAGAGATGAAGTCTAATTGACCACTGGACTGTATTATTAGGATTAAAGCCAGCAGGTTGGAGGAAATGATTTTTCTTTCCTACTTATCACTTGTGAGTCCTCATCTTGAACACTGTGCCACTTATGGGTTCCCTGATGCAAGAGAGATATTGATAAACTGGAGAGAGTTGGTGGAGATGTTAGCCTTGAGGAAAAAAAAGGCTAAAGAGGGATATAATTTCTCTTTTCCAGTATCTCATGGGTGATTATAGAGAAGACAGAGCCAAACTATTTTTAGATTAAAAAAAAAAAAAAAAAA